>CM042557.1:2330896-2348396 GCA_023630585.1 Cranoglanis bouderius | reverse complement strand
TTCTTTTTTTTTTTAATTATCTCCCAGCCAAATTAATTATCTCCCAGCTAAATTTGTTTTTCTACCAGACAGTAATGTATGGTACAGTTCAGCAAATAAACCATTAGTCCACATTTTGTAGTTGTTTCCATTGTTAAAGCTGCGGTACGGAACTTTTTCTTGGTTAAAAATGAACAAAAATCAATTATTGAGCAAGTACATAAAAACCAGCGGTCAAAACTGTCGCCTCACCTTCCCCCGATTCGCACCGGTGAGCTTATAATAACGATTTATAATCCGAGCCGTCGGGTCGGATTTTGCGGGAAACGTCAGTTTGAGGTCATTCGTCTTTGCGTGGTTACGTCACGTCCAAACGTAAACAGACGGAAATGTCGCGTGTGCCGGGGCTGAGGATGGTGGAGTGTTTGTAGCTTGTTCTTACGACAGTTGCTTAGATAGTATTGGAAGTATTGGAGCTGAATCAGAGATTACTGTAGATTTCACTTTCTAGGCAGTCTAAAGATAACGTTAATACACACAAATTACGACTAGTTACATGATATTGATGTTGGCGACATTAACAATTTGTGAACCAAAATTTAATAATAATAATTTGCAATGTGTGACTTGATCTGATCTGACTGAGCAATCGTTAAACGTCAGTAACGTGATTTATTTGAAAACGTTTACGTTATCATTTGGTCAGAACAAAAGCGGCAGATATGTTACTTGTTCAGATGACCTTTTTTTGGATATATGCCTTGCAGGATGTACTTCTTACTGTCATGTCGATGTACAATGACAGATCCGATGATGTGACGTGGTGATCACAGACGACCCATACGTATTCCTCAAACCATCAGATTCATCTGGGCAGAGGAGCAGTGCCGAAGCACAACCCACGTTTAAAAAAAATAAAAAAAATAAATAAATAAAAAACCCTCCTCAAGTAACTTGCAATGTTTCAAACAGAGATGGCGATAGAGAGACGAAAGATCAGTACTGCAGTTTTAAGGGTTGAATTTAGCTAGGAGTTTGAAATTTAAAATATTGGCACCCTTCACTTGAGTGGCTTTTCCCTCCATTTAAAAAATGTCACTGTAAGGGAGACGAACTTTAATTATCTGCATATTTCTTTTTAAACCAGTTGAAGGCCCTGAAAGACCTGGCTGAAGAGGCCGAGAAGAGCAGCTTTTGGCTCTGGGTGAGGAGAAAGGAGAAGTGTTGGGGTAGTAACACCTAACCTGAGGTCTAGTTGCAGGGCGTGGCAGGGAGACGTTGGAAGTGTCTAAGGGCATTGGCAGCTCAGTGGTTAAGACTGATCAGAAGGTCGTGAGTTCAAATCCCAGCACTGCCAAGATGCTACTGGTGGGCCCTTGAGCAAGGCCCTTAACCCTCAAATGCTCAAATGAGATAATTGTAAGTTGCTCTGGATTAGGGCGTCTGCCAAATGCCATAAATGTAAATGTGAGACGTCCCTGCCACTGCTCCACCACCAGGAAACGTTCTGGGGTTAAAGGAGTTGGTACCCAGCTGACGACCCTGCAGCTGACCAATGCCATATGGAACCAGTGGCACTGAGCATGCATTAAAGGTGTCAGTGGGGCTTGTAATAGCCTTAGTCACTGGGAAGGTCTGTATGGCTCTGATTGCATTAGGCAAACATGCCTGAGTGGTATTAGGTGTAACAGAAGGAAACCATATGGAACCAATGGCACTGAGCATGCACAACGGTGCCAGCCTCAGTCACTGGGGAGGCCTGTATGGTTTTAGGCATTATGGTGTGACAGATAGTAATGCCATAGCAGGTCAACATCTACCTGTGTAATTAAAATTTAAATACAATTAAAATACATAAAAACATTAAAAACATGATAACATGACCAGGCTCCAGCAAATTTGGTTTAGCCGTATCAAAAAAAAAAAAAGTTCAGCATCACACTGCTGTAGGGTGTATATGAATAATTAAATGAGCGATTCATTGGTAGCATACACTTTATTAACTGTATATAGCAATCAGGCACGTTTACACATCCACAATGTCCCCAAAAAGTTTTCAGCACGCTTTTATCGGCCTTCAACCATTAAAAAAGCAGACCGACATGTGAAAATCGTTAAGATAACCGACACAACTGGAAGTGTTCTGTCTACATATGTAACATAACTACATTCTGTACAAGTTAAAAAGTATCCATCCATGTGTTTGCCCAACATTTTATCCAAAACCCAGCAGCAGCCTCTTCTCTTCCTGTTCCACAAGGTTTCGGGACGTTTCTCAGGGGATGCGACTTCATTCGGAAACTAGAGCATTAGCGAGGTCAGGCTCTGATATTAGCCGTCTTCACATCGCCGTTCCATTTCATCTCAAAGGTGTGCAATGGGGTTGAGATCAGAGCTGTATAATGATTCGGTCCTTTTTAACGAGTCACTAAAGTGAATGAATCGTTATCGGTAATTTCCACGTAGTCGTTCCTTTTGTTCGGTTGTTGCTGACGGCCTTCGCAATAGCAAACCATAAAATAGAAACAAGATAATACGGACATACTACATCCACCATGTTGGCACTGTCATGTGACTTACAACTTAAAAAGAGCCAGCGCGCTGCCTTCCGCTATTTTTAACTCAGACAGCTCTTCCACGCCAGTCCCGTTGCCTTATGGGATAGCGCAGTGTCGGAAGCAGTAGGTCATCCGGGTATTTCTCGCCTTTAGACAGATTACATTTACTCACAATTCCTCCTTTGGCATACTGCTTTTCGCCTACTGTATATTAGGGTAGTAGGGATATTCCACCACAACCTCCTTGTGCACTCAGCAAATCAGGTTTTTGAGTCAGTGAATCTTTCACTCATGACTGAGATCCACTTCTGTTGTACTCAATGAATCATGTGTTTGAATCAAGACCAAGATTCGCTCCCCTTTCGCTCAAAGGTCCAGTGTCCGAATCAGGGAATCATTTATTCAAGATTCACTCCTTTCTCTCATTCAGTAAACTGGTGTTTGACCCAGTGAATCTTTTGGTCATGACTGAGATTCACTCCTGTCTTATTCATTGGGTCAGCATTTGATTCAGCGAATCTTTTTGGAAGCCAAAGCACTCCGTTTCCATACATACCCATAACAAACAGAGATTTTACATATAAGGTGTTTTTAAACATCTATGAATCTTGTTTTTTCCTGAGTATTTCCTGAACCTGATCCGGTTCTTCGAGTAAATGAATCGTTTGGTCATGGCTGAGATTCGCTCCTCGGTTATTCCGTGAATCAGTTGAGTCTGTGAGTTCAGTGAGACCCACTGTGATGCCTTCTCTCTCTCTCTCTCGCTCTCTCTGTCGTTATTTAGACAGATTACATTTACAGGCTCGCTAATTAGTACTTAATCCCTGTACTCCAGTTGGGCAGGAATGAACTAACACAAATAAATAAAACTATGTCATGCATTTAGATTAAAAGTAAATTTGATGAACGATGCAGTCTGGAGTAATTGCACAAGTAAAGCAGCAAAGCCGATTTGAATCTGATGTTATATAATATTGGAGAGGGTTTAACACCAGTAGTGTGTGTGTGTGTGTGTGTGTGTGTGATATATATATATATATATATAAAAAATAAAAATATAAAAGTGATGTTTGGTCACAGCACCACAGTGCCCTCTGCTGCAGGAAAAATGGGATTATAGAGAAATATCCGGAACAGTCACTTCCTGGTTGTCGTCTCAGGTTAATTGGATATTAACAATTGCGCAGGATCAGAATGTGACAGCATATCAGAATATTCACTTCATATTAATAAAACAGCCATAAACGCAAATAATAAAAAAAAAAAAAAACATTTATGGAAGGAGTCTCCAGTGTCAGCGCTGGAGCGAGAACAGGACCCATCATTAACTGTAGCTATAAATGAATAAAAAGATTGATGTGTTGTTCTTTATGAGCAGGTTGCTGTGGTACAAGAGGAATAAAACACAGGCTGGTGACCGTAGCTCTGCTTCATGACACCGCGCCATCATTGATTATTTTCCGATAGCAGCACGAGACCCGAGTGATTTATTCCTTAAGGCAGTGTCCGCGTTCTACACTCGGCTCTACGGGGCTCTGTGTTACCGCAGAGTTTTAACGGCTGCCCCGGTGGCCTGCTGCTGAGAAACTGCACAAACTCACAGCCAGAGAGAGAGAAGCTTAATGATGCGCTAAGCAGATACAGAGATAAAACACCGCACGGGGTCGAGGAGAAGGACAGAGAGACGGAGCGAGAGGGTGACGAAGGAATGAAGAAGGAAAGAGTGGGGAAATGAGCACAGGAAAACAAATCACACAGAAAAAAAAAAGTGTCAGTGAGAGAAGTAAATATTTAAAGAAGCAAAACGAGGAACGGAAATTAGGGTTAGTGGAAAAAAGAGAGAGCTTTAAAAGCTAGTCATGAAAACTTGGACTTTTTTTTTTTTTTTTTTTTTAAAGCAAAGGGATGATCACAGATTTCCATGGTGACACAAGTCATGTGTTTGTGTTTTACTACCATACTAGCATACTTATACACTAGCATTCTAGCACACAAACTAGCATACACAAGCACACAAACTAGCATACTCATACACTAGCATTCTAGCACACAAACTAGCATACTTATACACTAGCATTCTAGCACACAAACTAGCGTACTTATACACTAGCATTCTAGCACACAAACTAGCATACTTATACACTAGCATTCTAGCACACAAACTAGCATACACAAGCACACAAACTAGCATACTCATACACTAGCATTCTAGCACACAAACTAGCATACTTATACACTAGCATTCTAGCACACAAACTAGCATACACAAGCACACAAACTAGCATACTCATACACTAGCATTCTAGCACACAAACTAGCATACGTATACGCTAGCATTCTAGCACACAAACTAGCATACTTATACGCTAGCATTCTAGCACACAAACTAGCATACACAAGCACACAAACTAGCATACTCATACACTAGCATTCTAGCACACAAACTAGCATACGTATACACTAGCATTCTAGCACACAAACTAGCATACACAAGCACACAAACTAGCATACTCATACACTAGCATTCTAGCACACAAACTAGCATACCTATACACAAGCACACAAACTAGCATAATTACAATATTTATAATAAACTTTATGTATAGTAGTGTTAATGAGCACTATATCATTCTAGAAAACAGACTAGTGTTCTTATAGCCAAACTGTTTGTGTTTTGTGCTGCGTCTCAATTCGCCTAGTATCCGTCCTAAACAGTATCTGAGATTAGAGTTAGTGTGTCCCAAATGGTAGTAAGTTGAAATGTAATGTATATCCCAAAGGTACCCGGATGGTCGACTATTCCCGGTAGATTTTCGAAGTGTGGATCCGTGGACACTTTTCCAGCTAATACCGCCCACGTGAGGGAGGAGGAGTTTTGTGACGTTTTGCGTCACCGAATTCAAGGAGGCATTTTAGAGCGGCGTGAATAAAATGTGGAAAAATAAATCAAGGGAACGGTAAAGTAAGTGATGCAGTACTTACGTTCTCTTCCGTGTCACGTCGTGTCCCAGTACTCGCACACTCTTTTGCTACACACTCAAAAGTATGTACTTTTTCTTCACAAAAAAAACTTTTAGTGCATAGTATGATGAATAGTAGGCGAATTGAGACGCAGCATGGGTTTCTGTTTGAGTTCTGACTCCGCCCCTGTCTTGTCATTGGTTTCTTTATCTATTGTGTGCACCTGCTCCATGTTAGCTCATTGATTAGTTTGTCTGTGTATACCTGGCTGTTTCTCGGCTTCGTCGTGAAGTCACGTTCATTGTTATTCTCGGTTTCTTAGCCTTTGTTTTCCGAGTTCTGTTTATCTTTGAACTTCCTGCTGTTTCCCTCTGTAACGAAGCGAACTCAGCTGGAAGTTGAAGAAGATCCATGTGCAGAGGGACTTTATTTAAATGAAACAATACCAACAATCAACTCCATCTGAACAAGGTTAGGTATAAACAAACAAGAATCGATGGCACGACAGGACCACAGGTGTGAGTCCAACACAGGGTCACGTAGTGACGGTTAACACTTTGTGCCGGAACTCAGACCGTGATCGGTTTAAATACTTAATAATGAGCTACGAACAGGTGCGCACAATTACAGGGAATAAGGATAACCAATGAAGAAGAGTCGTAACATTCAGCGGAGGTTGCCCTCTGGTGGCGTGGTGGTGAATTGTCTGTGGTGGATGTGACGCCCTCGTTTTCATTATGGATCATTCCTGTTTAATTAACACACACAATTTTAAATGACAAGATATCAAATTACACTCTTAGAATACAGAAACCTTACGGGTTCTTTGGTTGTCCCTCAGGAGGAACCTTTAAAGGTTCTATGTAGAACATGACACCAGTGTTTTTTCTCTATTACAAAAAGTTTTTTGTTGTTGTTTAGAAACTAAGAACCATTCATTTTGTAATAAACCCTTCCAGTGTAAAACGAAGCCCAACGTATCTGAACGTAAATGAAGTTTTTCTTTTATTTAATTTACGAGTAAGGAATAAAACACATTGTGTGGTGCTGTTAGAGGAAAATAATCAACCACAGGGTAGTGTGATGAAATTTGAAATGTGAAAGTTGATTATCTTCCTGATGTGTTTTGTTCCTCTTATACCACAGCAATTTGGCAATAATATATATATATATATATATTATTATTATTAAACAATGATGTGTCACGCTTTTATCCGTTTATAGTTACATTTGATGTTTGTGAAACAAGTTAGCATGTGGCATGTGGAGCATCTGCTGTACAAGTCCCCATGAATGAGCTGTTACTGTGGAAACGCTAATGTATTAGAACACGGACATTAATAATAACGTAACAGTGAACACTTTCATTCACACTACGTTATTTTTTTACGTGAAATCCATGAAAAGTCTTCTCTAAATACTAACTGCTTACACCAGAACCTACACTGAGGTCAGGTGACCTGATCAGCTGTTGCTCCACCTGGACCTCATTAGCGATGACAACATAACCTTTGGTGTGATTGACGTCCCCCCACAGGAACGTGTCCCAAAGCAACGCTTCATTTCTACAAACTGTAGGTCACATGTCATCTCTTGAACCCAGCAAATCAAATGTGTTGTCATGTGTAAGAAATGATTCAGTGCAGGAGAGTAAATGATACCGATTCAGTCACCTTAACGACTCATTCATAAAGACAGAATCGTTCACTGAGTCGTTATACCTCGTATATTAACATCGTAAACTAGCATAGACTAGCATGATTACAAGCATTCATGTTTCTCAGTAAAGAACATTTTAGCACATAAACAAGCTTACTTAGAGATGAGCACGCAAACTAGCATACGTATACACAAGCACACAAACTAGCATACGTATACACAAACACACAAACTAGCATACGTATACACAAACACACAAACTAGCATACGTATCCACAAACATACTTATACACTAGCATTCTAGCACACAAACTAGCATACTTATACACTAGCATTCTAGCACACAAACTAGCATACTCATACACTAGCATTCTAGCACACAAACTATCATACTTATACACTAGCACACAAACTAGCGTACTTATACACTAGCATTCTAGCACACAAACTAGCATACTCATACACTAGCATTCTAGCACACAAACTAGCATACACAAGCACTAGCACACAAACTAGCATATTTATACACTAGCACACAAACTAGCATACTTATACACTCGAGTTCTAGCACAAAAACTAGCATACTTATACAATAATATAATCATTAAAATATTTATAATAAACTTTACTTATATAGTGCGCATTAACTTTACTATCATTATAGACAACAAACCAGTGTTCTTATAGCCAAACTAGCAATTTAACACACAAACTAACATTCTTTAAAAGAAAAAACTAGCATTCTAGCACAGAAACTAGCATACTTTATAGCCAAACTAGTATTCTAGTACACAAATTAACAAACTAATATACATGTATACTAGCATACTTAGCACAGTAAATTGGCTTAAATTATCAAATTTACATGCTAGCATGCTTACACTGTGCTGTTTTTTTTTTTTTTTTTGTTATGGTTTGCACATATTGAACACTAGATGGCGGCAGAGCTACACCATTTACTCTTTCACCAACCTCACAATTATGGAGAAAGAAAGAGATGGATGGAGTGGAAGGAGACGAGAAAGGAGCGGGTGAAGAAAAAAAATACTGAAGAGAAAGAAAGAGAGGTTATAGAGGTTATAGAGAGTCGGGGGTAGTCAGGGGTAGTTATAAGGGTAGTTTGGATCGGAGGGTTTATATGTTTATATTGAAGGAAACTTTAGCACACTCCGGCCTTTTGTCCTCTGCAGGATGTCTGGAAACAGGAGCATCCATGCACAACTGCCCTGCTGAGAGAGAGAGAGAGAGAGAGAGAGAGAGAGAGAGAGAGAGAGAGAGAGAGAGAGAGAGATGGTTGCACTATCAGACAAAAGCTACAAGAACATACATTTGAGCATACATAGCATGATCAACAGTAAACACAGACTAGCATACTTACATATGGAATGAGTATACTTACACTTAGACTAGCATACTCAAACCTAGCATACTTACATTAAAAAAAAAAAAAAAAAAAACTAATGTACTTACCCACAGACTAGCATACTCACACCGAGGGTAATTATATATTAAAAAAATAAATAAATATATATATTTTTTTTTTAAATAGTGTACTTACCCACAGACTAGCATACTCACACCTAGGGTACTTATATATATATATATATATATATATATATATATATATATATATATATATATATATATATATATATATATATCTATATATATTTTTTTTTTTTTAAACTAGTGTACTTACACAGAGACTAGCATACTCACACCTAGCATACTTACATAAACATAGTATACTTACACACAGACTAGCATACTCACACCTAGCATACTTACATAAAAAACTAGTGTACTTACCCACAGACTAGCATACTCACACCTAGGGTACTTATAATTATTTTATTTTTTTAAACTAGTGTACTTACACAGAGACTAGCATACTCACACCTAGCATACTTACATAAACATAGTATACTTACACACGGACTAGCATACTCACACCTAGGGTACTTATAAAAAATAAAATAAACTAGTGTACTTACACAACGACTAGCATGCTTACACCTAGCATACTTACATAAACATAGTATACTTACACACAGACTAGCATACTCACACCTAGCATACTTGCATAAACATAGTATACTTACACACAGACTAGCATGCTTACACCTAGCATACTTACATAAACATAGTATACTTACACACAGACTAGCATACTCACACCTAGCATACTTACATAAACATAGTATACTTACACACAGACTAGCATACTCACACCTAGCATATTTACATAAACATAGTATACTTACACACAGACTAGCATACTCACACCTAGCATACTTACATAAACATAGTATACTTACACACAGACTAGCATACTCACACCTAGCATATTTACATAAACATAGTATACTTACACACAGACTAGCATACTCACACCTAGCATACTTACATAAACATAGTATACTTACACACAGACTAGCATACTCACACCTAGCATACTTACATAAACATAGTATACTTACACACAGACTAGCATACTCACACCTAGCATACTTACATAAACATAGTATACTTACACACAGACTAGCATACTCACACCTAGCATACTTACATAAAAAATAAACTAGTGTACTTGCACACAGTCTAGCATGCTAACACCTAGGGTACTTACATGTAAACAAGTATGCTTAAACACAAACTAGCATGTTTACACCTTAGATACTTCGATATATAAAATTTAGTATAATTACACACAGAGTACTACACTTACACACAGATGAGTACACACACACACACACACACACACACACACAGAGAGACATGGTGCAGGCCCCTTGCTGAAGCCTCCAGGCCGTTGTGAGCTGTTAGTGAAGCTTTTTGCTCTCTAACAGCGCGGCGTTAATTAGTGCCATTACACCGTCCGCACGCCGCACAGCTCCAGCACCAACATATGACACACTTTTCTGATCAATTACAGCCAACATGCTGCAGTAATTCTCCATTGTTCTGTGGCCACAGGGGCCACGGCCATCTGTCACACCGCTGAATTACCGTTCCCTCTCTCTCTCTCTCTCTCTCTCTCTCTCTCTCTCTTCCCCACAAGTCAAGCACAAACATCACAATTAAAATGTGATATCACACTAACATGATTGACGAGGCCGGCCGTGTGGAGAAAGCTATGGAGAGTTCAGTTCTGAAAGATGGGAAAGATGCAGACGGCTGGGTAAATTAGAATTTGGGATTGATGTTGTTGTTGACTTTTACCCTAATAAGAGATTAATGTTATGATGTTATGACGATGTTCATCATATATTTGCTATATATATATATATATATATATATATATAAAACACATATATTATTTTTTTTCAGATAGCCTTTAAGAATGCCTTTGACAAAAGGAGAACGTATTGAAATCATTCTCATGGCTGGATCGGGAAGCTGTCGCAAGGTTTGCGATGGACTTTAACAGGAAACATGGCAAATATTATTATTAATTATTATAAATATCATTAACAAGTTCGAAAAGACTGGAAGAGTGGACGTCCACGAACATCCACTGACGAAGGCACAACCACTGAAAAAGTCAACAGAACAAAATAGAAAGTAATCAAAACTAACAAATCCACGCACAAAAATAAACAACAACAACAAAAAAGAAAGAAATTCAAATAAAAGTTATATAAAAATTAGAAAATCCAAGCTAACGTTTGTAAAGGTACTAAGTGCATGTTTTTATAATAATTTATATATTTTTTTGTGTAATTTAATAAGGTTTCTTATCCATACAATTAGTTTGTTGAATAATTTCATGATTATAGGATCATTTAATAATACTCATATGAATACGACTGTCGTATTTTCTACATTTTAACATAGAATACATTGTAAAATGTCTGCGTTTGTAGCACCTGGGACTGTTCGAGCACATGGTCGAGAGGCAACATAATGAGTTGATGAACTCCAGCTCTCCACTGGTAGTGAATTTCCTACAATACAGATTGATAGAGTGTGATAATTGCATATTTAATCAGCATTATGTTTGAGAATAAGCTCAACACTGTGGTCCTGTGTGGTTACTGTGGTAAGAGTGTGTGTGTGTGTGTGTGTGTGTGTGTGTGTGTGTGTGTGTGTGTGTGTCTGAGCAAGGCCTCAGTGCTGGGCGCTGATCAATAAACGCGTCAGACCTCGAAGCCTCTCAAGGTCACTGCGATTTTAAACGAGGCCTTGAGAAGAATATATCTGCACTCATCCACCATCAGTCCATCTCTCCTTCTCTATTCTCACTCTCTCGATTTATGAGCATCTGAAATCACGTCTACACTTTGACGTTTCATTCGGGTCTTTTTTTTTTTTTTCTCTCTCTCTCTCCTCCAAATCAAACCGGTCGACGCGAATACTCTACAGCGCAGAGCATCTCACCTCCGGAATGAGCCTCATGTCAACAAGATCCACTCACGTGTTCGTGAGACTCGTGACACTCGGAACGATTTATTTACACGCCAGGTCATCAGTGTTAAACGCTCAGCTGATCTAAAGAAAGATTCTCACGCTCGCATACTGTATAAACCAGTATATTTACTAACTAGCAGTGGAAGTAAACAGGAAGTAGCGTACGAGGGTATATACAACATTGTTTATTTAATAGGCATTCTTCCTGACCATGTTTTTTTGGAACTAGTCAATACCGATATCCGGAAATGCGTAATCTACTGAGTATTAATCGATCAGGGACGTCATGGAACATTTTATTTAGCTCTATTTATGTTTCCGTGAAAATCATCCCCAATACCAGGACCGATATCAATACATTCCTAATATTTACATATACTGTACTGTAGATTAGCATACTTACTTACAAAGCAGAACACAGGAATATAAGCTTACAAGATGTACTTAAATGCAAAACTAGCATTACTATACATGTACTAGCTTCAACACTAACATGATTACATTCACACTGCCTCACTTATATGAAACCCAGCATACCTCTACATGAATCTAGCATACAGTAAATAAATGCAAGTTAACGTGTATATATATATATATACAAAACTTGCTTACCTACAGTATATACATACAATACTAGCATGCATAAAGAAGTATGCTTACGTACACAGTCATGCCACACTCATAAAAAGTTCTATACTTATATGCTAGCCTGTACATTAGCCACAGAGTCGCATGCTTATTTACATACTAGCATGCTTCTGTGAGAACACAATAGCTTACATACTGTATCTGAGTGCTTGAGTACTTCCAAATGTACTGTACATACTTACAAACTAGTATAGATTTGCATATTTTATTGACATATGATCACACTTGTGTACACATTAGCATGCTTACATACACACTAGCATGCATATGTGCAAATGTGCATACTTGTACTATAGATAGAGAGTACTGTATAATACATAACTTCCATACTTACATATTTACACTCACGTGCAATTAAAACATGTAACCTACGTGCATTTGTATAATAAAAAAAAAAGTAGCATACATTTTACAAACTAGTATTTAAATAGATACACTTATAAGTAGGTACACTTGAATTCAAAACTAGCATACTTCTCTACAAAAAAAGAGCATGCTTACATACACCATGGCATTCTCATTTATAAAGTTGCGTACATACATACTAGCATACTTACGTGTATATTAGCATACTTACTGTACACAGTAGCGTACTTACTGTATGTTCAAGCATAGTACAGATAGACAGTACACTTAAATACAAAATAGCATGTTTTAAAACTAGAATCAATACATGCATGCCTTTGCAAAACTGCTGTACTTGCAAATCAACAGACAGAGATACTTAAATATAAAAGTAGCATACAAATTTACATACTAGCATGCTTACATGACATCTGGCACACTTATGGTCAAATGTAGAACTACTAACTCCTACTACTATTACTAACTAA
Organism: Cranoglanis bouderius; assembly: GCA_023630585.1. NCBI lineage: Eukaryota > Metazoa > Chordata > Actinopteri > Siluriformes > Cranoglanididae > Cranoglanis > Cranoglanis bouderius. The sequence continues at coordinate 2,335,348 of CM042557.1, read as the reverse complement.
CCATTACTAGAGGTACTAACTAGTAAATACAGATACTACACTTTAATTCAAAACTAGTATACAGTGGGGGGAAAAAAATGTTTGATCCCCTACTGATTTTGTACGTTTGCCCACTGACAAAGAAATGATCAGTCTATAATTTTAATGGTAGGTGTATTTTAACAGTGAGAGACAGAATAACAACAAAAAAATCCAGAAAAACACATTTCAAAAAAGTTATAAATTGATTTGCATTTTAATGAGGGAAATAAGTATTTGATCCCCTATCAATCAGCAAGATTTCTGGCTCCCAGGTGTCTTTTACACAGGCAACGAGCTGAGATTAGGAGCACTCTCTTAAAGGGAGTGCTCCTAATCTCAGTTTGTTACCTGTATAAAAGACACCTGTCCACAGAAGCAATCAATCAATCAGATTCCAAACTCTCCACCATGACCAAGACCAAAGAGCTGTCCAAGGATGTCAGGGACAAGATTGTAGACCTGCACAAGGCTGGAATGGGCTACAAGACCATCGCCAAGCAGCTTGGTGAGAAGGTGACAACAGTTGGTGCGATTATTCGCAAATGGAAGAAACTGTCAGTCTCCCTCGGTCTGGGGCTCCATGCAAGATCTCACCTCGTGGAGTTTCAATGATCATGAGAACGGTGAGGAATCAGCCCAGAACTACACGGGAGGATCTTGTTAATGATCTCAAGGCAGCTGGGACCATAGTCACCAAGCAAACAATTGGTAACACACTACGCCGTGAAGGACTGAAATCCTGCAGCGCCCGCAAGGTCCCCCTGCTCAAGAAAGCACATGTACAGGCCCATCTGAAGTTTGCCTGAATGATTCAGAGGAGAACTGGGTGAAAGTGTTGTGGTCAGGTGTGGTCTGATCTCTTTGGCATCAACTCAACTCGCCGTGTTTGGAGGAGGAGGAATGCTGCCTATGACCCCAAGTCATAACACCATCCCCACCGTCAAACATGGAGGTGGGAACATTATGCTTTGGGGGTGTTTTTCTGCTAAGGGGACAGGACAACTGCACCGCATCAAAGGGACGATGGACGGGGCCATGTACCATCAAATCTTGGGTGAGAACCTCCTTCCCTCAGCCAGGGCATTGAAAATGATCTTAATGACTTGGAGAGGATCTGCAAAGAGGAGTGGGACAAAATCCCTCCTGAGATGTGTGCAAACCTGGTGGCCAACTCCAAGAAACGTCTGACCTCTGTGATTGCCAACAAGGGTTTTGCCACCAAGTACTAAGTCGAAGGGGTCAAATACTTATTTCACTCATTAAAATGCAAATCAATTTATAATTTTTTTGAAATGCGTTTTTCTGGATTTTTTTTGTTGTTATTCTGTCTCTCACTGTTAAAATACACCTACCATTAAAATTACAGACTGATCATTTCTTTGTCAGTGGGCAAACGTACAAAATCAGCAAATTAACTATTACTAAAGGTACTAACTAGTAGAAAAAGACAGTACACTTAAATTTAAAACTAGCATACATATTTACATGCTAGCATGCTCACATACCAACTGTCATGATTAAATATGTAACTGCTACTACTACTAGTAACTACTACTAATTAACTATCACTAAAGGTACTAACTAGTAGAAAAATATATTAGACTCAAATTTAAAACTAGTATACAGTGAGTGAAAAAAGTATTTGATCCCCTGCTGATTTTGTACGTTTGCCCACTGACAAAGAAATGATCAGTCTATAATTTTAATGGTAGGTGTATTTTAACAGTGAGAGACAGAATAACAACAAAAAAATCCAGAAAAACGCATTTCAAAAAAGTTATAAATTATAAATTATAAATTATAGACTGACCATTTCTTTGTCAGTGGGCAAACGTGCGAAATCAGCAGGGGATCAAATACTTTTTTCCCCCACTGTACATATTATACATGCTAGCATGCTCATATACCAACTGTCATGCTTAAGTGTGTAACTACTACCTACTACTACTATTACTACTAACTACCACTAATTAACTATTTCTAAATGTACTAACTGGTAGAAAAATATATTACACTCAAATTTAAAACTAGCATACATAGTATACATGCTAGCATGCTCACATACTAACTGTCATGCTTAAATGTGTAACTACTACCTAATATTACTATTACTACTACTACTATCTACCACTAATTAACTATTACTAAATGTACGAACTAGTAGAAAAATATATTACACTAAAATTTAAAACTAGCATACATATTATACATGCTAGCATGCTCACATACCAACTGTCATGCTTAAGTGTGTAACTACTACTACTATTAACCTCTATTAATTAACTATTACTAAAGGTAGTAACTAGTAGAAAAAGTGTGTATTCGATATTTCAGTGAAAATCACACACACAAACACACACACACACACACACACACACACACACACACACGCAGTCGTGAGTCATTTACGGCTCATTAAGGGCGACTGTGTGATAAAGCCTCGAGGAGTGTGTTGACATTACACTCTTATCTCAAGCTCTCCTGAACTACGTGGAAATGGGAATATGATAAGCACTTGTTCTGTGCCGCATATTAATCACACTAAGAGCTGTTTGTGTGTGTGTGTGTGTGTGTGTGTGTGTGTGTGTGTGTGTGTGTGTGTGTGTATTGTTTCAGGTTCATTAGTTTAACCAGTGTGGACTCTCTGAATGTTTACAGAGATTTGGTATCAGTCAGATACTCAGTGGACCAGCTGTTTGTGTGTGTGTGTGTGTGTGTGTGTGTGTGTGTGTGTGTGTGTGTGTGTGTGTGTGTGTGTGTGTGTGTGTGTGTTTCTAAGTCTTATCCAAGCTGGCGTGCCACCATGAGAGGACCGTCTGGGTTCAGTTAGTGTAGGACTGATCCAGTGTGTGTGTGTGTGTGTGTGTGTGTGTGTGTGTGTGTGTGTGTATTATTTTAGTTACAGAAAATTTAGAAACTACTCTACATAATGTTGCTATGTTGAAATATTTGCTTCTTTTTGAAAAGTTACATGGAAATAAATGATATTTCTTTTATAGAAATGTTAATGTTGAATGTTATAATTGTATTTTATTTGTATAACACTTAGCATACAATTAGCGTAGTCACAACGCAGCATTAATAAATATTCCTCTAAAAATCAGACCTAAACAATAATCTTAAAACTTAAAACTTAAGTTCCCAACTCAAACTGAAAATATATCAAATGAGATAAATGATCTCTAAAATAAAAACTAATAGAAACTAACAAAGCCACAGTAAAAAAAAAAAAAATCTATAAAAGAAACTAACAGAACATGAACAATATCAAATTTAAATGAAAAAAATATAGAAAATAAAAGCACATTGCAAACTTAACAGACAAAAAAATTAAAACTGAATAGAAACTAATGAAGCCACCCTAAAAAGTAAATAGAAAAAAAACTAATAACACTTAAAAATACCATACTATACTTTAAAAAATTATAATTAAAAAAAACTAACAACATGGTGCTAAACATAAAACTAAAATAAAACTATTATAAACTTACAAAACCACACTAACAATAAACATAAAAAATAATAATGAAAACTAATGAAAACCACACAAATATTTACAGACAAAATATTATTTATTTTTCCTGGAGTTTTTTTGTGATTGTTGTGGCCAAAAATGTATGATTTTGCTGCGGCTTTTTTCAAAATGAGTTTTTTGTGCTTTAGAAAACTGCTTGAATTGGTGAAATCACAATCGCACGAAATTGTACAAAGTCTTTCGCAGTGATGTTTGTTGGTAAATGAGACCTTTCAGCTGTACTCATGTTCGAAGCACGTGATTCGAAGAGGGCTTTGGCCGAACGCGCGTTGTGATCACGTCTTGGCCCAAATCTGCGTAAAATCAGCGGTAATTTTGAAAAATTGCAATCTTCTCCGAATATCGTGGAGTTTGCTTGATTTTGCGTTAATTTCTGCGATCGCAAAATCGCGAAATCATGTAGGGGCTGATAAATACAAAACTAGCATAAATATTTACATACTAGCATACTTACACACTAACGTACTTAACGTCAAACGTTCAACTGCTAACTAGTACTGCTAACTAACTATCACTAAAGGTACTAACTAGTAGAGAACAATAGTACATCTAAATACAAAACTAACATACTGATTTACATAGTTTTAAAAATAGAAAATAATAGAATAATAAATAGAATAAATTATAGAAAACTAACAAGCACCAGAAAAAGAAAAAAAACAAATAAAAACTACTAGAAACCGACGAAACCACATTAAACAACAAACGATAAACAAAATTAACATTACGTAAAATTAAAGTTATATTCAAAACAAAGTCAAACAGGTAACTTAGAAAAGAAATAGAATAGAAAAGCATTAACTATAAAGATAAGTGTTTGATTTTGTAATAATTTATATCATTTTTGCGGAACAGTGAAAGGGGAACTCGCACTCGCTTTTCCATCACTAAGAGGA
>CM042557.1:2243396-2318396 GCA_023630585.1 Cranoglanis bouderius | reverse complement strand
TTTTTAACTAAAAAGATGAACGCACACGTGAAAAAAAAAAACGTGAAAATATCTTGATCAACAGTGAAATTGATCTAAAATGATGATTGCTGTACGATTACCATAAACCGATTATTATAAACAGATTTATTCCAATCTATTTCTAAGCATTAAACGTTTTTATTCTCTTATTCTCTTGGCAGATGTTTGCTTCTTTAAAGAAATACATGCTTAAAAAAACGAAACAAAACAATAAAACAGTCAAATTATCAGCCAGTAGAACAAACCTGTCTCGAGGTTGAGATGAAAATCTTTAAAAATGTTTAGAAATAGATTTAATAATCGTATATGAGGTTTAGCGTGATCTTATAATATTATATTCAAGACGTTTTCACTTACTATGATGTTACTTTTTTTTTAAAAGCACTCACACACACACACACACACACACACACACACACACACACACACACACAATTTGTGAGGCACCTATTTACAGCCTCCCCAACACGTTTCAATGCATCCCCCTTATGAGGACGTGGATCCCCATAATGTTTTTGGTCCCCATGAGGTTGCTGTGTAAACAGGATGACGTCCCCATAAAGTGATAATTACGCGCGCGCACACACACACACACACACACACACACACACACACACACACACACAGCTTTATGTTGCGTAATTAGAGACAAGTGCCTCCATTTGCTTTCTGGCTATATAATAAACCTCTACTCCATAAAGTTCCTCCCTGTGCCACACTTTCAGTTAAACCCGAGCTGTGCGGAGGACAGCGTGGCCACGCGCTGCTCATGTAATTATGAGTTTAAACAGCGGCGCTTCACTTGTTCAATCACATTAACAATCTGTTATTCAGCAGTCTTTCGGTCTCTGGGGTGTTAAATAACCAGGCCTCAGTACAGTGTTCAGTAACACAGCCACCACAACACCACAATCCACACCGCACACAACACACAGTCTTCTGGACTACACTACAGAAACATGTTACCTTCGCAACTAATTACACCTTAATATCATATGAGATCGTATAAAATTCATTCTAAGATGTTGTAACTCAGTCCTGTAACTGCTGGCAGGGCTGCGGTTATAGAAAACTAATCAGTGAACACCCTCAAGTTTCAAATTGTCAGCATCAAAATCAAAGTTGTAATTAGTTAAATAAATAAAAAAAATTAATAAATAATATTCGATAAATTCCGCAAAAGTCAAAAACATAAATATAGCTTACATTACATTACGTTAGCGGTGTTGAATTCTGGACTCTGATTGGTCAGAAGGCGTTGATTCATTTTTCTATAACAGCAGCTCTGAGAGCAGATTAATACTTAGTCGTTTCTATAGTAACAGCTCATTCACAGGGACTTGTACAACCGATCCGTCACTAATAATAAACAGGATTTTTTTTTAAAAAAAACAATGTGTGTAACTGTTGATCTGTAAGGAGAAATGTGTTTATGTAACGTTCATGGAAGGAGTCTCCAGTGTCAGAGGTGAAGCTGTAACTTTAAGTTTAGAGGAGTTTACGCTTCTTTGCCGTTTCTATGGCAACGTGACGAGCTGCGTTTTGTTTTGTTTTTTTCAAGAGGGAGAAAGAAAGAAGAGAGACTGGTGAGGGAACGACTGTTTATAGCTGCTATAACGTACGGCGCAGATAAACGGGTAAATAGTACGACGTGTCGTGTTTTAATTAAAAATGTGATGTAAACTGTAAGTGTGTTGGCAAACCGCTGTTGTGTAAGAGGAATAAAACACTTCAGGGCACGCTGTTATGAACTCCGCTGCATCACACCATCCCGTCACTGATTATTTACCTATAACCGCACCACACACAGTGTTTTAATCCTCACTTAAATTAGGTTATGCAGGTAAAGCTTTTTCCAGAAGTGTAAAACATGCTCAGAGTGGTGAAAAATCAAAGAAGGCAGGATTTTTACGTTGTTGTGATTCGCTTTCGAATATTTTTAACTGCCACATCCACACCCTGTACTCATTCTGGTGTAATACTGGTGTTTACTCTCACGTCCTCATAACCCGACCTGAACATAATCAAATCATAATACTTCCCTCTTTCTTATGGATAAATCTTCCCAGCATTACAAGTAATGACCACTATAATAACACGACGACATTACTGTTTTGGATTTGCACCGTGCCTTACTGTATATATTTCCAATATTCAATTCAGTTCAATTTTATACGTATGGAGCTTTTAACAACAGACATCGTCACAAAGCAGCTTTACAGAGATACATCATTTTTGGATCTAAATTTTAAATCGATAAATTTATCCCCAATGAGCAAGCCAGTGGCGACGGTGGCGAGGAAAAACTCCCTGAGACGACATGAGGAAGAAACCTTGAGAGGAACCAGACTCAAAAGGGAACCCGTCCTCATCTGGGTGACACCGGATAGAGTAATTATAAGTAAATCCCTTCTATAACTGTATGATACATGATATAAAGTGCGACTGTGTAGTCAGGAGATTCACCACAGTCCCAACATGAAGTCTATTCTGCCGAAATCATGAACTGTCCACCGATGGAGACCCGAGCGCAAAGTCTGTTCGTGAATTGTTTGTGGAGGCTGTCCATATGGGCCCATCCTCAGCAACAGCGAGCGACCCCCAGCGATGAGAACCCCAGAAGCAGGGCAGCAGGATGGGCCGAGGTCGTCTCAGAGAGAAGAACCGGTCAGGTTCATACTGTATATTTTGGATATAAATAAATTCATGTAAATATAATTATGCTCCCCATATCTGAGCCTTTTTATTGTTTTCGAACGAAACGCACGTGCAACACTGACATTTGCTACATTTCCGTTCGCATAAAAACACTTCTCGAGTGGGTTAGCTTCAGTTTTCTGTCGCGTACGAGAACAAAAAAAAAAAAGGAAGAAAAAGGAAAGAAAAACAGCAGCAAATGCATGGCCATATTGCGCCTCGGTGCCGCGGCGATGGTGAGTGCTGTATCAGCGGGCACGTACAGATGTCCACCCTGCTCGGCTAGCGGGCGCGGGGTCAAAGGTCGCGCCGACCTCTGTCGGTTAGGGCGGTCAGCGAGGTCACAGCTTCACTTCCATCGCTGCAGGAGCAGATGGAGCGAACGCCCCTCCTCCTCCCCCCCCCGGCTCCCTCTCAGAAATCAAGACTAATGAAGCCACGCTTCTGCTGCGGCGTCTCCTTTCACAAACCGAACGAGAGAACAGCTGGAAGAAGTCTTGTAAACATTTTAAGGGCCGGAGAAGACCAGAAGACCCAGTATGAACGCTCCAGCGATATGGAGGATCGTTCTTCTGTGTATGTGTGTGTGTGTGTGTGTCACGTGTGTGTGTGTTTGTTTTATCATTTATACTATATTCACGTCTGGAGTCAAATTTCTATAAATAGTCACGAAATACAGAGCCAAAAAAATCAAATACACAGTTAAACCCGAATGGATTCGAAGTTCCTGCTAATTACAGAAGTCTGATTTATCATCATGCAGCATTTACCACGATCATCATTTATAGATCAGTGAAACACTGCTGAAGCTTTGTGAGGTAGCGCGGAGGTCACCGTTTCACATTTTACCAAATTACACACCAGTCACAAGAGCTGGATTTATAAAAATAACTGTAAAGCACATAAAAGGCTCTTCTTTTTAAAAAAAATCTTCTTTAAATACTGGTGAAAGCAAGTAAATGTCATTTATATGAATGTAAATAATGTGTCGTATCTGAAATACGAGCATGATGTGTGATGTGTGATGTGTGATGTGTGATGAGTGATGTGTGATGAGCACCATCTGAAAACATGTAGGGCAGAAATAATAAATGTTCTAAGAACATTAAATGCTACAATTTATTACATGTTAATTATAATAATAATAAGAAGAAGAAGAAGAGGAAGAAGAAGAAGAAGAAGAAACAAATAGTGGCCTTTTTCAAATAAAACAATAGTAATGCATAACTACAGTATGTATGTGTATATACTGTGTGTGTGTGTGTGTGTGTGTGTGTGTGTGTGTGTGTGTGTGTGTGTGTGTGTGTGTGTGTGTGTGTGTGTGTTACTATAAAATCTAAAGAGCCATCCTGAGTCAGTGGGAGGTAGTGAAGAGTGCTCACTGTATCATAATTCATAATATAACGTGTGTATGAGTGTAATCAGGCAACCTTGAGGAATTTGAGTACAATAACCCTGCTGTTTATTCCAAGACGATTTCAGAATGTAATCCATGAACCTCACCCTCACGCTCACACACACACACACACACACACACACACAGTCACGGTTTTATAACAGCACATTGTGAGGATTTGCAGTAATCCGATATTTCTGTTCACTTGTAACAAGGATGGAGGGGAATTAAGAAGGATGGAGCATTGAGAGGGGAGAAAGGAAGCGAGAGTGTTTATGGATCCTGTTTAAAGGCCAACAGTCCTGATACTTCACAATGTTTAGGCTGTGATTGTGTGTGTACACAGTGAAGCGATTAGGGATGCACCTTTTTTTTTTAACAGTACTGATATGATTTCTCTCACTCTCTCTCTCTCTCTCTCTCTCTCTCTCTATATATATATATATATATATACATACAGGTGCATCTCAAAAAATTTGAATATCGTGGAAAAGTTCATTTTTTCCCTAATTAAATTCAAAAAGTTGAACTTTCATATTATTCTAGATTCATTACACATAAAGTGAAATATTTCAAGCCTTTTTTGTTTTAATCTTGATGATTACGGCTCACAGCTCATGGAAATGAGATTTCCAGTATTTCAGAAATATTCGAATAAAGAATTTATAATACAGCGATATCGACCTGAGAAGACTCTAATCAGCTAATTAACTCAAAACACCTTTTTACTCAAAACACCATCGCTCATATGAAAGTAAATGTTGCATTTCATTTGGAAATCAAGGTCCCAGAGTCTGGAGGAAGAGTGGAGAGGCCCAGAATCCAAGCTGCTTGAAGTCCGGTGTGAAGTTTCCACAGTCAGTGATGATTTGGGGGGCCATGTCATCTGCTGGTGTCGGTCCACTGGGTTTTCTCGAGTCGAGAGTCGATGCAGCGTCTACCAGGAGATTTTAGAGCACTTCATGCTTCCGTCTGCTGACAAGCTTTATGGAGATGCTGATTTCCTTTTCCAGCAGGACTTGGCCCCTCCCACAGAGCCAAAACTACTAGTAACTGGTTTGCTGACCATGGTGTTACTGCGCTTGATCGGCCAGCCGACTCTCCTGACCTGAATTTTGTCAAGAGGAAGATGAGAGACACCAGACCCGACGATACAGACCAGCTGAAGGCCGCTATCAAAGCAACCTGGGCTTCCATAACACCGCAGCAGTGCCACAGGCTGATCGCCTCCATGCCACGCCGCATCGATGCAGTATTTCGTGCAAAAGGAGCCCCGCCCGAGTATTGAGTGCATAAATTAACACACTTTTCAGAAAGTCGAAATTTCTGTATTATACATTGTTTATTCTAATATTTTGAGATACAGGATTTTTGATTTCCATGAGCTGTAAGCCGTAATCATCAACATTAAACCAAAAAAAGGCCTGAAATATTCCACTTTATGTGTAATGAATCTAGAATAATATGAAAGTTCCACTTTTTGAATTCAATTACAGAAAAAAAATGAACTTTTCCACCATATTCTAATTTTTTTGAGATGCACCTGTATATATGTATACAGTACTGTGCAAAAGTTTTAGGCACCCTATTTTTTTTAAGTACAAACTTAAAAAGGCATTTTAGATTCCCAACGTTAGTTTTCCAGCACAAAATTAGAGGTTACAGAAAAATGTTTGTACGTCAGTAAAGAAAGCAGCGTATTACGTACGTAAGAGACACTTTTCAGACAAAGATAGAATGAAGGCTGCTGGGTTTTTATTTCCTTATAAAACTGCACACATTCGACCTGAAACTACTGACGCATTTATTGAGCAGAGGCTCGTCACACCAAATACTGACTTTATTTACTTTATTTTACTGTACATTTATATAAATGTACAGTACTGACTTTTGTGCAGTACTGTACATTTATAAAATCTATTATTTTATTTGTTTTCATTTGTTTATTTCTTATCAGATTATCAGCTTGTATTTATATGAGTACAGAGTACATTTAAAAAGTAGATACATTGCAGTAATTACACATTTTGCAGGTGTGTACTGTATATGACTCACACACACACACACACACACACGCACACATATGATCCACCTTAAAGGTTTTTGGTTATGCCTTGAAGTTTCTCATTAGTTTCCCAAAAAGAAAGGGTTCCAAGCAGGAGCCCTTAATTGTCTAATTAACACTTCAAGAACCTCTAAGAGTGTACCAAGTATCAAGGCAGTTTATGTTAAATCACGAGTGTCCAATCTTCCCCGGATTAGATTATCAGGTATTCATTCCAACCAAGCAGAAGCCACGCCTGTGTCTATTTTCAGACAAGATCAACTGATCTTCAATCAGGTGGAGTCAGGTGTGGTTCCTGCTTGGTTGGGTTGAAAACCTGCACCCACACCGGCTTATCCTCTGTGGATAAGATCGGACACCCCCGGGTTAAATGTTAAATATCTGACCGGTTCTAGGCATTTAAGAAGAATAACTTGGAGGTTACTCAATTAATACACACGCCCTTACACTCTCGATCTGAATTATTCAAGGCTGGTTCTGAGCAGGACTGATTTCTGGGCTTGTTTGGGGGCGGAGCTTATCTTCAACTTCATCTTTGCGCAATTTCTCACCTCACACTTTTTTCACGTCACACAATTTGCAATCGCTCAGGTTCATCCGTTATTTTTATTGTTAGTTCCAACACTTAAGCAGTGAAGAAGAACAAAACAGCATTTTGTTTGTTTGTTTGTTTGTTTGTTTGTTTTTGGACGCACAGGATTTCATGGTGCAGGAAGAATACCTGCGATCCAGGAGCCGGTCTCGTACAAGGAGACATTTAGACGTTCAGGCTGAGACGAGAGGCGAGTTTTATATCAGTAAGGTGTTCAGTCTCCTCTGCTGACCATGACAACCTTCTCCTCACCGTCAACAAACCTGAAACAGGAAGTAGCATGGCAGGTGTAATAGATGAATAAAGACCGGTAGTGATGGATTATGAATGTGAGAGTACTGAATATGAAAGTGCAGATAGACTTTAACAGATCGCGCTTATTCTTTCACTGTTCCCTTTAGTACCGGTGTATCTAGAACACATCACGCTTCTGCAGAACGTATTGTTCTAATCTGAACCTCGGCTCGAGACGTAATGTGATGTGGATCCTCAGAGTGCTTTTACACCACAACCTTTAATGCAGACCAAATCACATTAAACAGCGTATTTTTATACAGAATGAAACTGCACAGGCGCCACCTCTCTCTCTCTCTCTCTCTCTCTCTCTCTCTCTCTCTCTCTCTCTCTCTCTCTCTCACTTCTCACCTTGAATAATGACAACTTGAGTGTGATGAAATAACAACACACTCTTGGAGTGTGTGTGTGTGTGTGTGTGGGTGTGTGTGTGGCCTTGTTTCCCATCATTAATAGAATAATTAACATAAGATCTCATACATATTTCTCACATGCTGTCTCACACACACACACACACACACACACACACACACACACACACACACACGTCACTACAGACAGTTTACAGTGTGTGAATGTGACAAGGTCCGAGGCCTGTCCATAAGGGGGCGATACAGAGCCGTTTTACACACACACACACACACACACACACACACACACACACACACACACACACACACACACACACACACACACACACACAGAAAGAATGAAAGGAAGAATGAAAGAAAATACATATGGGGAATGATTTAGACAGACCGATAGAAAAATAGATAGATCGTGTACATTTTGCTCGTCTCAGTTGGTTATGCACTCTAACTTTAGCTGTGTGTGTGTGTGTGTGTGTGTGTGTGTGTGTGTGTGTGTGTGTGTGTGTGTGTGTGTGTGTGTGTGACGGCGTTACGTAATCAGGATACAAAAAACTGGTAACTGTCATCTGTTGCAGTTACGTCAAAGAACAAAGTCATCAGATTACAGGTACATTTAGTAAGAAGTGGGAATACTATCAGGATTACAATGTTTTCGTTTAAAAGCAAAGAAATTAATATTTTGTTAGGGGGACCATACGTCCTCTTTTTCCCAGACATTAAAAAAAAACGATTTCTAAATTTGAGAAAATGTCCGGGAATCAGCTTTAGTTTCATTATGATGTGCTTATGGGTCTGATGCTGCATCATGTGTGCGCATGTTTGCATCGCTTTATCCCCTCTCTGTAATTCCCGCCTTCTCGCACACCGATAGGTCGATTATAAAAGGCTTGCAGCAACTACTGGCCAAATTCCTGCCTGTCAACCATTAGCCTTCTTCGGGTGAAGCGCTGTTGTGTTCGGAGTCAAACAGTTTCTTGACAGTAGCAGGACATGAAGCCATGGCCGTGACGAAACAATGCTCAAGGCCATATGAGGTCATTTTTAATTTCATGTTATCACATTGCTTCGTATTACATGGCCATTCAGATGTGTAAATGATGGCAGAAGGTTCACTCACGGCATCTAATATTATATTTCATTCCATGGACATTGAAAAGAATGTAGGAAAAAATGTAAAACGTGGGCCGAGTGAAACTAATTTTATTTATATATATTTATGTGATGCTAATAGTGTTAGTCTTTTTCAGTCTGCATTCATAGTAACAGTGTATTGAATGCTATTACCCTCTTTTTGGAAAAGCAGAATATGGTCACCCACCTGTCTTCTGACATGACACCTTACAGATTATAGTCCTGCTTCTCTGCTGCACGCGCAAATACATCTTTTTTTTTTTTTTTATTATTTTATTTTATTAAAACAAATCCAAACATTGAAAATGTTTTTTAAGCTCTGAATTAAGCTCTCAGTAAAAGTATTTTAGATCATGTTGCTTTTCTCTTGACTTTATTTACATACGCGACCTTGAACTAATCCAGAAGTAATCAGATTACATTACTTTCATATTGTGATGCTTGGATTACGTTACTGATTACATTTTTTATGAAGTAATTTGTAATGGAATACATTTTTAAAGTCACCCTCCCAACCCTGTGTGTGTGTGTGTGTGTGTGTGTGTGTGTGTGTGTGTGTGTGTGTGTGTGTGTGTGTGTGTGTGTGTGTGTGTGTGCACTCGTGACACTTGCTAATCACTCCTATGATCTATGAAGGAAAGATGAGTAAAGTGAATAAATAATCTCTCTCTCTCTCTCTCTCTCTCTCTCTCTCTCTCTCTCTCTCTCTCTCTCTCTCTCTGACAGCATATGCTTGATTATTATCCGTGAAGGAGGGATGAAAGGACAGAGGGATGGATGGACAAGTGTTGCGGATGGCAGCCATTATGGCTCATTGTGGCCCAACGGCACGAGCCGAGAGAAAAGCTGAAGTGCCTGCCCCGTGTCCTGCCCCTCCCCCGCCCCGTGTCCTGCCCCTCCCCCCACTCGGTTCTCTATTCAACAGTTGCTACTCGACTCTGACAGGATTTTCCACACGCCAGCTGCCGACCACTATGTGTGTGTGTGTGTGTGTGTGTGTGTGTGTGTGTGTGTGTGTGTGTCAGTGGGGACGCCACTCCTGTCAACCACAGCAGGTTACAGCTTTAATGTCCTGTTATTATTATTATTATTATTATTATTATTATTATTATTATTATTATTATTATTATTATTATTATTATTATATCACCATTGTCATAGCCAATATACTTAACAAGCAATACAAGCTAATTGTTTGGCTAGGTAAAAGTATTATGTATTAAAATAACAACTAACTCTGCTTTGAACTTTAGGCCACGCCCCTTTCCTGAGTCCGAAAGTGTTCGGCTTTCTAACAGTGGAGCTACGATGGCTTTTTTTAAGCTCTTAACCTGTTTTTTTTTTTTTTTTTGTAAGCTCTCCAGTGTCCGTGTGTGTGTGTGTGTGTGTGTGTGTGTGTGTGTGTGTGTGTGTGTGTGTGTGTGTGTGTGTGTGTATACATAAAATATTGCCAGTAATATTATAAAAAGTGTCCCAAACAGAAAGGGCAGGGCTTGTGGCAGTTAATGGGGGGGACAACAACAACATGGCTGCAGATGATGGCGATACCTGTGACACATCTGTAACACAGCTGCTTACAGCTTTGTGTATGTAACATTTATGGAAGGAGTCTCCAGTGTCAGCGCTGTGTAACAGTCAGAGGTAAAGCTGTAACGTTAAGTTTTGTTGTCTTATTAACTTCAAGAGAGAGGAAAAACGAGAATAACTCGTTCCGTGGACGTTCCACGATAATAAACGTAACTATAAACAGATAAAAATGTATGACGTGTCATTCTTGAATAAATGAAACTGCTGTGGTATTAAAGCTAGAACAGTGGTAACTTCACTTCACCACACCACCTGGTTGATCATGTTCCTCGCTGAAACATTGAGGAAGACAAAAACGAGTGTGTACCCGAGCGCTTCGGAGCACATGCGCCGTAACGGTCTCACTCGAAATCCCAGTGTGAGTATGATTGCAGACCAGCACGTATCTGAGTATCGAACTGCTGGTGTAGATTTGAGATGCCTCTGTTCACCTCCGCGATCAGGAGTGTGCACTCAACACCATCAATAATGTAAGCAAAGCTGCTTTTATTTAATATATCACTGGACTTTTTCATTTATGGAGCTACAGGCTACAGACGAGTGTGTTACAACAGACACACGGTCGATCATACAGAAGCTACCCGATTAATGTAAAGGCATGATGTCATTAATATGTCAATACGGTCTATAGACGCGCGTCGAGTTATTTATTATACATATACCTTGCATTATGTTATATACAGTACATGATACATTAATATACATTTATTATTCCTTTCAATAAAACTTTTGTCATGAATTCGTGATTGCTGTACAGAGCATTGTTGCTAGGCAACTGGAAAAAAAAACCCAATGCCGATCATAGTGCGTAATTCATTAACGCAAACGACGGAAGGGAGGAAGGGCATAAGAAATGAGAACACTGTAATTACACTTAGCATCAAGTGCTAATTCAATTTCCATAGATTCTACCATATTAAACATAATACTGTTGCTAGGCCACTAGGAAATAAAGGTAGAGTGACACCAACAAAAAGACAAAAGTGTTGTGAATACCAGCGTTTTCCTCAGACATGTTGGTAAATTACCGAGGAAAGAATCTGTATGAATAAATTTACGCTATAACTTCACTTAGCATTAGGCGCTAACCAAACGTCCCCAGGTTCCACCATATTACACGTCAACATTGTGTCACGACTCAATAATTTGTGGCTATCAAAATATTCAGACTCCTGAAACTGTTTGAGTAAAACTTAAAAGTAAAAATTTTGTGATTTCGACATAGACAATAGACGCAACTGGGAAACAACGGTAGAGTGACCTCAGAAATGTGACAGAAATGTCAGGAATATCGACGTTTTCCTCAGATGTGTCGGTAAATTATTTTAAAAAGTAATAATATGAGTAAGATTATATTGCAGTTACACTTAGCAACAACTAAATAACCAAATAACCAATAACCAACAAGCGCTAACCAAAATTCCGTGGATTCCGCCATGCATAAGTCAACATTGTGTCACAGCTCAAGAATTTGGGACTATCTGAAAATTCTGACTTTGAACAAAACTTGTGAGTTCGACAGCTGAAGTATGTGAAAGGATGAAAGGGGGGGAACATAAAAAAAAAAAATGTTGATTAGAAATGCTGAATGAATTTGATTTCATTTCAATGTGATTTCAACGTGAATAGACAATACATTCGGCATTCAGAACACTGTTGCTAAGCAACTGTGAAATAAAGATACATTGACATCGAAAAACATGACAAAATAATTGGGGAATACCAACATTTTCGGCGCCCGCAAGGTCCCCCTGCTCAAGAAAGCACATGTACAGGCCCGTCTGAAGTCTGCCTGAATGATTCAGAGGAGAACTGGGTGAAAGTGTTGTGGTCAGGTGTGGTCAGATCTCTTCGGCATCAACTCAACTCGCCGTGTTTGGAGGAGGAGGAATGCTGCCTATGACCCCAAGAACACCATCCCCACCGTCAAACATGGAGGTGGGAACATTATGCTTTGGGGGTGTTTTTCTGCTAAGGGGACAGGACAACTGCACCACATCAAAGGGACGATGGACGGGGCCATGTACCGTCAAATCTTGGGTGAGAACCTCCTTCCCTCAGCCAGGGCATTGAAAATGGGTCGTGGATGGGTATTCCAGCATGACAATGACCCAAAACACACAGCCAAGGCAACAAAGGAGTGGCTTAAACCCATAGAAAATCTGACTTGGAGAGGATCTGCAAAGAGGAGTGGGACAAAATCCCTCCTGAGATGTGTGCAAACCTGGTGGCCGACTACAAGAAACGTCTGACCTCTGTGATTGCCAACAAGGGTTTTGCCAACAAGTACTAAGTCGAAGGGGTCAAATACTTATTTCCCTCATTAAAATGCAAATCAATTTATAACTTTTTTGAAATGCGTATTTCTGGATTTTTTTTGTTGTTATTCTGTCTCTCACTGTTAAAATACACCTACCATTAAAATTATAGACTGATCATTTCTTTGTCAGTGGCCAAACGTACAAAATCAGCAGGGGATCAAATACTTTGACCACTGTATGACTAATATTACACTTAGCATCAAATCCCACAGGTTACACGCCAACTTTGTGTCACAACCTGAAAATGTGGAACTATAAGTAAATTCTGACTTGTGTAATTAGTGTGCGAACACCAGAAAATTAAATCGTTTGTGTAAAATCTTCTTGTAAACACTGTGAAACACGTGACACGTTGAATGCAGCATATGTGATGGTATATAGTAGATGTGTCTTTTCCCATTCGTCCTCCAGATTCCTCCACCACAGACTGAGCTTAAGTGAATTGCGCGTCTTCAATCTCCTTCCAATCACTTAAGAACCTCAGATGCGTCCATTCATCATCCATGGCCTTAAAACCTCACACACACACACACACACACACACATACACACACACATACACGGAGGTATATATATATACTCAGCGTACATCAGCATTCTAGGGCTCGACTAAAATAATATATCCATGCATGTCACATAAGACAGAGTTCTCAGAACATCATTTTTAAAAGATTTTTTATTTTTATTTTTTTACACAGACAGGGATATGTGTATTTTGCTTCGTCTTTTACTAAATTGACCCGCTGCCATCTGATTGGTTAAGCTGTGTCGTGTGACACAGGAAGTGTGTGGCATTAGTATAATGGTGAGAAACTGACTGACAGAAGTCAGTGGATTTTATTAGACAATTTTAGAAAATAAATCTTTTGGCTTTTATGTAATCGATGCTGTAATATTAAGGCTTCGTTAATCCTGTTGCACTTTAGGCCTAGGAAAGTGTGTTACTGATGAAAATTATTATTATTTTATCTTATTTATCTGAAGATAGACAGTTTAAAACCAGCTGCTACCAATTTTCTGTTAAAAGTTACACAACCGAAACAGAATGCCGGCCCAAGAGGCAGACTCTTTTTTAAATTAACGAGCAAGATGATTGACAGGAGAGTACAGATGCCTTGACGCCTGATTGGTTGGGTGTTGGTGGCACCAAATACTTAAAAATCACTTAAGAATTCAGATATTTACACTACACACCTTTTCTATGAGTATCACTGGACTTCCTGACAATGTAAGTGGTTAACAGGTGGTGATCTTAGGAAGGACCCCTCCTCAGTTAGTATATTGTTTAACACTGTGAGTGTTGAACCTTTCTAATTGGCCGTGGTAATCGGTCGAGGTATCTGATTGGTCACAGTCAGAGTGATGCAGTCACAGAGGTCAGGGTCATATTCAGTCATCAGTCATGGACTTGTGCTTCACTCTTTCTCTTTCTTTTTCTGTTGATCTGGATCATGTGAGTGGTGTTTAATGTGCTGTTCATTAATATAATAATAGAATATAGTGTATATAATAATGTATAATAATGCGGTGTGTAGTGTTAATAATCTCTGACTAAACCCACGATATTCATCAACCGCTCTTTATTACTGTGTACAGTTTCATTCCAGATTAAATATACTTTACAGTATATATATATATATATTGGGTGTATGTTTTCTATAGCTTTCAGTATCTTACTCATCTAAAACAATCAACTTTAATTCTTTTACGGATTTCAACTCAAGATACATTTATACAGATTTTTTATTAAAAAATATTTATATATATACATATATATTCACTAAATTATCTATGGCTTTGGTCTTCTGCTTTTTGCATTACAGAGAGCCTAGAGACGGCCATCTTGTCTTCTTTGTGTAATTTAGTGTATACGTGCAAGTGCATAAGCCTGCATGCCCGTAACACTGTTTTTCAGGGTCAAAGGTCAGTAGAATTGTATTCATTATTCACACATGAACTCTGACCTCTAAGGGCCACAGCAGGATCCATCCTGTTCGCTCTTTCTTTCTGTTGTCCTTCATTTTCTCCATCTATCTCACCATGCTCAGCCTCTCGATGCAGGGTGTCAGATGTTCCAGCTAGCACAGCTTGTGCTTTAATAAACTGAAGCTGCTAAATAAACAGAAACTGACTGTTCCACCTTCAATACAAACCTCAATAAAGCGACAACCAGTAGGTCTATAAATAATGACAAGCTCTACGGCTTAATAAATAACGACAAAATATTGTTCTATACCGTAAATTTAAATAATGAGTATAATTTTCTAATTGTTGGATTGTGTGCTAATGGGATCTGTGGATTTTTTTTTCTTCTACGGTTAAAGCTGCAAAAAAAAAAATTAATAATAATTGAAAATCCTTGAATTAGACGACTCTTTGGAGAGCTGAAGATCGAGTCAGTGTCGGTGGAGACATCAGAAGTAGGGCCAGAAGATATTAAGATAAATCCTAAACACACTGAGTGGCAACTGTACCATGACCATGACTTTCAGGGGGTCATTTTGCTAACTAGCACATTTTTCCAACTTAAGCTAAACTTATTCTAGTCTTGCTAGCTCTTAGTAAATCTAACAGAGGCTAGTCAGGTAGCTCTTAGTAGGTCTAAATGAAGCTAGTCAGTTAGCTCTTAGAAAGTAACCCTTTGAATTTTTACTGATGGGGACAGATGTGAACAGTGAACAGATGGGACATGAGAGGACCATCGACTATGCAAGAGGTAGTTAGCTAGCAAACTAGCAGCTAGCCATTAGGAGGATAACGGAACAATGTTTTATATAAGAAGGGATTATACAATGACATTCAAGGGGTCAGCTTGCTAACTAGCATTTTTTATTTTACTAATTCAAGCCAGCTATCTCTTACTAAATATGAAGGAAGCAACATATATATATATATATTTTACTGATATTAAAAAATAAACACAAAATGGACACAAGTACAGCTGCTAGAAGTAGCTAGCTAACCAGCTAGCAAAAGTAGGGGGATACATTTATAAGCTAATTTATTATATTATGGATAGTCATTCAGTATATTCATATGGGGGAAAATGGTATGGCCCATTGTAGGGGTGTATAAAAATGTAATTCATGTTTGTGGAAACATTTTAACTGTTACTAAAAAACAATCACCCAACACGCCCTTTTTTCTCTTCTTTATTTAACTATAGATCCTGAAAATCATTTTCCATCTCACTTTATCCACATGCCAACACACACCACTAAACCTGTGATGTGTTCAGCGTCCTAAACACACTGAGTGGGGATTGTACCATGACATTTAGGGGGTCAGCTTGCTAACTAGCAACTCTTTGTATCTTAAAAAATGGACACTAAAGTAGCTACAATTGAGAGAGTACCAATGATTATGCTAGATGTAGCTAACTAGCAAACTAGCGGCTAGCTACTAGGGAGACAAACTAACAATGTAATGTTAATGGATAGCTTTATTCGAACACATACCTCCCACACACACACACACACTTGTGTGTATTTACAAGACTAAGTTGGCTAAATTATTCACAAAATGGGTCGCTAAGTATGGATACAGTTCCTGTTCATAATGAATGCGTAAGAAAAGCAGTTGGTATGGCCCGTTGTAGGGGTGTTTTAAACGGAAACATTTCAACTGTTAGTAATAAAACGTGAAATAGCAGAAGAGTAAACCTATTGTGAATGTACAACGTGTTCAGTCCACATGCTCTTCTGTACATTTTAGTGAACATCGCCTGAAGAACAGAGTGTATTTAACGTGGTTAGTGATTTGAGACAGACCCCGGCAGATGCGTTTTGGTAAAAAAAAAAAAACAACCCTCGGTGACAGGTTGATGATGCGCTTCATAATTGATCAGGAGAATATGATTGTGGGCCCGCGCTCATTTCTCCGATGAGTCCCAGCAGACCCGTGTGTGTTTATTGCGTTTGGACGTTTGTGTAGATATTGAGGGTGTTTTATTGTGTTGTGTGTGTGTGTGTGTGTGTGTTGTGGGGAGTTTGGATGGGTTAGTCCACCATTCTCCTCTTTCCTTAACCATGTTCTCCATTGATTGGTGTGAATTATATCGTTCTAAATGACATTGCGCACACCTCCACCACTCCTCTGTCTGGTCTTTTCTCATTCCGAAGCTTTTTTCCGCGTCGATCTGCACCGGAGTCATGTTCAGAAAATGAAACACGGCATCCAGACGTGTGAAGTAAAGAGAAAAAAAAAGAACTTTAATGGTCTTTAACTGTAGAAAGTTCTTTCTCTCAGAGGAACTGATACACATCGTGGATATGATCAGACACTGAGGTTCCTCAGTCGTGACCAGGTTCAGAAAAACAAAGGGCTTCATTTCTTTCGGGATATTTTTTTACTTCTTATCATTTCAGTTTTAAGAGCCGTTCCAAAAAGAGACGTTCGTTAGACGAGGATTTCTTATGGAGGGGAAAAAAAAAAAAAAAAATTCTCCATAAGATTTCTTTTACAAACAGAATCCAACAATTTAAAATGTTAGGCTCATTATTTATTTGTTTTTGTTTTTCGGAATGAATCAAAATGCAAACAAGAATTGTTTTTTTTTTAATTATTGTGTTTCTCCTTTGCTTGTTTTTGGGGGGTTTAAATGAATTCTTGACTCTTGAATGAGTCTGATGTGTATCGGTGATTACCGTGTACTTTACAGATCAGCATTAGTTCCTGATGTTCTGCTAACACGTAATACGCAAAGAAGGACTGACGAAATAAGCAGGTGCAGAATTTATGGATATTTTATTCACTGAAAATGTATTTCTGCACATTTCTGTACAGAATTTTGATCACTGAGATTACTGAGGATGGTACCACTTAAAAACCATTGTTACGACACGTGGTGTGTAGTCGAATGGGGAGACAGGATGCAAGCGCAGGGGAAACGTCAGTTTAATAGAAACAGGAAGTTCAAAAATAAGTGAACACAAAAAACACCATCAAACATAAATCCACGATCAAAAGAGTAACAATAATCCAAAATAATAATGTACTTAGCCGAAGAGGCAGTAATCCACAAAAGAAACACAGTAATCCACAACGGGTAGTAAACCCAGAAAACACAGGGAAAACTACGCTAGGCTAGGAGGTGGCCTGGGAACCACGAATTACGAGCTTCGGAAATAAACGCGCAAGGCTAGGAGGTGGTCTGGAAACCACGGACAAAGAGCTAAGGGATAACTAAACTAAACTATTCTATTCTATTTTGAACTAAACTAATACTCCGCCCCGAAGTGGACACGGAGCGACGTATTTAAAGACATATAAATCACATGCCTAAATCCATAACACCTGACATCAATAAACATGAACCAATGAGAAATGAGGAGGCGGAGACATGTCACGAACGAAAACATAAACGCACATGGGGAAACACAGGAGGCGGGGACATGACGTGAACAAAAACATGGGAACACATGGCAGAGGTAAACAAAACGTGAGTTCATGAATCAAACGTCCATCGGAGAGTTTTTGAATAGCGCTGGAATGCGCGCAGTGGAATGCGGAAGTGTGGAGAAGAGGAAACCTAACAACCATAAAGATGGCTTTGGACCTCAATTCATATGAACAGTTATGCTATGATGGCTTTAGGACTACAATTACCACAAACAGTTTGGCACTCAAGTCTCCATCAGTGAACAGTGGAGAAGTTCAACAACTTCATATAAAAACTGTAATGAGTTCTCATGGTCTCACAACTGCTATCTGACCGTGTGGTACTGGTACATTTATAGAAGAGATTTATTTATTTATAATCGCACTATCCGGTGTCACCCAGATGAGGACGGGTTCCCTTTTGAGTCTGGTTCTTCTCAAGGTTTCTTCCTCATATCGTCTCAGGGAGTTTTTTTTATATATTTCTGTAAAGCTGCTTTGGGACAATGTCCATTGTTAAAAGCGCTACACAAATAAACTGAACTTGAATTTTGTGGATTTTTCTTGTGATTGTTGCGGCCAAAAATTCTTGATTTTGCTGCGGCTTTTTTCAAAACAATTTCGATCCAACTTGCGGAGACCGTTGTGGGTTTTTTTTTTTTTTTTGCAGAAAAATTGCAAAATTGCAGTTGCACGAAATTGTTTTGCACGGGTTTCACAGCCATGTCTGTTGGTCAATGAGACCTTTCAGCTGTAGTCATGATAAACACACGTGAATCCAAGAGGGCTTTGGATGGTGCAGCAGGTGCAGAAATTAGGGATATTTTATTCTCTGGAAATGTATTTCTGCGCGTGCTGTTCCCATTGTTTTCATCTTTCACAGTCCGTACAGGATTTCGCAACTGTTGCGGTCAGAAATGCTTGAGTTTTTCCCAAAATCTGGCTGTTTTTTGTGCTTTTTTTTGTTGCAGAAAACTACTAGAATTGGCCAAACTGCAATCGCACGAAATAGTTTTGCACGGTCTTTCGCAGTGATGTTTGTTGGTAAATGAGAACTTTTAGCTGTACTCATGTTCGACGCACGTGAATCGAAGAGGGTTTTGGCCGAATGCGCGTTGTGATGACACATCTTGGCCCAAATCTGCATAAAATCTGCGGTAATTTTGAAAATTTGCAAGCTCCTCCGAATATTGTGGAGTTTGCTCGATTTTGCGTTAATTTCTGCGATCCTGTTTTCTGTGCAATCTCCAGAGTACACGCCATAACCGGAGAAAAGCGAATGTAGAACAGCAGCCTTGATGACATCATTACGTCGTGTTTTTTTTTTTTTTTTTTCATATTTGGATGTGTGAATGTTTGATTTCTAGACTGGGTGGAGAAGAGCGAGTAGAAACAATTAGAAACGAGCGCTGAGCCGAGCCGCTTTGGTCTGTCGAGGTCTTCAGGGACGGAACTGATGTATCCGACCTCGCAGTGTCTCCCTCCTACAGGAGCGTTTACAGAAATACCTCAAAACGATTCAGTTACGGCTCAATCTAGCACCGAGGACACGGGGGAAGAGTGGGAGGGGAGAGAGAGAGAGACAGAAGGCAGCAGTGAAAGAGAATTGTACGTTGTAAAAGGATAAAACATTTGCATCCAGATTTTAAAAAAATCAAGTTGGTTGAACTCACTATGAAATAAATTTCACTAACTCATTTTTATACTGAATGTATTTTTTAATTTACACTTTATGTAGTATCCAAGTGGAAAGAATCATTTGATCGGTGGTGATTGATCACGCTATAAGTGTTCCTATGACGGATCTTTGTGGTAGAAAACAACAACAAAACACTGCTGAAGACCCATGAAGGGGCGTTCTTCAGGGAAGAGTACTGTACAGCTTCTCATACGGCATTACACTGAACAGTCTTTTCCAGCACCTTTATTCTGAAGAATGTACGAACCGAAAAGCATTAATCATCTGCAGAACCCTTGAGGAACCAGGTTTTCAACCCTAGCTTAAGAATATAAAGCCTCTCTCTCTCTCTCTCTCTCTCTCAGGGCGAGTACGTACTGAAGACAGATCTGTGGAAGGTTCTTCCCCTCCAGCGGTGTCAGAAACACGTCTGAACGCTCACAGCCGAGTGCGGGGAACAGAGCCGCGTTTGGGACGCGGCCCATCACCGCTCCATCTTCCTCCATCCAAGTTTCATGAGCAGTTTTGACCCGACATTCAGCACCTGGAGGGAAAAACAACCCTGCCGTCTCCGCGTGTCTCAATGTTTCCACTCCAAAGCAAACAGTCGGAACAAAAAGCTGCTGGTCAGTGTTTACAGTTCAGGATTTATTTATTATAGAGGCACTGCTGAGGCAGGAAGCATCACGCTCAGTACTGTACGCTGAAAAACACAGAAAACCCACATAAAGTATAACTGATACATGTAGGATGTGCATAATAATAATAATAATAATAATAATAATAATAATAATAATAATAATAATAATAACTTACTCATGAAATTAATTTCTGTAGGAAATTAAAGTAAAATTAAAACATTATTAACTTTATATATATATATATATAACCTTAAAAAATTCATATTTTAAAAATTTTCAGAAACAGAAATGAATTAAAAAAAACAATATAATTACATATAAAAGAAATAATAATTAATAATAAACACAAACACAAACATGTAAATGAACATGGAATGTTAATCATTAAACATTACTACGTCTTAATACATTAATATTATTATTATTTTACATTTCCCCAATTTCCTATGTTTGCCATAGCATGGTTTGTTTTTTAATTATTACTTTAACCAAGCTTGTTTTTTTTTTTGTTTGTTTGTTTTTTTTTTGTTTACTCCTTTACTACATGACCCAGGACGTTTACTCCAATTAAACAGCACGTTTTATTCCTCTTACACCACAGCAATCTGTCAACATTGTTTTTATTTATTAAATAACGACACATCATACTTTTTATCTGTTTATAGCTACATTTAGTGTTAGTTCCTGTTCTCAGTTTCGTTATAGCAGCTATAAACAGTCCTTCCCTCACCAGCCTCTCTCTATTCCTCTCTCAAAATAGTGAGAGCAGGTTGTCATGTTACCATGGAAACCACAAAGAAGCGTAAACTCTCCTGTCCTGAAGACGTCGGAAAACCTAAAGTTACAGCTTCACCTCCGACTGTTACAAAGCGCTGACACCGGAGACTCCTTCCATACATGTGACATAAACACATTTCTCCTTACAGATCGACGATTACACGTTTTTTTTTATTCTGTTTATGTGGAGCTTCAGCTGTACACACGCCCCTGGGAATGAGCCGTTACTATAGAAACGATAACGTATCAGAACGAGCGCATTAATATAAACCTGCGCTGCTGTCAGAGCCGCTGTTATAGGAAACGAATTGACACCTTCTGACCAATCACGATCCAGCATTCAGCAGAGCCGTGGTTTAAGCGATTATTAACCCACGCTCTGTTTAGGATGTGTTGGAGCTGGATCATGTGACCATCAGGGACCAATCACAGG
Source organism: Cranoglanis bouderius (assembly GCA_023630585.1). Taxonomy (NCBI): domain Eukaryota; kingdom Metazoa; phylum Chordata; class Actinopteri; order Siluriformes; family Cranoglanididae; genus Cranoglanis; species Cranoglanis bouderius. The sequence goes on along the minus strand of CM042557.1, from coordinate 2,297,014 downwards.
AGGCTAAACTTCAGCGTTTTCCTTCATACAAATATCTGCATTGTCCCTGTTACATAAGCAAACAAATAAACTGGATCTCACACACACACACACACACAAACACACACACACAAACACATGCACCATCAACCTCCCGCACAGACTTGGTGGCTTGGTTGCCATGGAGACATCGTGTTTCTCCCAGAATCTGTGGTATTGATCGGCCAACAGGCGCCAACGACCCAGCAAGTGTAAGAAAGAAAAGTGTGTGTGTGTGTGTGTGTGTGTGTGTGTGTGTGTGTGTGTGTGTGTGTGCGTTATAAAACTTGCAGATCACTCCAGTGTATTTTCACACTTCAAACTGTAGCATACACTCATACATAATGTACACACATATACACACACACACACACACACACACACACACACACACACACACACAGAGCAGCCTTGCGTGTTGCTGGCTTGTCATGTCAGATCTGTGTGCCGTGTTCTGACACGGCTGTCATTCCTGTGGTCTTTTCTGCTCCTGTCACACTCGCTAGCGTTAATAATTTAACACACACACACACACACACACACACACACACACACACACACACACAGAGAGAGAGAGAGACAGAGAGAGAGAGAGTTGAAAACCTAATGGTTTGATGGAAGTTTAGAGAGCGTAGAGAATGATAAAACTATTTCATTGTGCAGTTTTGAAATTGAGGGATTTATTGAATGCACCCTCGTCCGTGTTTTAGAAACTGAATGCTGCTTCGTCTAAAGAAACTCAGCAGGGAAAATAAAAAGTTTTATGAAGTGTGATGAAATACGAAAATATTAAATATGTAGTGTTTTTTTTATTTTTTTTATTTTTTAAAGATACTAAACAAAAGCAGAACTAAACACAACAGACAAGAATTTCAGCTTTCAGTCGGCTTTCGTTTGCTAGTTAGCTGTTGCTCAGTAGATTACCATTAGCTTTAGGCTAGCTTTCACTCCCTAGTAAAACTCATTAAAGTTTTTGCCTACTAGTTACAGCATGTATCGCACGCTAGATTCACCCACTAGGTTAGTTTTCCCTCAGTAGCTTAGCTCACTTGCTAATTAACATTTAAACTGGATCTCACTCTCTAGTTAGCTTTCAATCACTCTGTTTATTAAGGTTAGCTCTTACTCTCTAGTTAGCTTTTGCTCATTAGATTAGCTTTCACTCGCTAGTTAGGTCGTGCTCACTAGGTTTCTTTTTGACTGGTTAGTTTTCCTACTTTAGCTTTTATGAACCAGGTTCGCTTTCAGCTTAGCTTTTGTTTGTTAGGTTAGCTTTCAGTCACTAGCTTTTCCTTTTTTCTTTTTCCTTCTTTGTTTGGGCTTAGGTTAGTTTTTGATTGTTAGCTCACTGGCTAATTAAAGTTCACTCACTAAAACTCTCTATCTAGCTTTCACTTCACTCCCTAGGTTAGCTGTCACTCTCTAGCTTTTGCTTGTTAGGTTAGCTTTCAGTCACTAGCTAGCTTTTGTTTACCTGTTAGGTTTTGCTTGCTAAAACTTTTGCTTGAGTTCATGCTAGGGTTCACTTTTACTCAGCAGGTTAGCTCACTCGCTAGTTAGTGTTTAAGCTGTAAGTTGTCTTTCACTCTCTTTTAAGTTAGCGGTGGCTTGTTAGGTTAGCTTTACTTGCTACTTTTCACTTGTTAAATTCTGCTCACTAGGTTAGCTGTCACTCAGTAAGCTCTCAGTTTTGCTGCTCGTTAGGTTAGCTTTCAGTCACCAGTTGAATTTCGTTTGCTAGTTGGCTTGCATTTTATTTCGTGTAGGTAAATTTTGCTTGTTTAGGTTAACTTTTGTTTGCAGGTTATGTAGGTTAGCTTTCACTACCTGCTTTGCTAGTTAGATTTCACACACCAGGTGAACTTTCGCTCTGTAGTTGTTTTGGTAAGTGAACGATAAACTGGTCTTTCTCTTGCTAGGCTACTTTTTTTTCCCAGGTTCTTAGAAAATGGCTAGCAGGAAACACGGGACAGACGGAGTAAACTCATCTCCGTATTCAGCATCCACACTTTCACCTCATAACCTTCCCTAGTGGAGAGACGGAGTGATTTGGGATGGAGCCGAATCTGTACGCATCCTTTATCTGTCATTCTGTAGTGCTTTGTTTGGGACAAAGTGCTGTCTCTCTCTCTCTCTCTCTCTCTCTCTCTCTCTCTCTCTCTCTCTCTCTCTCTCTCTATTGACTTCATTCACACAACACAAGAAGCTGCTCAGTGCACTCACCCGGCTCCTTCTATTGTGTGTGTGTGTGTGTGTGTGTGTGTGTGTGTGTGTGTGTGTGTGTGTGTGTGTGTGTGTATGTTTTCTTCATTCTTTCTCCCTTATTTTTTGTTCATTCTTTCTTCAGCTCAAGGTTGCAGGCTCTCCATTTGAACACGGCGCGTTTCAAGTCACCGCGGCCGCCTTTAAAAACGAGCGGCCAACCTTGACACAAAATCAATAGGAGGCAAACTCTTTGAAGAATCACAAATGTAATAAGCGCTGGTGCTCTCCGGCTGGAGCCAGGTGCATGCTGGGATACGCCACAGAGACGCGCGTTCTGTGATTCATTTGGAAACACACGCCGGGTAAAACACACACGCATAGACACACACAAAACAAGTCCACAACAAGTACACAAACAAAAACTTTGATATATTTGTTAGTTTGTTAGTTTGTTTAACATATTCAATTTGCATATGGTTTATTTTGTTTTTTGTTTATCCTTTGTTTAGTCATTTTATTTGCATACTTGTGTATTCATTTTACTTATTCACTGATTATTTTTTATTCCTATTGTAATGACTTTTTATTCAATTATTTATTTAATAAAAGCATTTATTTGTTTGATCAGTTTTATTGATTTCAATGTGCTTATTTATTTCATCAGTTTATTTGTGTTTACATTGTTTTATTTGATCAGCTTATTAATTGATCATCAGATATTTTGATATTTTGATCATAAGATATGTTTTGTAACACACTGTCTGTCACATTTATTTGTTGCTGTACATTTCACTCAAATTGTTCATGACATTCAACTAAATAGATAACAACCGTAATGTTGTTGTTGTTGTAATTATTCACAAATAGCTGTGGTATAAAAGGAATAAAACACTTCAGGACATGCTGTCAGAGGAAAATAATCATCTTTCGGGCGAGAAAGAGTAACTCCGCTTCATCACACCACTCCTTTGTTGATTATTTTCCTCTCACAGGACCACACGCGCAGTGTTTTACTCCTTACGTGTCACTGCTCAGAAACAGAGTGTAACTCAGTGATTTGTGATCACGTCCTCGGCGGACTCGTCATTTCACGCCGCTGCGTCTCGAGTCTCTACAGAACACGAAGCGCTCGCTGGAACTGAAACACGGCCGGACGAACACGGACATCCCTTTTCTTTTCTTTAGCGTTGTTTTCCATTGCCGTCTCTTTCAGGAGTCTTCCATCACTTATGTTTTCCCCAGAGTCCCACACGTTCTGCTGCTGTGTGGAGTGAAGAACGAACAAACCTTTTAACTTGTGCAAACAGAGGACACGGAACATGTCCTTCGTCCTGTTCTGGAAAAAACCCGAGAGAGAGAGAGAGAGAGAGAGAGAGAGAGAGAGAGAGAGAGAGGAGCATCATACCTTGCTCCTGCATGAACAAAACACATTTTGGAAAAATGAGAACGTTTCATAAATGTGGTGCTAGAATTATTGCCGCGGGGAGCCTGGAGCCTATCCCAGGGAACTCGGGGCAACCCAGTCCACAATCACACACGCACAAACTACAGACAATTTGGAAATGCTAATCAGCCTACAACGCATCTCTTTGGACTGGGGGAGGAAACCGGAGTACCCGGAGGAAACCCCCAAGGCACGGGGAGAACATGCAAACTCCATGCACGCAGGGTTGGGGCGGGAATCGAACCCCCAACTCTGGAGGTGCGAGGTTGGACGATAATAATAATAATAATAATAATAATAATAATAATAATAATAATAATAATAATAAGCAGAAAACCTTTAATACAGACAATGGAAAAGGAGTCGTGGCCATGGAAATGAGACGAGACTGTGCAGAATGTCAACGTTTTCCTCAGGTGTAAAAAAAAAAAAAAAAAAATTGTAAAAAATTACACGGTAATTACAGTTAGCATTGATTGCTAGCAAACGTGCATGTGTTCGGCCATATTGAGAAATACTGACATTTCGTTATCTGCTTAAGGTTGTAGATTGTAAAATTTGAAGTTATAACGTCATTTCATTAATCTTTGACAAAAGAGTACTGAGACCGGTGGAATGGTCACCTGCACCTGTTAGCCGTTCTGTTACAAAATGTCAAAGGTAATCTAGAAAACAAGCTTTACACTGTAATTTTGAGACGTTTTGTTTCAGGTCCACTATAATTTCCTGACGTGTTTGGCGACTCGTTCGGTTCCATCCTGCTGGAAGTTGGTTGTAGTGAACGCTAAGACAGAAACGGTTTTTTTTTTTGTTTTGTTTTGGTTTTTTTTGTGCCCATGCCCAGCCTGGTGTAAGCGGTCATTTCGAGCCTGATGCCTCTGACATGTTGATCATACGAGAGAGAAAGAAAATTGATTTCCCCGGCAGAAAACACTGTCCAATTTTCCCCCTCCCGATCCTGTAATTTTACGGCCACAACAAAATAAAAGGGTAATTTTTTCTCTTGGTGATATAAGGGGAGGAGAGAGAAAAACAGCAGGAAAAAAAAATAAAGAGAAAGTTTGTTGAAGGACAGCGACGATGAAAGTAATGATGGCAGTGATGATGATGATGATGGTGATGAGGGTCTGCGGTGAAGAAAAGGCCACTTTGACAGACCGGGTAATGTGTGTGTGTGAGACATTGAAAGGTGACGTGGCTAAAGCTTTGGTAAGGACAAAACAGCATGCAATTTAGACAGTTTACCGGTCATTGTACAAATCCACGGACGATTGCTAAAGCTTGTAAAGGGTTTAGTGTCACTCGGTAGTGGCCCCTCTTCAGCACTCACACACAGAGGTGGCCATTTTCTCACGGCAAGAGAAAACCTCTCCATTTAGAGAGCAAAGAAAGAACAGACTAAAGATGAAGGACAGAAATGAGCTGAAACAAGTGACAACGTGGTTCATTCTAGCATGATATTAGATTAGAAACTTTTCATGCACGCCTATAATCTGGGAACAAAATTGGTTAATTTATGTATTACTTTGAGTTTGCAACATTGATATCATGAAAATGTGATTAAAACAAGTTTCAATATCTGTTCCTCTGCTAAAGGCTTAATTTAGCTAGCCAAAACATTATTTATATAGCGCTTTTAACAACTGTCAATTGTAATTAAGCAGCTTTACAGAAATTCAGATACAGATTTAGATCCCTAATGAACAAGCCAGAGGCAACAGTTGCAAGGAAATACTTCCTGAGATGAAATGATGAAGAAACATTTAGAGGAACCAGACTCAAAAGGGAACCCATCCTCCTCTGTATTAAGTGTGTTGCAAGGATGTTCAGGGTGAGTCGAGTGTGAATAAGAGTCCTGGTTTGACAAACACAAGACAGCATTAGTTAATAGGTACTTAGTAATTGGTTCCTTGGGAATAAACCGTGTAGTGCATAACTTTTACAGTATGTTGGACCATCCTCAGCAGGGGAAAGTGAGCCAGAAGCTCCAACCAGGAGTAGAGCTGCAGGATGAATAAGATAGGTCCAAAGGTTGAAAGGAACCACAGCAGGAACTCTGCAAGGTCTAGCCATGACAGTATAACTAAACGGGAGATCCAGAAAGTAACACAGGCATGAGGACACCCAGAGACATAAAGCATTCTATAATCGAGAGCTGTTAGAGCTCCAAGCAGCACCAGGGGAATGCAGAGGCTGGCTTGAGGAAGCAAAACACCCTTTTCTAATCTTCAGTGATCATTGAAACCTTGTCAGATTCACCAAATTCCTTAACCATAGCCAAGCTTGCTAGGCACTCTTCTTTTTAACCAACAGACCAAATACTAAGAACACCGAAAAACCTTACATGACCAAGTCATGGAGTGGGTTCATACGTCTACCTTGCTACTTGCACACAAGTTAGGACACCATGATATTCACCTTCTCCAACCTCTACTGATCCCTCAGTATCAGAAGTGCCACAGTCAGTTTTCGATTGCAAGGTGTACAGTCCAGAGGAACACACCAGATGAAATCTTAGACCCTTCTCTAAAGGAGGAGTTTCTTGAGAGCATCCACACCATCTGAGTACCAGATCTAGAGGAAGACTGCAGGACCGAGCAAGCTCCACCCATTGAAGATGAGAAAAACCCAGCCTACCTGGCTATTCCCTGGTAAATTCTAAGTGTCAGGGTCAACAGGTTCTTTACCTCATCAAACAGCACTGGTACAGTCAAAAGGAACACTCATGAGTTGCAACAGAAGACATGTTAGATGTCATCTTCAGTCAGTTTCTTTGGGAGCACCTGGACCATCCAAGTACCAGACCTAGAGGAAGACTGCAAGGCCAAGCCACCTCCACAACCTTGAAGATGATGATAGCCCCCAGCTACCTGTGGTGGACTTGAAGTTCTGAGATTAATAGCCTCTATACCTGATCAACTGGGAAGAGTACATTCCAGAGGAACATTCACGGGTTGCAGCAGAGGACATCTTGGTTCCTTTTCAAATGAAGTAGTTTCTTTAAGAGCACCCGTACTATCTGAGTAACAGATTTAGAGCGGCAGTTTGGGTGTTTTTGTTTCTTTGGGAACTTCATGTCAGAGGGGGATTTTGTCACCAGGAATCACAGCATTGCAGCTCCTGTCTGCCAGAGGTATTCTTAACCTCCGTCACCTCTAGCCATTGGAACAGTTGAAGGGTGTGTTCTCAGGTTGTGAACTGCTTAAAGGTGTGGTTATCATTACACTAATCCCATCCAGTCTCAAACAAATCATAGGTGCCAAATTGTTCACTAATCTTGATCTGCACAGCTCCTCTGTGGCGAGTGGAAAACACACTCAATGTTCACTTAATTGTTGCAAAGTCTTGCCATTCTACCAGTAAGTCCAATCCATATGACTGGGTTTTCTAGACTGATCCCCCGTGTTTGGTTACTGTATTTACAAATATTCATGAATTGACATTTGCTGCTTTTTCCGGTTACATTTTGTACTGTATTTTGGTTATTGTCTGCATTGTTTTAATAAAGTTGCAGTGCATGGATTGACAAGCTGCTGTTGTGTCCATCTTGTAGCACTCAGAGGTGACAATTTCACCAATAACTATATCTTTTGAAGTTTTAGCAGAAGAAGAAAAAAAAAACACAAGGGCAAAAATGTAGGCTACATAAAGGTTAATGTGTCATTACTGAAAAGAAATTGGGGTCAGAATGATGGAGGGAAGGTCATGGGGTTAGTATAGCATGTAGCTGTGTCGGGGTCATCTGTCTATTAGTGTGATTTATATCAAATAATTACGTCAATGTTCATGAAGATGGTAATAATTGCTCATCGAAAATACCCACCTAATTTAAACCCTACATGGAAGATCTCATTTGACTCTGTTTTGCTATTTGTCATAAATGTTTCGAAAAAGGTACGGAGTATGGACAATAAAAGAGGTAGAGAGGCATCTGACGAAGGAACGGTATAGATATAAGAATAAGAAAGAGGACGGGAGAGAGAGAGAGAGAGAGGTATCGAGAATACAAGATTTGGTGATTGACGAGGAGATGAGACAAAGAGCGTGGAAGAAATGGAAAATAAGAAGAAAGGATGGAGGAGAGGCAGAGAGAAACGATGGAGAAAAAAATGAAAGGAAAGGAAATGAGACGGAGAAACAAATAGAGATATTAAAGATAGACGGAAAGAAAGAAAAAAAGAAAGAACGTCGTTCCAGTTGAGAGAAACGCTTTGCACTCTGGTCTTTCTTTCTTGTTAGGGTGGAGAGACTAAATCCAATGGTGAATTGTGAAGGGTGGAGACACATACAGGGCATTGAGGGGGGTCGCGACCTTGACTATCGATCCGAGCCTCCATAATTTCCCGGGCTTGCTAAGACTCCCCTCCTCCCCTTCCACCTCCACCTCCACCTCCACCTCCTCTCTACCTGCAGAAGTACATTAGGACAGAAATCCATAAGGCAGCGCTGTTCATCCAAGCACAGGAAGAAACTGAATTAAACGTTAGAAAACAATCTGGGCACGCCGAGCGGCCGATTCATCACCATCCCTGCGTGTCAGCCGGGTGGGAGGGCCACAGAGCAGGAGATGGACTCGTCCATGCTCATCCGTCAGGAAGGAGGATCTTAAACACTGATGTGGAATTTTCGCCAAGGTCAGAATGACTCCGCGCCATCAGGCGGGATTGAGATCGAATAGAAATTAGACGTTGTATCATCATTCTACATGCCAAGGGGCAAAGTGACTACAGTAATCACAAGCCGATTTACCTACACTCAGACTCAAAAGATGATTTAAAGACGTAACTCAAAGGGTCAATTGAACCACACCACTCATAGACCATTTAACTACAGAAATCACGAGATGATTTAATGATACAACTCAATTCTGCACCACAACTCAACGGCAATTTAACTACAGGAATCACAGTCAGTGTTATTAGAGTTTATGTCAGTAATTCTTTCGTTATATTCACGATAACATTTTGTCTTGTTTTGTTTTGATTGTGATTTTCGAAATCTTGTGATGTATTTGTCACATCTAATTCCAGATATTAAGACTCACACTCACCTGAACACTAACACACCTGTTATTAATTTGCTCTAATCGTTCTGTCTATTTGAACCTCTCTTAATCATTAGTCCTCTGTGAGGTTCCCGTGTTCTGTTGTAACTCTGAGGCTTTGTTTTGTTTTGTTTGTTTCATGCTTTTTGACTCTGTTTCTGTCTCCATCCAGTTTTGCCTGTTTCTACAGTTCGCTCGAGTGATTTGATCCTTGCTTCTTCTTTTTTTTTTTAAACAAGCCTAACGACCTGAACTTTAATTAAAGTAAGCTTGCACATACTGTACATCCACCTGCCTCTGATACATGACAGTATTATGAGTTATGAGAATTTCGATCCAAAACATTTCTGTTTTTACTCTTTTAGCCCTGATTTAGCTTCTCACGGCTCACTGATAGTCTGTCCACTCAGTGGCCATCTTGGCAATTATCTACTGCCAAACAAAGACCAAAGTTGTATCTTGAATATGGAGAGACTCATAAAAAAAGGACTGACAAGATAACATTTTAAATATGAATTTGGAATCTGACCAAGACGGTGTAAATATGTGTGTTATGTGTATAGCACATAATATAAAAATAATTTTATTGTTGTTGTTGTTGTTATGGCTACTAAGTATATGCACTAATCCATTACTAACTGAGCAAAGCACTATATATATTTGCACATGAATCATTCGTTTTCTGCTGATGTCTCAACCCACAATGTGATTGGCTCTTTTTTATTGGGAGGGGCGGTACTTGCATACCACAGCCACCATGTTTTTGTTTTTTTTTGCCACCATGATGTGTGTTCTACTGTAGATAACACATGGGTTTATGAGCTGTGCAAATCATTGCATTCTGTTTTTATTTACATTTTACCCAGTATCCCAACTTTTTTGGAATTGGGGTTGTACTACAGTCCCATAATGCAGTGCTCCACAAACCTGACCTGGAGGGCCATCAAAAAAACCTCAATTATAATTATTATAATAAGACTAATAATCTGGCACCATTGTTAAACCCAGTGTTCAGAGCTGAACGATGGAGTAACCGATATTACACGGTGAAAGGAAGCACTGTTTCTGAGTAAGCTAACATGGGGTTAACAAATATGATCGGGGTCAAATGTTATACTCAGTCACCTAATGGAAAGGTCACAGTCTGTAGAAGCTAAAGACTAAAGAAGCTAGATTTATGCTATGATTTTTACCTGATTGCACATTCTAAAAGACTTGTTTAGTTGTGAGTCGAGAACTTTTTGATGAAAATCTCATCAAAAAACCTGAGTTGCAGAGCTAACACGCATGCTAATGGACAAAAGAAAATCTCCTTATTACCCGAAGAACGATTCAAAACTCGTCTTCGTTGCCATATAAAGCATGTTTTCTCCAGACACAGCACTGCTACAATTCTACAAAGGGGTTGTTTGTGTTTATGTGAACATGTAAGCAGAACGGAGTAATTTTCTTCAATCACAGGCCCATCATTAGAGGATCTTCATCGTATTGTCTGACTTGGAGAACACGTACGTTCGAGATTTTATTAAGTGATCATCTTAAAATCCAGCTGAAAGCGCACAGAGTGAAACCAGCTTCAAATAAAATAACACTGTAGTTGTATGAGAAGATTATCCCAACTTTAATGAGAGTCAGGAGGTGGCGTTGAGGAAGTGCTAAAACAAATCCCAGTGTCATCAACAAAGCAGAGAAAATTGACACCATGAAATATATGACAAGACCATTTGGAAGTACATAAATATAATGAAGAGCAGCGGGCTTAGTACTGAACCCTGCGGGAACGCCTTGTGTTACAGTGATTTGTAAAGCACTGGACACTTATTTCCTTGCACCAAACACCTCATTAAACTTGACAAAGGGGTTTCCAAATCAGGTGCAGGACTGCATTTCAGGCAGGCGATTAAGAAAGACTCGCGGTTTGCTGTATTTCTATGACGCCCCACCGTCACACAAGCTGAAAGTTTTGATCGTCACTCTTTTGCGAGTTTGCTCCTCGCGCTTTTCCAGATTGGTCTCATTTTCCACCACATTTAAAGAGGGCTGCAATTGGGAACCTGCCGAGATGAGGGCACGAGTCCCCATTGGATGAAATGATTCTCTCTCTCTCTCTCTCTCTGTCTCTCTCTCTCTCTCTCTCTCTCTCTCTCTCTCTCTAACAAGCCTATGAAGAGGACACTAGAAATCATCTCCAGCAATTTTGGTAATGGCTTTTGAGACAGCCGCCTGCATTGTCGTGTAATGATGACAAATGACGGCTTGAAAAGGCTTTGGAGACAAGAGACTTAAGAGGTAGAGATGTGAACAGAGAGAAAGAAAGAGACAGAGAGAGAGAGAGAGAGAGAGAAAGAGAGAGAGGCGCTTGCATAAATTGCTCGTGGGGTATTTTCCCCGGTTGACTGTACGTAATTGGCGTTTATTAGACTTGTTAGCTCGGGTAACTTTTCAGCCACGGAGAGCTTTTCCAGACCCTTGATCACTCTCTCGCTTCGCTCCTCAACAGGTGAAACGAAAACTAGCTCAGGTGAAACTAATCGTCTGATCGGTCCACGGGGTTTAACCAACCGACAGAGGCTTTTCACTTACAGCGGAGGAGAGACGGCCTTCAGACGGCTCATTTAAAACAAATTCAACCGCATCACATGTCAGCTCGGAGTCAGTTTAACCGTCCAGTTCTCCCAGATGACAGAGTGCATCATAGCTATTACGGCCGCGGCTGACATTTTCCAAGCCGTGACATTTCAATGAAGCGCATGGAGGTCAGAAGCTCTGTCTTCGCTAAACGCTCGGCTTTAAGGTTAATTGGCATAAACCTATAGGCAAAGAAATATAGGGCTGTTTTAGATCGTGAAATGTTGGGGTAGTTGTGTAGAGTTCGATGGAATTTTCTGGATACAAATCCTGGAGAACTTTATACGTAAAGAGCGCTTTGTTCATCTCTGACTTGTTGCGAATTGTGTGTAATATTTAAGATCTGGAGCTTTAATTTGAGCTTGTTGTTCAGCAATAAATAAGAAATATGGACAGTCTGTGCAATCGTTAAAAAAAAAAAAGCAAGCTTATATCACGACGTTTCGTCTCGGATAAAATCGATGTTTGTAAATGCAGAAAGCTTGTCCCTCGTAGCGCTGATGCCATCCTGAGATGTTGTGAGACTCCCACAGGCTTTAGGTGTGACTTTCTTTCCGTGTGTTTTGCATCGCTTCGTGGTTAAACTTTAAGCATCTCGGCAGCGCACAGCCTGGGAGACTAGGGACGGTGAAAATGTGGTCTTGTGGCCTCGGCCTGTCCGACATCTTGTTCTGACTCGAACAGCTGCATACCTGTTGTGAATCAATACATGATATTTAAAATTCAGCACTCTCTCTGTCTCATGCTTTCTCTCTCTCTCTCTCTCTCTCTCTCTCTCTCTCTTTCTATCTTGCGTTTGACATGAAAAACCCGAGCAGACATGACCCATCACACACATCAGCAGGAAAATCTATGTCACGAAATATTTAAAAAAAACCTTCAGACTCCACTTCATTATTAATAGATGCCTCTTCTAGGAAGTACTCAAGGCCGTTTCTGGGAGTCACGTCTTTGGATAAGCGGCAAAGTTTCCAGTAAAATCTCACAGCTTCTCTCTCTCTCTCTCTCTCTCTCTCTTTGTGCTTAATCCCCGTTGAGGTGAGGAGCTTCGTCTGGCCGTAATGACTGGAAGAGGGCTGGAAGTGAACAGAACAGAACAGACCCATGGGGGTGTTTATCTGTACAGATCCCATGTTTGAACAGTGCAATAGCGTAACATGTGACCCTTTAACTAACGTTAATGGCTGCTCCTCTAATGCCTTGCTTTTCTCCGTTGCCCTCATCAGCCCCCTTTTCCTCTAATCTAGCACTTACTGGAAGTTACAGGCCAAATCCCATGACATCGCAGACAAAACTCACAGCAGCCTCGGTGCTTTTACACGGCCATCCGAGCAGACATGCAGGGCAGAGGCAGGATTCGAATCCCCAACCCCGGAGGTGTGAGGCAAACGTCCTAACCACTAAGCCAACGTGCCCCCGACACGCTACGTAAACAAATAAAATTTTTAAAAAACGTGTAATCGGTGATCTGTAAGAAGGCATTTATTTAACATTTATGGAAGGAGTCTCCAGTGTCAGCGCCTTGTAACAGTCAGAGGTAAAGCTGTAACTTTTTATCTTATTTTTACATTAGCAAGTGTCAAATCAACAGTGTAAGAAGTGACGTTTTAATGAAAAATTTCTCAGTTACTGTATATGAAGATCAGGTATGACACAATAAAGAAACAAATACAAAGATCGGCTCACGGTATTCCTCGGACCAATCCCGTCGCACACGTGGTCCGGCGTTCCTTCAACGTAATCGTTGTTTCATCTTCATCTCCTGTCAAGTACGACCTCCCGTTAAATGTGAATAGAGACATTACGAAGAAAAGTAAAGGTTGGAAAGAAAGTAGCAGAGATCGCTGGTGTCTCTGATGAGCGTACGTAGCTAGTACAGTTAGCTCGCTTTGCTAGTCTGAGAACAAAGCTAGTACACGGCAGAGACGTAGAAGGTACCTAAATCACATGATTTGTGCTTTAACTAGCTAGCTTTAGAAGCAATATATAGCTAATACCATTTCTCTTCATGACTAAAACCATGCTGGACAGGCCACGCCCACTAGCCACACGTTCAGCTTGTCACTGACGTGAACGTATGGTACGTTTTCCGACATCTTCAGGACAGAGGAGTTCACGTTTTGCAGTTTCTCGTTAACGTGACAAGCTGTGGTGAGGGAACGACTGTTTATACGTAGCTGCTATAACGTAAGTAAACTTTTAACGTGACTATAAACGGATAAACGGATAAACAGATCACACCACCCTATCATTGGTTATTTTTCTATAACGGCACGACACGCAGTGGTCTATTGCTTACATTTCCTAACATTAACGGTATATTCCAGTTCCTCAGCTCTGCTGTTTTAACACAGAAGCACATTTCAGTCATGAGAAGCGTGTCAGCTATTTCACGTTCTGACTTGTGAAAAGCGTGTGTGTGTATCTCAGGAGGGCCTTTCAGGAGGGTACCTCAGGAGGTGCTGAGAGTGTGTGTGTGTGTGTGTGTGTGTGTGTGTGTAGATGGTGGTGATGTCATGGGGTTGTGTGTGAAGTGCAAACGGAAGCGTAATGAGGGGGAATGAGAGATCATGTTTATCACCTTGAGTGATAGCAAACCCGATAAAAGCCGAGCGGTCATCCTTTAAGACGGGTTTCCGTCTGCTGCGCGCCCCTCTGAATAAAATCGAGTCAGGCTCTCTGGCTAATGTGCACCGCAGGTCTCCTGTAAAGTGCGGAAAAATTTATTATAATCGCTAAAGGAGCCCGGGAAAAAAAATGCTCAAGATCATATTTCCGGATTTGAGCACGCTGGGAAAAAATAAATAAATAAATAAAAAACGCTGTCTTTTCATTTCCTTTTGTGTATTTTCTGTTTCGAGTGTGTGTTTTGTTTTTGTTTTGTTTTTTTCTCCATGTGAAACGTGACGGACGTCTCTGACAGGAGAAGGGCCTTAACCCTTCTTGATTTTATTTTCATACAGTCGGGATGGTGATGAATTTGTGTTTGAGATGCAGCCAGATACAGAAGAGCGGAGAGGGAAACAAATGGAACGTGGTGAAGGGACCTGCACGCTTCAGGGCTTTGTCCGATTTCAGGGGTTCTCATATCCTCATCTGTCACGCCGGACGAGTCGATGTGAGAGACAGAGAGCGAGAGAGAGCAGCTGCTCTGATAGATTAGCCTGTCTCAGAATGGACTGCTTCTCAGCCTTGTAAATATGTGACAAATGACGGCGCAAAAAGTATCGATTCCAATCTCATCGAAGCAGCACACGAGTCTGCTGAAGCTCTGCATTTGTGTGTGTGTGTGTGTGTGTATACTATATATATGTGTGTGTGGAAGCCTTACGTTGTAGGAATGTTTCTATCAGAACGTAGTATCACAAACATAATTCATTCAAATGCTAACACATGTACATACAGTGATGTTTGGACCACATGGATTCCCCCCCCCCCCCCCAGTTTTATCATTTTTAGAGTTTTAGAAAAAAATTGAAAACAAAGAAAAGAAATGTTCAATATCTTACATAGTCCATACTGAAAATTCTGCATTATTTCTAGGACATTAGTTCTGATTTTGATCATGTTAACTCTTTTGTACAAAACATCAGGTTTTCATCGAGTCTTCTCTCTTCAGTCTTCGTTTTCAGACGACTCCGACGGACTTAATCGAACCCGGATCGTCAGGTTGAGCAGGAACTCAGCCGAAGCCCTCTTCGATTCACGTGCTTCGAACATGAGTACAGCTCAAAGGTCTCATTTACCAACAAACATCACTGCGAAAGACCGTGCAAAACTATTTCGTGCGATTGCAATTTCGCCAATTCGTGTAGCTTTCCGGAAAAAAAAAAAGAACAAAAAAATCCGCAAGATGCATCACAAAAAACAAAACAAAAACAAAACGCGTCCAGATCAAGCATTTTTGGCCGCTACAATCACAAAAAAACTCCTTGAAATCCTGTACAGACTGATTAACCACTGAGCCACAACTGTACCAAATACAGCCTGGGTTTCCACAGTCTGATTCCCAGGGTCCTACATTCCTAGGGATCAACAGCTCCAGGGTTAACATTCCCAGAATCCTCTGACGAGTTACTTTTACCACCCTAGAGTTGATTATGTTCCTTTAACAGCAAGTGTTTTGTGTTCCTCATAGACCACAGCAACTGATTTATTAAATTAAATTTATTCCTGTTCATATAAACGACATATAAACTAAACTGTTCACTTGCATTTTCCCACTTGCAGAATCCACAAAGCATAAACTATTAGATCCAACCCCCCCCCAACCCCCCAACAAATATCCATTAGCCCCCCTAAGCAAAACAATATATCAGCCAATATATATTCTTTTTTATTTCTTTTTTTTCATCAACGGTTCGATTCCTTCACATCTTAAACCTGTTCCTGGGCGGGCACTAGGACCTAGGGGAGGCTGCTGTACATGCTACACACCTATTTGTCCGCACGTTTTTCGGTTGACAGACACACATCCATCGACTTATCGTGGGTACCTCCAGTCAGCGGACCTCCAGACTGTAACACACACAGGCAGCGAGAGCGCGGTCACACGCCCCTCATGGTCTTAAAGGGAAATACTCCCAGATCATTACAAGAGGTGACACGCAACACAAGTGATCGCATCAAACCGTTGATAAAAAGCCGGATGGTCCCTCTCCTCTTTAGTCCTCTTTAGTTTAGAGGATGCGGTGTCCATGGTTTCCAAAAACAATTTCAAATTTCGATTCGTCTGACCACAGAACAGTTTTCCACTTTGCCTCAGTCCATTTTAAATGAGCTTTGGCCCAGAGAAGACGGCGGCGTTTCTGGATCATGTTCACATACGGCTTCTTCTTTGCATGATAGAGATTTAACCAGCATTTGTGTCTGGCACGGCGAACTGTGTTCACAGACAATAAGTTCTGGAGGTGTTTCTGAGCCCATGCAGTGATTTCCATTACAGAATCATGCCTGTTTTTAATGCAGTGCCACCTGAGGGCCCGAAGATCACGGGCATGCAATATTGATTTTCACCCTTGTCCCTTACACACAGAGATTTCTCCAGATTCTCGGAATCTTTTCATGATATTATGTACTGTAGATGATGAGCTATTCATAGGCTTCGCAATTTTACGTTGAGGAACATAATTCTGAAATTGTTCCACAAATTGTACACGCAGTTTTTCGCAGATTGGTGAACCTCTGCCCAGCTTTACTTCTGAGAGACTCTGCCTCTCGAAGATACTCTTTTTATACCCAATCATGTTACTGACTTGTTGCCAATTAACCTAATTAGTTGTAAAATGTTCCTCCAGCTGTTCCTTTTTAGTAACACTTACTTTTCCAGCCTTTTGTTGCCCCCATCCCAACTTTTTTTAGATGTGTTGCGGCCATGAAATTCAAAATTTCCTCAGTTTAAACATTTGATATGTTTTCTATGTTTTATTGTGAATAAAATATGGGTTTATGAGATTGGCAAATCATTGCATTCTGTTTTTATTTACATTTTACACAGCGTCCCGACTTTTTTGGAATTGGGGTTGTACGTCCGTGTGGATGAGCTGTTACTATAGAAACAATAATGTATTAGAACGAGCACATTAATATCAACCTGCTGCTACTGTCAGAGCTGCTGTTATAGAAAATGAATCAACACCTTCTGACCAATCAGAATCCAGAATTCAGCAGCGCTGTTATAAAATGAGAGACTGATGCCAGTTACATTTGTTTTAGTACTATAGTGCTAAGCTCTGTTTTCAGCATGTCTGCGAGGAAGTTTTTATATTATAGTCTCTTCTTTTCTTCAACCCTCCCTGATCATAATGACTTCAGACAACAAGGTGCTTCTCCTTCAATAGCCGCTGATCGGCGCTCCCAAATTACCGCCCAAATTACGCAAAATGGAAGTGACAGCCGGCTGTAGAGCGGAGGAGAAGCTTTTATCTGCTGATCTGAGACCTGGGATGTGCTTTTGGTGACAGGACACTGTTGTCAGGTCAGTGGTTAATGGAGAAAAACACACGACGGGTGAAGCGAGGACATGGCCGTCTGCTCCTCGGCCGTGAGCAGGTGTTTCTGAGAGATTTCCAGCATCTTGTGCTTCATGGGCACAGCAGGTCTCCTATAGAGAGACACAAAGAGGATTCTCTGTGCACAAAGACGCCCGCCGCGCTCATACACCAGCTCTGATTGTCTTTTTCTGTCACACACACACACACACACACTCGCACACACACACACACACACACACACACACAGACAGAGGAAAAAGTTATCTGTGGTCGAGTCCATCTCGCCCGCTCTCC
Source organism: Cranoglanis bouderius (assembly GCA_023630585.1). NCBI lineage: Eukaryota > Metazoa > Chordata > Actinopteri > Siluriformes > Cranoglanididae > Cranoglanis > Cranoglanis bouderius. Next base: position 2,279,388 of record CM042557.1, on the reverse strand, counting down.
TCGCTCAGTCAGGAAGGATTAGGGCGAGTTCCTCAGCCAGATGGTTGACAGGTTCAAATTCAGCCGTCATTCCCGAGAGACTTTACACATTTTACACGCGACTCATGTACATACGTGAAAAGACGCAGCTCTAAAAGCGACTCGAATTAAAGGCAATGCTGTAGTTCATCCGGAAAAAAAAAAAAAATGTAGAACTGCTCGACCACACACAGAAAAAAAAAAAAGTTCAGGAATAAAGAGGAAATTTAAACTGGAGAACTCTGAGTCTGTCCACACTTTATTCATCCTATTATCTTTCTCCATTGGAGTGTGTGTGTGTGTGTGTGTGTGTGTGTGTGTGTGTGTGTGTGTGTGTGTGAGTATGCTGGGGCAGGTGGCCATGCTGGGGTCACATCCTCTTTTCTGCACATGCAGAGTGGCTATTAACACCAGGAGGCCTCTGCTGTTTGTGTGTGTGTGTGTGTGTGTGTGTGTGTGTGTGTGTGGGTGTGTGTGTCCACACTCTTTCACAAAAGCCCTGATTAGCTTATTCACGGCATGACAGCGGTCCACGGCCCAAAAGTGTGCCAAGATGAAAATGAGAGTTGTCAACTGTGAACTATTTTCTGTGTGTGTGTGTGTGTGTGTGTGTGTGTGTGTGTGTGTGTGTGTGTGTGTGTGCATTATCTATATATGTGGTGTATTAACCTCAGTAAACAAAATCATTTGTTTCTTTATTTATGTTTCCAGAAAAACATTTGTTTAAAAAAAGAGAAAGAAAGAGGTCAATGTCATCACATGGTTAAAATTACGCTTCATAAATCAGATCTTAAATATATTACTATATGATCAGATTATTCTAAAACAAATATCAGACGGTGAAGCGTATTTCTGGATATTTTAGATAACTTTGAGCTTGAACTTAAGAAATGTAGAAATAAATGAATGAATTATCAAAACTATCAGAACAGAACCCCATTGTTTCATGCGTGAAATTGGTGGAAATGTTTATAATATATTTAATAACCTTATATTTATTATTATAATGAAGTCTTTATGCAAACTATTAGATCCATTTGGCGTATCTGAGATATTTTTTTCTTTCTACGGTGTCATTTTTTCTGTGTGTGTTGTATTCCTATCATCATGGGGACATTTGGTCCTCACTAGGAGATAAACCTGTCTCTCTCTCTCTCTCTGTGTCGCTCTCTCCTGTCCGTTTTACCCTTACCCATCCTCTCTTCCATCTGTCTGTCTCTCTCTTCCTGTCTTTCTTTCCCTTATCTGTCTCTGTGTCCTCGTTTTGACTTGTTTTCATTTACATCAGAACTGTGACCTTTCCTCGATCAAACCAAGAGAGAGACCCATGAGAGCTCTGTGAGGTGGCGGAAAAACATGGCATATTAATTTACAGGGTTAAGTTCAAAAAGAGAGCTGCTCTTGCTCTTAACCTGTACATTGAACTCTCTCTCTCTCTCTCTCTCTCTCTCTCTCTCTCTCTCTCTCTCTCTCTCTCTCTCTCTCTCTCTCTCTTCTTTGATTCCTCTGAGTGGTGTCTAAAACCTTGTTTAAAAACACCACTACGATACGAACGATTGTTTTTCCCTCTGCGATAAATGAAGACTTTTAGAAAAGTCCGCGGTCATATCTCAAATCAATTTTACTCCCACTGCATATACGTCAGCTGAATCACTTTAGGCCACGCCCCCTACACAGATCTGATGCTGAGTGACACCAGGAAGAAAATTTGAAAATTGATTCATGTATTTATCTCTACAGTGTCCCTAGCCCTTATGACCCTTTTCGTGTTCCACATCAGTATTAGGTCATTCTTTTCTGTTCTTGTTGGGTCTTGTTGTTGATTTGCTCCACCTGATCCTAGTCCCATATTTGGTCACAGTTTCCTGATTTCCTGTGTGATGTTGTGGAAACTGGCTACAACTAAATAGTTGAGAAAACTGGTTTTTTTTCTGTTTATTGGCTTTATTTTTATAAAACAGGGTAAAAAAAATATCTATTACATTTAATTGTTATAGACCAGAATGTTTATATATATATATATATATATATATATATATATATATATATATATATATATATATATATATATATATATATATATATATATATATATATAAAGTCACACATAAAAACTTTTTAGAGGAACTGAGGCACTGAACAACTCGACCAAGCAGCCATGGCTTCCTGTACTTCTGTTTGACCCTTTTCGTGTTCCATATGCCATATTTACCTCATTGTTTTCTGTTCTTTTTAGGTCTTACGCTGCCTTCAATCCTCCTCGGAAGTTTGTGCATACGAGTTTCGAGGTCGTGATTACGACATGGCGTGTGTTCAAGTGGTTTTGTTTGCGGGGGAGGGGTGGGGGGGTCGTGTTTGATGGACAGCGCGAGAACTTCTTTTGTTTTTATTTTTTTCTATCATCAATGACAAGAAGTTTATTTCAGTTTAACGTTACCGTCACCTCATGTGCGCTCACCTCATAGTTCCGATATTTCCGACACGACTCGAAGGCATGAATGTTCCGTTTAGTTGATCCTGATCCTGGCTAAATAAAAAATTTTTTCCATATTTGGTCATTTCCTGATTTTATTTTCAGTAAGACTTAAATAAGTAGTGGTTTAATTGGTTTAAACTAAATGATTGTTTATTTTTTTATTCTATTCTATTATGTTCTCTATTCAACATCGTTTTAGTTTTGTAACTCAGGTGTCAGTTTTCATGTCAGAGCAATAACCAAAATCAGTTTGATTTAAAATCGTGGTATAGAGCAACAATGCTGGGGGGTTTTTTTTCTTGGATTCTGAGGTGATGGAGGTGAAGGTTTTGTTTTTAATTTATTTTAAACAGGTTTTTGTTGGATTTCCCTTTCAGCGCAAAATAGTTCATGGTCACTATGGCCTGATTGCTGGATTAGCGAGACTAGCTGGATCTGCGCTTCGGCTTTAGCTCTTCGCCTTTGTGTGGAGCCGATGTTACAGCGCGACAGATACAAAGCCGGCAAAAAGACCCAGTGTTTGGTGTTCTTGAAATAAGTGGACGTTATAGAAAGAAAAGAATAAAACGAATAAAGTGGTGTCGTTTGCTTTAGGTTGAGAGGGTTTGCTGAAAGGGGCTGGCCCGGTGCGCCGGAGTGATCGTCTTCTGAAAGGCTCTTTCGCACAATGTCATGTAGAGAAAGTGAAAGAAAATGAAAGAATTTAAAAACAAACAAAAAAATAAATAAATAAACAGTGACCTTACCTCCGGACAGATTTAAAACTCATCTTTTTTCCTGCTCGGAGACGTGCTCGCCTCTCCGTCCGCCGCTCGGCTTACTTCTCACTCGGGCTTTTGATTGTGGTTGGTAAACTTTTAATTACGAGTCCCGACAAAGCGAGAGTCTGAAAGCAGCAATTGTCTGAGGGAGTGTGTGTGTGTGTGTGTGTGTGTGTGTGTGTGTGTGTGTGTGTGTGTGTGTGTGTGTGTGTGTGTGTGTGAACTCTCTTTTGCTTCCTTATTAAATAATCTACAAACAGTCTATGTAGAATAATAAGTAAGTAATAAACACTGTGTGGTGCTGTTATAGTAAAATAATCAGTGCTGCAGTGGTGAAGCTGAAGGTGCTGTTGAAGTTGATTATTTTCCTATAACAGCACGTCCCTGAGTGATTTATTCGTCTTGCGCCACCTCAGTTTGCCAACACTGAATTGTTTTGATTTATCTGTCCAGCTGTTAGCGATCTCTCTTACACTAGAGCGATTTTATTTATTTCACAGTCAAACTTCAAAGTCAAAATACAGTATAACCTGACCGAAAGAAATGCTGTTTCGTTCATCACTGACATTAGCTAAGTTGACTAGCTAGCTTAGCACACAGATTTCAACGTTTATACAGTAGCTCCACCCACACATAAATCCGTTTTATACACAGGTACAGAGAACACGTTCTGGTGAAATGTGACCTTAGCACTGGGACGTACCTCAGAAATCATTCCACAGCAGTGTTCACCTGTGCGTTCAAGTCCTCCTGGGAGTTCGGGAAGCCGTAATTACGACGTCAGGTGCGTTCAGGTCGCGTCGGTCGGAGCGAGATGGCGGTGTACCTTCTCTCAATTAACTCCAAAAAAAATACAGCAAGGTTATTTTTTTAAACTCTACTTACAGAAAATGAAGAACAAAGAATGCGCATCAGGTGTGTTTTGCTTTTTATGTTGTTGTTTTTGTTAGCAATTTATGAAGCTAAAACTATGTAAACGTTATCGTTATGTATTATATCGTAATCGTACAATGCTATCGTATCTGGCACGGGCAACTAGCTTGTTTTATCGTAAATAAAAAAGCCTGACAATAACTTGGTGCATAAACCATTCAGTAAACATTCAATTTCAACAAACTATCCATTGATTCCACCATGTTTTCTTACTGACACGCCTCCGACTTGAGTTTCCCCACTCGTAATTACGACTCTGTGGTGGCGCTCGTGTGCGTTCAGCTCGTAAACACGATCTTTCCGTTCCGTTCCGACACGACTTAAACATGCAATAATGCTACAAACTCCATCTCCTCTTCATGACTGGATTCTGTTTGAGCGGAAGCAGCTATGATAATGCTAGTTTCTGCTAGCAAGGCGATGATTATTTGATATTTGTGACAAACTACCGCTGTACACTTACCATAAACACACGGACAGAGGTCTACAGTAAAATGGACACTAATGTATCAAAACCTGTTACGGAAATTGTAGTCTTAGTACATGCTAGAGGACAGAAAAAAAGGTATCTTGTAGACTATGCTAACAGTTTAAATGTAAACAGCTCTCTGTGGTGGACAAAAGAAAGTTTCTTCTGCTTTCTGTCTCTGTCTGACCTCGATTAGACGTCATCACCTGTCCTCGGCTCCTTCCGAAAATCTCTAGAGGCTAGGGATGCTGCAGTTAGATCGTGTGTGTGTGTGTGTGTGTGTGTGTGTGTGTGTGTGTGTGTGTGTGTGTGTGTGTGTGTGTGTGTGTGTGTGTGTGTGTGAGACGTCGTCCCCTTTCTTTGATCGATCCACATCCGTGTAGAGCGTATTAGCACATGGATGTCAGGGGACGTGTGAGGAGCTGGACATATTTAAGGAACAAATATGTTTCTACCCCGTGTTTTGTGTTGAAAGAGGATGGTGTGTGTGTGTGTGTGTGTGTGTGTGTGTGTGTGTGTGTATACCATGCACGGAGGAGTCATCTTCACCCATGTTGAGGTTTTTAAACATATTGAGTACTGTACTCTATTTTTTTAAATATATATATATATATATATATATATATATATAAACATCACATGTGAGTCATTCTGTTTAACTAACTAGCTAAGCATTTACCAACCACAAACCAAGCTATCTCGGTTGCTATGGCGATCAGCTGACCCAGCTTGTGCCTGAAACCACATACAATAACTACTGTATGGAGAGACTTGAACACACTAGTGATGCGTCATTTGTAAATGATTCAGCTCTTTGAATCAACTCTTTAAGCGGAACATTGAAAGTGGACTCTTTATGAGACATTTGTGGCATTTATGAGCCTTTTTCTTCTTCTTCTTCTTCTTCTTCTTCTTCTGGAAGTAAGCAATGCCGTCACTCTTGCAGTGTAGTTGCAAAGTTTAAAAAAAAAAGCGTCAAAATATCAAACATTTTCATGTTTAGGACAAAATGGCAGTGAGTCATTTGGGAGTCGACTCTTATTGGTGAGTCAAATGATCTGAATCAAAAACAGGGCAATGCAATAAACGTGTGACTTAACATGACAATGTTTTTTATTCGCAGCTTAAAAACCAGGCTTAATTGTACGTTGTTTTTTCATTATTTTTCCATAAAATGTTTCTATTTGCTTGCTATTTCACATTAAAGGTGGAAAAGGATCTGACATGATTTATCTCGGTTTCATTTTTTTTACATCTAACGTCAACTCAGCTTTTTTCTGGAGACACGGTATGCTGACAAATTGATGTTAAATAACGTTAATTAATTTCATGTTTTGTTTTTTTTTTGGTGTAGCTGTTTAAAGATAATACGTAATATCGTGCAGTGGTGAAGAGGATCTCGTTCTCATTGAGCGTGGAGAGATGGCGCTCTTCATCAGCGCCCAATCACATGGCCCATTGCCCTCGCGCCACTGTGAAATAGGTGTCCAGAAACGCCTCGTCCAATTGTCCCGCCACTTCATTGGCTGACAGGGCCATCCATCACGTGAGCACTCCGGCATGCTGGATAGCTCATTTTACCTTCCTTCCCATCATGGAGAGTTTGGTGGGCGAGTTTTAGCGCCGATCCAGATGTGACAAACGTGATGAAGCTAATCGGGGTTGGTGAGGTTGATCAGGTGGAACGGAGTTGGGCTGAAACTAGAATCTAGAGTTTCGTGACCACCAATAAAGTAATTCTCACATTTTAAAGGAAAATACTTCCAAAAAAAAGAACTCAGAAATAGAGCGGGTGTATCTGACAGCGGCTCGTTTTTAATAACAGCTTTCACTGCCAACAGAGCTGCTAAAGCCCTGAGAAACAAAATGGCACCCAGAAAAACACCATTGTACTGTCTTTCTCTCTGAGGGGAGGCGTGCTCATCCCTGCCGTATGGATTTTTTTTTCCCCGAGCCGAAGTGCCGAGGGGAAATGAACGAGGGCTAAATTTAAACAGGAATAATTGAATTTGGGAAAAGGAGTGCAGAAAACATGGAAGGGGAGGGTTATCGGAAGAAAGTAATGATTTCTCTCAGAAACGCTGAATCAGTAAAAACGTGCTGTAAACAGACGTCCTGTGCAGGAGCGTAACATGATTTAAGTTTGATGAGGTTTATTTGATGGGAAGAGAACACAGAGCGCGGACTCTCGGGGTCGTTTCAAAAGATCTGTCTCAATCGGAGAAGTGTGTCATCGTTCAAGAAGGATCAAGAGCCTCTCGATAATCCTTCGGCTACTTCACTACGATTATGAACTCACGTCTGTGTACAGTATATGTCCTAATGCAACCTTATACGGACTGATATTTTCAGGTTTTTTAGTGACTCGAGTCATTTAAGTTCGTTCAATTAAATGATCTGTTCAGATTTGTTCGTCTAAAGCAGGAAACGGACAACATGACTTGTGTAAAGCGGCTAAAAATGGTTGCTATTTTGCGATATTTTAAGTTACACACAGCAGTCACTGCTACTGCATGCACTGAGTCACTGGACATCATCAGTTCAGACCGAATGAGCTGAACTAAGTGAGTTGTTTTGGGATCGTTGCTGCAAAAAACGCTTGATTTGTGATGCAACTTGCTGATTTTTTTGTTCTCTTTTGCAGAAAACTACTCGGATTGGCGAAATCGCAATCGCAAGAAATAGTTTTGCACGCTCTTTCGCAGTGATGTTCGTTGGTAAATGAGACCTTTTAGCTGTACTCATGTTCGAAGCACGTGAATCGAAGAGGGCTTTGAACCGAATTGAATTGAATTGAATGTCACGTCTGAAATCTGCAGAAAATCTGCAGTAATTTTGAAAAATTGAAATCTCCGACAAATATTGCAGAGTTTGCTTGATTTTTATTCTGAGATCCTGGGAGGACTGAATCTTGGTCATGACCGAAATGATTCACTGACTCAAATGTGGAGTTACTGACCACAAGACGAGTGAATCTCAGTCATGGCTTAAAGGAATCACTTAGTCAAACCTTGATTCACTGAACGAGAGGAGAAAGGAATGAATCAAGTTCATGACCGAAATGATTCATTGACCTAAACATGGATTCACTAAAGACGTGAGGAGTCGATCTCAGTCACGACCAGAAAGATTCACTTATTCAAATGCTGACCCGCTGAACACGACAGAAACGAATCTCGGTCACGAATGAAAGATTCGTTTACTCAAACGCAGATTTACAGAACGCACAAGGAGTGAAACTTATGATCATATGACCAAAAGATTCAGTGATTCAAACACTGATTCACTGATCAATAGGTCATGATTGAAAGATTCTCTGACGAACACTGTCCTGATGAACGAGAAATGGGGCCGGTCTCTGTCACGAATGAAAGATTTTGTTGTTGTTGTTGTTGTTGTTTTTCAGAGTAAAGCACTTATTTTAAATGGATTTTTTTTTTTTTTAAGGATTTTTCTTGTCCAAAATGTCATATTTTACTGGAACTCACGCTGCACTGCGCTCATCGTATTAGTATATTTGTACAGTATACAGTACATTTCTCAATTTGTGTATCTTTTTTTGTATTTTTGTACTGTTCCGGTTACGTGTATCAGTAGGTGTATTTTCTCGTGCTTCTTTCTGGCCTGAGCTCAAGTCAAACATCAATTTTCCCTCAGTGGATCAATACAGTGGTGTCTTATTAAAGCTGCAGTTAAACTCGTGGTGTTTTTATAATGCATAATCCATATTTCCATGTGCAAGGCAGGTGTACGTGTTTAGGTATTTTCCGGACTTACAGGGCAGCACGGGGTTAAAGGTCGCCTCGGGTGAAACTAATAGAAACACAGCACATTTTCCCCACACATCCAGACTTTATGTTAGATTTGTGTCTTGTCAGTCACACATCTTTCCTCAAGGGGTCCAACCCTCTGCATCGTGTCCGAGAGAAAACAATCCACACCAATTCCCTGCATAACCTAAAATAACATGAAAATGAAGTTCAATTCCAAACTGTTCGCTTGTCTTGCGCGATTAGTGCTTCAGTGCCGTGGATTTTCATAGTTATATACATATGAGGCATCTTCATAATGCGTTTTTATTCGTTTTATTAGTTTCACGTTAAATCTTTCATGAATCTTCTAGAGAACAGCCTGCCTGCTATCCAAACTGCTGAAGTAAAACATCTAACTGATGGACAAATGCTAAGAAGACTGCTGGAGAAGTGTGTCTTCCATCCATCTTGCCCTCAACCCTGACCATGCTGGTGAAAAGCCACCCCCCCAACCCCCCAACAACATCTAATGCTACCACCACCATGCTTCGCAGTCAGGACCGTGTACACAGAGTCGGGTTTAAGCCAAACGTAGCGCTTAGTGCCAGTGTCAGAATGTTCAATTAGACCAGAGAACCTTTCCCACAAGATTTCATTTGCCATTTTTTTCTGTCTGGGCTACGGATCTCCTGCTTCTTCCATCCGAGCATGCGGACCTCTCCATCTCCTTCAGAGTTAACCTTCTTTCACTGCTGTCACCTTCTGTGATCTTGCAACAAGGCCTTGGAGAACCCTATTTCCTTCTGCTGTATACTAGTATATGGCTAGAATGATAATGTGTAATCTAATCCCTCTAAACGAGAACACGGATGAAGATGTGGATGTTTGAAGCAATAAACAGCTACTGATATACGCAGATATTGTCACCGCATTACAACGGTGTTGTTTCGGTACGTTCGCTAACTAACTCTGGGTTCTTCCAGGAACAGGTGTATTTATATCGGCACTTGATTTGCACACCTCAAGGCTAGGCACTGTTTCATGTTTTTATATTCACACACGCTCATTTTTAATATATAAAATATGACATTTTTAAAAAAAAATTTGTCATTGAATAAAGAGTCAGATATCTGATGTAGAAGTGTGACACAGAGACGCAGCGAAAAGAAGTGTGGGCGGAGGAACAAACCGAAAATAGAATGTAGGTCACTGTGGTGTGTGTGTGTGTGTGTGTGTGTGTGTGTGTGTGTGTGTGTGTCAGTACAATGCTCAGTAAAGTGCACTGAGCTGTCAAGGTGATTCAGTGTTCAGTAAGCTGTCATTTCTCTCACCTCAACATCTCGCTAGGTGGAGTCACCAGTTCAGAGCATCTCACACACACACACACACACACACACACACACACACACACACACACACACACGTCCCCAGATGGACCGTACAGAGTTCAGCACTGGCTCAGATGAGAGGAAGAGGATCATGGGCTTTCCCCAGACATCATTTTCACACGTGAATTTGTTTACATTTACTGAAGTGTGAAAGCTGTTCTTCGATCCTGGGGCTGGTCCAGAGAACCACTTCCTGTTCCTCACGCTGGTCTGGGGTTAATATTCCTCCTGACATCTCTGGTGTAACTTTGTTTCATATCATACATCTTTATATCAGATCTGGAGACAGACAAAAAAAAAAAAAAAAACTTTTTTTACCTAATTATTTTTCCTTTTCTGATGATGTTACCTTACATTTAGAACTTTTCTTCTTTTCTTTCCTTTTTTTTTATGTTTCCTGGTTTTATTTACCTTATGTTTTGGGGGTTTTATTCTTTTCTTTTAGCTTCTTTTTCTGTTCATCACATTGTCTTGGATTTTTTTTTTCTCCTTTCTTTTTGTTTTTATTTTTTTTCCCCCCATATTTTATAATATCATAAAAATACGCCTCATGGTCTAATTTTTTTTTTCCTATTGATTATATATTATGTTTAGGATATTTTTTTTGATATCGCTTTTATCTTAACGTTGTAAAATATATCAATCACTCAATCAACATTTAAAACAATACAAGTTGTCCAAAGTGCTTTACACTCCCAAAATTACCAAACACCAATAACACACACAGAATAAAACACAGAAAACTCAGCACTGCTCAATCTCCATGCATCTAAAGGACCATCATATGATACAGAGTAGTATATACTGTATCTTTTGTATTCAGTTGATTTCACATTGATGGTCTGGATTTTTTATTTTTTTCTTTCATGTTTTCTGGTTTTATTTACCTTATGTTTTGGGGGGTGTTTTTCTTTTCTTTTTCTGTTTATCACGTTGTTATAGATTTTTTTCTCCTTTCTCTTTGTTGTTTTTTTTTTTTTGGTCATAATATTTTTAAACTCATGGTCTACATTTTTTCCCTATTGATTATATATTACGTTTTGGATATATATATATATTTTTTTTTTTAATATCGTTTCCTGTTGATTTTACATTGAGGTTGTAAAAATATATCTATTTGTATTCAGTTGATTTTACATCGACGTTCTGGATTTTTTTCTTCTTTTCTTTTATTTTTATGTTTTTTCCCCTGTTTATTTGACCTTTTTTTCCCTTTTTTAAATGTTTTTTTTTGTTTGTATTGCCTTACATTTTGGATTTTTTCCTTTTCTTTTCCTTTTTTCGGTTTTCTGTTTTTACTTACCTTCATTTCTTTGTCATTTTTTGTTCTGCTTTTTTTTTCTGTTTATCACATTGTTTTGGGGTTTTTTTTTCTTTCTTTTTTTTTTTTTTTTTTACTTCATGGTCTACGTTGATTTTTACCGTATATAATGTTTTGGATATTTATAATATTGTATCCTGTTAATTTTACCTTACGAATGTAAAAAAATGTATCTTTTTGCATTCAGTTGATTTTACATTGATTGATTGGTTTGTTTTTGTTTTTTTTTATATATATTTATTTATTTTCTCTTGACATTTACCTTATGTTTGTTTTATCATTTTTAGCAGTTCAGAGTTCGTTTTTACTTTTACAGTTACGACCTGAAAAAAAAAAAAAAAAAGGAGCAAACCTCGCTGCTAAAAAGCGTCTGATTGTTTGTTTATCCGCGCAGCTGAAATCGAACATGGCGTCCGTTTTAAAGGCGTGCGTCAGGATCTGGGTTAATAAGAAGAAAAAAGAAGAAGAAAGTAAGAAATAAATAAATAAGAATATGAGCCATGCTTTGTGAAAAGCCTGACACTCAGACAAAGCAATTCATTAAGTCTGTGTGCTGTCAATAGCCTGTTCATCTGCACTATCACAATCTCTCTAATGGAATTGGCCCGCGTCAGCTTGCCGCCTGCACGCCTGCATTAACACAATGGAGTGTGCAGATATATTTCCCTCACTGGCTCCTCGCTCTGTCCCGGCACTATAAATTATCAAATTCAGAGCAGTAAAGGTCAGAGCCATGCTACTGTGTGTGCGCCAGATTTCATGTTCGGCTCATCGATCTCGTTTAGAAGAGTTTATGAGGACAGAACCTGTTTGTTTAATTGAAATGCTCAGCGGTTCTGTGTGTGTGTGTGTGTGTGTGTGTGTGTGTGTGTGTAGGAAAAGCATATAACAAGAAATAATTAGCTGATGCAGCTAGCGCACAAAGTCTCAACTAGCTATGCTAAGCAATCTGGCAACGGTTACAATTTGTATTTATTAAACAACGTCACTTCATGCTATTTATCTATTTATATGTACATTTAATGTTCGTGAAACAGTTTAGTTCCTGTTCTCACTTACGTTATAACAAAAAAAAACAATCGCAGCTTGTCGTTGTTCGTTACCAAGAAACCGGAAAGAAAGATTTAGGAAAACGTTACGGCTTTGTAACCTCTGACTGTTACAAAGTGCTGACACTGGAGACTCCTTCCATAAATGTGAAGAAGAAGAAGAAGAAGAAGAAGAAGAAGAAGAAGAAACATCCCCTCACAGAAATATCACCATATCGATGATTTTTTTATTTGTTTTTTTTATCAGTGAAGCGTCCGCCGTACACGTCCCCGTGAGTGAGCCGTTACTATAGAAACGATAACGTATTAGAACCAGCGCATTAATAATAAATAAGCCTGTGATTTGCAGCTGCACTACTGTCAGAGCTGCGGTTATAGAAAACGAATCAACACCTGGTCAGAGCCAATCAGAATCCAGCATTTAACAGCGCTGTGGTGTAATGTTACATAGCTAGTTGGTGAAACGCATTTTTCTTTCACCATGTAGCGTACTGATGAGTGAGTCAGCGTGTTTTTGAGGGAATAATTTAAGGCGGGGCTTCATTTGCTTGTGAGGAGGCGACGGAAATCATGGTAGCGTTCCTGCCTGCTAGCATGACTCAGCGTTTTCTTTGATATTACAGAAAACGCTAGTAGGTGTGGGAGAGGAGTTGTTTTGGTTATCAGGTTGTCTTTAAGGACCGACGGTGACAGGATTTTGGCTTGACAGTTAGTCAGCTAGCTACTGGTTTGTTTGTTTTTTAAAATTTTTGCTTTTGGTGGCTTAGCGGCTACCAGCTAAACTCGCTAATTGTTTCTGTATGCTATTTTTGTCTATACTGCAAACACGTGAAGTAGCAAGAAAATTAGCCATCCCTTGTACATCGTATTTATCTGCACATAACTTGGACTAGTTAGCTGATTTAATAATCAGGTGACTAGCAAAAAATGTACAATTGCAACAAAGACCATAAAGCATTCAGAACGTTTACCAAAACTAACCAAACGTTTCGTTTTTCTGTGGCTTAGCGGCTACCAGCTAAACTCGCTAAGTGTTTCTGTATGCTATTTTTTAGAATATCTATGCGCCTATTAAAGCTTGAGTATTTATTAGCGAGGAGATTCATGACCCACTTTAATGATTAGATTAATTTTTTTAATTACCCATTTAAAAGTGAATCGAATAAAGTGAGTGATTCATCTGAATCAATTCTCAGTAGGCGGTCTTAAAGCAATACTGCAGGTAAAAATTAGGATGAATGCATTTTAGTGTCTAAATTTGAAAAAGGAAAGAAGCCATTTTGATTCGTTCATGCTTGTGATTCACCCGATTCACCCTAAAGAATCGCTGAAGGCGATCGAATCATTCACGAATCGTCTCACAACTATCATTAGGTGTGTGTGTTCTCACTAAGCAAAGACAGAGCTGCTTCTCTCCATTAAGCAGCACTGAGATGAAGCACGAAACCCTGTCCGGACTCATCCTACATATTTTTCCGTCACTCAGACCTTATGTCGGAGATACGACGCTACAACTCCCCCACCCCCGCCAAAAAAAAACAAAAAAGAAAAATACAGAAAAGCCCACAGAGCCTCTGAAGTGCTGCTCCTCCATTAGATTACCCTGCAGAGGGGGTGGAGGGGCTGGCGGATGATTAAGTTCCAGTAAACTCGATTGCTGAAGGCTACATGTAAGATAATGGTCCGGTCCTCTGAGGAAGCCAGTTAAAGCTAGCATCAATCTAGGGCTAATCTAAACCTTTGCGCTTGTCCTCGTCCTCGCTGCCCTCCGCGGGTCATACGCAATCATACCGGAATTGATCTATCGAGGAAAAAAACAATCTGGCTAGAAATTAGCGCTGGATGGCCTTCGTTGCAGGATCCAAGAATTAATACGATTATGCCATGCTGTTTATGCACAATTACATGCAATTCATCTTCTATAACGCAATCACGGACTGTAACGCGATAATATAGCGTCTGAGAAACTCCTTAATTCCGTAGCCTCGTTAATTCTCCGGCAGAGAAGGAAAGCCGTCGTCTCGGGACAGCATCGCTCGTATTATCGGGTTGTATTTCCAATCTCGAAAGGTACAGTTCGTTGGAAAATCATTGCTACGTCTTATCTGCAAACACTTTATAGCGCTTCAGAGGAAATTCGGGAGCAATCCAATGTTACACCCGGTTACAGTAACGCTAACTCAGCTACCTGGAGGCTAGTTGTTTTATCAAGCCTCCTTTCCCAATACTAAATCACTTAAATCAATTAAAATGTCAACGTTTGGAATCTGTTTAAGGATACGGACATTTTCCAATAACGGCATGTATTGATTTCAGCCTAAATGAACATTTCTCCTGTTCACATGGTTCATCCTGGAAAAACACCTGAAGTAGCGTGAAAATTAGCCATCGTATTAACCTGCATGCAACTTGGACTAGTTAGCTAATTCACTAGTCAGGTGACTGGTAACAAAAAAATATATATATAATTTCCATAAAGACCGAAGACAAAGCAGACAGTAAGTTTACCAGAACTAACCTCGTACACCAGATTTCAGGTGACCATTGTGAAATTAGCATAAATAGGCAGCTAGCTTTATATTTCTATGACTAGCCATTCCAGTGAACAAGAAAATGCTGTTACTAGCAACGTTACTGGCTCTAACTGATTAGCGTATGGATGTATTTTAAATATTTAACGATGTGAACCAGTGAGCTAGAATATATTTAATGCAGGAAGTATGAGGTTAATGTTCAGGTGATTAGTCATGCAAGAAAATGCTAAAAATAATAATAATAATAATAATTTCCATCAAATTTCCTGCTAGCATAAACAGCTGGTGAAAAATCATTCCTGCTAACGATCTGTCGAGGGAGGTTTAGTCACTAACCACAGGAACGTTTTCTGTACAATTACATAAATAAATTTTAAAAAAGCATAAAAACAAACAAAACAAACAGGTACGAAGCGCACGGACAGATACCTAAATACGTTTTAAAAATTACTCAGCGCTCACGTCATACTTTTGCGTTTGTGGGATTATTGATTTGGCGAAAGCGTGTAATGATGTTCGTCGCCTCGCCGTTTTAGCGATTTCTTGTTTTTTAGTGAAGCGAGCGTCGTCACATTCACAGCATAAACAGAGGCTACCACCTCGCAGCTGGATGACTAGCTAATTACCTCTTCACAGTGTGTGTGTGTGTGTGTGTGTGTGTGTGTGTGTGTGTGTGTGTGTGTGTGTGTGTGTGAGAGAGATGAGCAGGAGGGTTAAATGACTGTCGATTACCAGCCTCCTCTCGGTCTCATTCACAGCCTCCTTATTTCAAAGTCATGAACCAAGTACAAGGCAACGTTCTTGACCTCGTGGTAATGTGTGTGTGTGTGTGTGTGTGTGTGTGTGTGTGTGTGTGTGTGTGTGTGTGTGTGCGTTTTCCATAAAAACAATGATATATAATACCGTGTGTTAAACGTTTTTCACCAAACGCTGCTAATAAAAATGTCAGGTCAGGTTCTGCGGCGCTCGGTGAAAAACGAATTGTAGTAGGCTTTTGGCAACGTGACCTCAGGGGTCAAAGGTGAGTGACCTCGCCGAGAGTGTAGGGAGCCATTTCCTTCGCCGTAAATACACGAGAGGTGGTCAGAGGCTCAGCTAATTTAAAAACGTGGTTAGCTGAAGCCGTGTTTGGACTGGATTACGCTGCCTTCGGGTCCTGCTCAGAGGCTCGTGTGTGTGAGTTTGGAGCTCGTGATAACCACGTGGTGTGTGTTCACGGGGTTTCGGTTGGAAAATAAAATGGACGCCATAAGAAAACTACTTGTGCGCTCACATCATAACTACGATATTTCCGATAGATCTTGAAGAGTAATGTTGCCGGGATTAGTGACTTCTGTATTTAATCACAGAGATGGGCGTGGCTTTATAATAAAATTTCCATGCGTACTATACACACACACAAACACACACACACACACACACACACACACACACACAGCGCCATTTGATACAACAGCAATGGATTATTTTGATCTTTGTTAGAAGAGTTTGTTGCAGGGGGCGTGGCCATGTTTGAGCATTAGCAGGTCACATGACCATAACATGTCTGTAGTGTGTAGCTGTGCTAGAAACACAGTAACTGAGTGTGACTTCAGACACGGAGTGAAACTTTACCTCAGTCTGGAAGGAAGGACTAGGTAAGCTTTTCGTGGAAACGTGTGTGTGTGTGTGTGTGTGTGTGTGTGTGTGTGTGTGTGTGTGTGTGTGTGTGTGTGTGTGTGTGTGTGACGAATGTGACTCATTGCTGGTCAGTAATTTGATGGATGACAGACGGGTGACTGTACTCAATCTCTCTCGATTTCTGTCTCACACACACACACACACACACACACACACACACACACACACACACACACACACACAGACACACACACACACACACACACACACACACACACACACACACACAGAGGTGTCAGTGCTGATAAGAAATAAACAAAACAAACTCCTCAGTATTCAAACAGAGGTTAGGTTGATGAAGAACACTGGATTACTGTGTGTGTGTGTGTGTGTGTGTGTGTGTGTGTGTGTGTGTGTGTGTGTGTGTGTGTGTGTGTGAGATGTGTGGTACTGTCCAGTGTAGAGGTGCTATTTAGGAAAAAGAGAGTGTGTGTGATGACAGTTCCTGTCTGCCTGAGGCATTTTAACACACAGCCGCAGGTAAAAGAGTGTGTGTGGGCGACGATTACAAAGTGTGTGTGTGTGTGTGTGTGTGTGTGTGTGTGTGTGTGTGTGTGTGTGTGTGAGATGTGTGGTACTGTCCAGTGTAGAGGTGCTATTTAGGAAAAAGAGAGTGTGTGTGATGACAGTTCCTGTCTGCCTGAGGCATTTTAACACACAGCCGCAGGTAAAAGAGTGTGTGTGGGCGACGATTACAATGTGTGTGTGTGTGTGTGTGTGAGAGAGAGAGAGAGAGATGGGGGATGGGGTTTGGTAGTTCCTTGCTGCAGCCTTTAAATGTTATTGACCCTTAACCATGACCTCAAGCTTAAGCCCCGCCCCCTCCAGGTTTCTTTCTCTACACCTCTCCTTTCTTTCTCTCCTTCTCACTCTGTTTCATGCCTCACTCTCTCTCTCTCTCTCTCTCTCTCTCTCTCTCTCTCTCTCTCTCTCTCTCTGTCTCTCACTCTCTCTCTCTCTCTGTCTCTCTCTCTCTCTCTCTCTCTCTCACTCTCTCTCTCTCTCTGTCTCTCTCTCTCTCTCTCTCTCTCTCTCTGTCTCTCACTCTCTCTGTCTGTCTCTCACTCTCTCTCTCTCTGTCTCCCACTCTCCCTCTCTCTCTCTCTCTGTCTCTCTCTCTCTCTCTCTCTCTCTCTCTGTCTCTCACTCTGTCTCTCGTTCGTCTGTCGCTCTATTGATTCGTTTTCCTCTCTGTCTCTCACTCATCTTCTATACCTCTCTTTATCCCTCTCTATCTAAGAGAGAGAAAAAAGCATGACCATGGACCTCCAGAAGAATGCATAGTAGTGTGTGTGTGTGTGTGTGTGTGTGTGTGTGTGTGTGTGTGTGTGTGTGTGTGTGTGTGTGTGTGTGTGGGTGGGTGGGTGTGTGTCCATGAAACCTCCTATGTTATTATTGCATTTTGTACCACAGCGCTGCTGAATGCTGGATTCTGATTGGTCAGAAGGTGTTGATTAATTTCCTATATCAGCAGCTTTAACAGTAGTGCAGGTTTATATTAATGCGTAGATGCGTACAGATGCGTATAGATGTGTATAGATGCGTATAGACGCGTACAGATGTGTACAGATGTGTACAGACGCATACAGACGCGTACAGACGCGTACAGACCCGTATAGATGCATACAGATGTGTACAGATGTGTAAAGATTGTATTGAAATTGGTATCAGCTCATTTCTAATAGAAAGTGGAGAAAATCAGCAGAAGCGAGTTGATGGGAAAGATGCTCCTCCGGAAAAGCGCTCGATGTGTCTTCCTGGTTTGATCTCGTCCATTTGCTCTTTTTTTATGTGAGGACATTGATCGGACGAACGCGGCTTCTTTTGAAATCGTGGCTTTATTGACCCGAGTGCCGAGCTCTTTCATGTCTCTCAGCGGCCGGCTGACCTTTGGCTGATGCATACGTCCGCTCAGCACCATTTTCGGACGCTGCTGTCTTGTTTCTCGTAACTCTGGGACAAAAGATGAGAGCTCGGGGAACCTGGAGCATCGATTGCAGAAAGGCCAGGTGAAGCTCCTGTGGCGTGAGAGCTAAAACTGTCCACACGCTCACCTGCACGTCTCATACTTTACTACACAAAAAAAAGCTGGGGGGTTTTTATTTATTTAAAAGTGTGTCTTGAGTCTGTTCACCTTCAGTCTGTTCATCAGGTACAGTTTAGACGTGTGTGACGTAGCGACAGCTAATACACACACTTCCTGTTTCATGCAATCTGAAATCTGTACGCCGAAAAGATCAGCGAATCATAAATACCCACAATGCAAATATTTATATATTTCACTAGAATAGGGGGAAAAAATCAGGTTTTGGAACGATTATGAGAAAAATACTATTCTAAATCTGTATAAGAACAAGTCCAGTGCCTGGAAATTCAAAAATCTAATTTCAGAGTATATGTAAACATTTAAAATATTTTGACCTATAGAAAAATATATGGCAATATATGTGAAATGCATAGCAATGAATTCACAACTGTAACCAAATAAATTAATTATATACAAAATAAACCACTGTGTGTCGTGCTGTTATAGTAAAATAATCAACACCAAGGTGACGAGTTACTGTTACTACCCTGAAGTTGATTATTTTCCTATAACAGCACTTCCTGATGTGTTTTATTCCTCTTACACCACCGCCAACAATTACAATTTTTATCATGCTTTTTTTTTATCCATTTATAGCTACGTTTAACGTTCACAGCTTTACCTCTGACTGTTACGAAGCGCTGACACTGGAGACTCCTTCCATAAACGTTACATGAACACATTTCTCCTTACAGAAAACGTCACCACATCGCCGAATGCTTACACGCGATTTTGAACCCGTTTATACAAATCCCTGTGAATGTGCTGTTACTATAGAAACGATAACGCATTAGAACAAGCGTAGCTCTGTAGCCTTTTAATCTTCAGCATGTAATATTTAAGCTGAACATCGGTGCCTCCGAAGACTTCTCTTAGCACCGGTAAATGATCCGAGATTGCTTTCAGCACGTTCCTCAATGCGTGCGCTGACGTATGTATTCACAGCTCAGCGTGGGACACACAGCTGAGCCGGTGTTTGTATAGAGAGCATTAAGCTAATCAATAGCCTGTGCCATATTCCATGCTGCAGTCAGAGCGTGTGGGAGCAGCTGTGTATCGGAGCCTCATTACGGAGGCCGAGTCGTACCGGATGTCCCCCTGCCAGGAGCGGCTCTGGACGCAGGGAACTCATCGATGACCTCCCTCGTTCTCCAATGCCTTGGCATCACTTCTATCGATTGCCCGGCGCAGTCTATCATTTTCAGAAACAGACGGTGGGTAGTGGACTTCCTCTGGAGTGCCATGCGGAGGCTAAGCCTTCATAAGTCCTCTAATGAACCACTCGCTTCAAACAGGCCTCGTTTTAAGAGTACAAGCTGAGAGACAGAGAGAGACAGGGGTGTGTTATTGAACTGTACAGATGATGTAATGCATTTTTGCACATACAACAAAACGATGTACGTCAAAAGGAAACCTTAAAAATGCGACTTAAAACCGTACCGCTCTTTTCTAGAGGAATCCGGACACACGTTAAGCGCTGGAACACTCGAAACGATCGAAATGACGGTTATACAGAAATATAATACATGTGCGTGACACCTATTCGCAATAAATCATGCGAAAAGTCTTTAGAAACGAAGGTTTTCATTTGACTCGCCCTCGTACATTGGTGCAATTGTACGTAATGTGCTTATTTTTTCTAATGTATTCATGGTAGGCGTGCTAACGCAGCAGAAAGCTTTTTATAAATAAAGTGAAGGACGAAGTTAGTTAGCGTCAAACTAATGACTTCCTGACGAGGATGGACTTTTATTTTCAGGCCTGATTAAGATTAAGAGTGTAGTAAAGGCTTCACTATGCAACACTGAACTATGACATTAACATTAACAGGATAAAAATCACACTTGGAGGCTGTACGAGTGCTGATTAAGAGGCAGGATAATACGCATAAGGGAAAATATAAAAAGTAACACAATAAACTGATGTATAATTCACAGAATATGGTGAGTATGAAAGAAAGAATCAGAAAAATCAGTGCAACATTTTTCTTTCTCGTGAGCAATCGCCAATTTTTGTCCAAATTCCTTTTAATAAATAAATAAATAAAATAGATAAAAGAATAATAAAAGTGGCATAATATAATAAGAACATAATATGAGCAGCACCAATAATAATAATAATAATAATAATAATAATAATAATAATAATAATAATAATAATAATGAATGTAGCTGCAAGCAGCGATGAAAGGGGCCAAGCACTTTTTAGCTCCACTCTTTAGCGATGGAGAAAGACCATCAGCACTTGTTCCCAAGAAGATACTAAATTTGAAGGCAAAACATCAAGCTATTGCTGAGATATGACCTCACTTCCTGTTTTCGGTAGCCTTCCCAAGTTGCAAATGAACTCAAAGTTTGTTTGTTAGCTTTATGTCCTGCTGCTAAATACTGTATATGTGACAAGTTTGGTCAAATTTGTTTTGTGCGAGTTAAAATAGAAATGTCCCACGATACGCTGTTCCAAATTTCATGGTTATTGGAGGAAATTTGTAGGAGAAGAAGTGAAACACCTCCCCGTTGTTGATTATTTTACTATTACAGCACCACACAGCTGTAGCTGAACACCACTCATCTGGTCCTATTGGAGTTCTGCCGTCAAACTCTGGGGGGAAGGGGGGGAAGGGGGGGGGGGGGTCTGTGGAGGCGGAGTCAAACCAAATTGTGGTTCTCGTTATCGCTCCTATCCTTCATTTTTGTTGATGTTTGTCTATGACAGGAAGTCCCACTGTGTCCTAAGCCACATGTGTGTGTCATCAGTGAAGAAATGGGCATGGTCTGGGGTGGAGATTTCAGGTACATTTTGTGTTATGGAAATTATATTTTGACACATTGCATTTAGACCCATGTATGTATGTGAGTATATGTGTGTGTGTGTGTGTGTGTGTGTGTGTGTGGGTGTGTGTGAGGGAGAAAGAGAGAGAGATAGAGAGAGAGAGAGGAAGTTCCTCTGAATGTTCCTCTAATGGTTCCTGGTGATGGTTTGATCCATCTGACTCCCACTGCTCCTGTTTAATTACATTTAAGGCAAAAAGCTGCAGAATTATTAGGAGACTGTCGCACACACACACACACACACACACACACACACACACACACACACACACACACATACACACACATCATCATACATCACTTTGACCTTACAGAGCCCAGTGTGAGCCGAGGACAGAGCGGCCTTCCTGAGGTTTATCCTAGACATGCTGTAAATCTGTGGTTCTCTTCGAGAACACACATACACACACACACACACACACACACACACACACACACACACACACACACACACACACACACACACACACTCCTTTATGTCCTTACTGAAACCTGTTTTCACAATCCTAGGTTCTCCCATGGTGCACCATTTCTCCTCACTTATTACTGATTATAAATAATAACAATAAATAATAAGGTCAAATCTAGAACCCTTAAGGGTTCCTTGCTTGTTCTTCTGGGTAACCCATGAAGTTCTGTGTAGAACCCAACAGCAGAGGCTTCCAAGTAGAAGCCTTTTAGGAAACTAAGGGGGGGGTTCGGGACCATGCATTTTTCTTGTTTTAAATTTATTTAGTAAAAAATTCGAATGCTTAAGGTTGTCCCTCTGGGAAAGCCTTGAAAGCTCTCTTTAGAACCCTATCAGAAATTCTTCCAAGTAGAACCCTTTTAAGTAGCACTGCATATTTTCCTTCCTTTAGCACCACTGACCGAGTTAAGCAGATCGAATTAATGATGAGCGTTTAATCAGAGCTGAGAGAAGCTCCATTATCAGGTCACGGAGAACCCTGCTTACGTCTTCTCTCCACACGCACTCGTAAATGTTCTCTGTGTGATTGAAACATTCACCGTCTGTCTTTATAGACTCGCGGAGTGGCAGTGTCATTAGCGTTAGCGCTCATTGTGCTAATTGAGGCTTGTTTACGGCCAGGACGCTCCACGCTGCTGACTAAACAACAAGTCCGGCGCTGAGGAACCTGAGTGAAAGAGATGAAATGGGAACACAGAGGGATCTTTATAAATGATTGCATTCATTAAAATCCAGACAAAGCATAGTATACATGTCTAAAAATCCAGTAGCATCAATCACACATCACACAATTCATATGAAAAGGGGCGGAGTTAGCGCTCAGACCTTTCCTCACGACTTCATTGGTATATGAGTCCATGAGGATTTTCTCACGAGGAGATTGCTTCTGTCACTCACAACATCAACACGTCCAAGAACGCTGTGGCAAATCTGATTCTAAAATCTAGAACCTTGAGGGTTCTTCGGTTGTCTCTCTCAGAGAACCAGTGAAGGTTTTGTGTAGAAAGTAGAACCCTACAGCACTGGGGTTCCTTATTTAAAATGCTTCCAGGTAGAACCGTGTTAGGAAGCTTGGAACCCTCAACTGTCCAAAGAAACCTTTTTTGTTGTTGTTGTTTGATTTATCCCTCTGAAGAACCCTTTTCTTGATATGAAGGATTCTTCAAGGGTTCTTCAAGGGAACATTGGACAATTAAGGGTTCTTTATACTTTAATTGTTTAAATTTAATGTAAGAAAAACGTGGTTCCACTAAGGTTATTTTTTTAAATAGTTATTGACTTATCATCTTCTGAAAGGGGTTCTCTCATTGGAAAGCAAACACTGCTGTATAGTTTCACTATAGGGGTTCTTTGGACAGTTGAAGGTCCTTAGCTTCAGCTTTAGGAGATCTGTGTGTGTTTTATTTTTTATTTTTATAAAACACATGAACTACACCGTCTTTACCGTTTTTAAAAAAATTTAAATATTTCCTAATCAGAAGAAGAATTATTAGCAGGTCACATTGGATTAAACTCTTTGAAATACTTCCGGAATCAAGGCCATTAGAAAAGGGAGAGGTCATTAACGTGTGTGTGTGTGTGTGTGTGTGTGTGTGTGTGTGTGTGTGTGTGTGTGTGTGTGTGTGTGTGTGTGTGTGTGTGTGCAGGTGTTAGGTTTGACTCTAAGATTCCTCTATTATACAGCAAATGTTTGCATTGAACCCTCAGAACGATGATGTCCAATCAATGGGATGCATATTGTCCCAACACACACACACACACACACACACACACACACACACACACACACACAGACGATAAAATATGTATGAGTCCAGAGTGTTAATGTGTTGCGTGTTGGATATTCAGATGATCCATGCTGGATGTTTGTTCAGTTCCATGTGAGCATCAGCTGCCACAATTCAATAATTATTATTGATTTGCTCACCGGCTGTCAATCTCAGAAGAGAGAGAGAGAGAGAGAGAGAGAGAGAGAGAGAGAATTAGATAGAGGTGTGATGGACAGAGAGAGGATTGGACGGCCCCTTTTTCCAACACGGAAGCCTCATCTTTGAAATGAGGCGAGATGAGATGGCGCAGGCGGATAAGGGTAATTGATGATTGTTTCAGCATCGAGAAGATGGAAGAAAAAAAAAAGACCTCGGAGAGGAAGAGGAAGAGAAAAACCAGGGGGGAGGAGAAAGAGGAGGAGGAGGAGGAGAGGGTCAGAAAACGAGAGAGGAATGAAAGAAAACCTTTGTGGCCGTCATGCTCCTCCGCCGAGTCCGGCTATAGGCTTTACGTTGGGGCTCGGCTTCAAAGTCCAGAAAAACAAATATGCAGGACCTTTAGATTAAAATGTCAGCGTGCAGCAGGCATTGATTTCCTCCTGAGCTCAGAGTGAGGAGACGTGCAGCGCCCGGCGCCGTATAGAACCATTTTTAACGCCATCGTTATAAAAATCTAAGATCCGAGAGGATAAAATTCCCAAAGCGTCCGGTGATACTGCTTTTGGGGAAAAAGATGTGATAAACAGAACCAATCGTCATTTTTCAGAAAGGCTTCCAGGTATAACCCATTTAGGATGCTTAGAACCCTCAACCGTCTGAAGAACCCTTTTTTTCCGCAAAAAGGTTAAGTCTAAAATCTTACACTTTGTTTAATCCCTCTGGGGAAACTCTTGTAGGTTCTATGTGAAACTCTACAGCAGTGTTTTCCTTTTCAGAGTTCCAAGTAGAACCCATTTAGGAAGCAAATAACCCCTAATCATCCAAATACCCAAATAACCCTTATTAGAACCTTTGTAAGTTAACAACAGAACAGGCAATATATAATTTATTACTAAATTTTGAACCTTTAAGGGTTTTTTGGTTGTCCATCTAGCGGACCCCTTAAAGGTTCTATATATTGTAGAACCTTAAAACAGGAGTGTTTGCTTAGCATAGAGGCTTCCAACTAGAACATTCAACCTTTTTTAATCTGCCTGGAGGAACTCTTGAAGGTTCTACGTAAGTCTCTACAGCAGTGTTTCCCTTTCAGATTCAGAGTTCCAAGTAGAACCTGTTTAAGAAGCTAATAACCATTAATTATCCAAATAACCCTTAGTGGAACCCTTGTAAGTTAGCAACAGAACCAGCAATATATCATTTTTACGCTATAATATACAATCTTTAACCATTGTTCGGTTGTCCTTCTGAGAGAACCATTATAGGTTCTGTGTAGTACCCAACAACAGAGCATTTCTTTATCAGAAAGAACTCCAATCAGAACCCTATTAAGAAGCTTAAGAACCCTCTATGTACTGAAGAACTTTTTTTTTTCTAAGAGTGTCTAAATGGTATACAGTTGTTTTAATTGTGAGATTCTCAAAGGTTCTACATAAAACTCTAAAGCAGTGTGTCCTTTCCGGAGAACATTCCAAGCAGAACCCTTCTGAAATGTTATTTAGCTGATTACGTTACACGATCCAAAGAAAGCCATTCATGGAACCTTAGTGGAACCTTGTTTTTAAGGTATAATTAGCAAACAGAACAGTGGAGCATAAAGAACGACAGAACTAGTGTAATATAATGCTTATATAATCCTTAAAGGTACTTTAGTTTTCCCTTTTAAAATGTGTAGAACCATACACCCCTTATCAAAAAAGGCTTTTGTAACTCTTTTAGGAAGCAAAAAAAAACAAAAAAACCTTTAATTATCCAAAGAACCCTTTGAAGAACACGTTTTCTACGAGTGTATAAATGGTCTACGGTTGTTGCTTAAGCTTAAAGATGTAATGCACCATTAAAGAACCCTTAAGAACCCTTGAAGAACCAAGTATAACAAGAACCAAGAGTTAAATGTTAAATGTCTGGCAGGTTCTAAGTATGAAGAAGCAAATGATGGTGAATCGTTTGGAGTATGTCATGTACGTACCCCATTAGTACATGCAGTCTTCGAATAAGGGGTTCTTCAAGGGTTCTTTAAGGGTCTATTGTATAAGGAAGGGTTTTTTATGGTCCATTGTTAACTTGCATTTTTTTTTTTTTTAAATACAGAAGTATGATTCCCACACTCGGACATTTTTAAACCCCTAAGTTATTTGGTTGTACCTCTGAGACAACCATTAAAGTTCTGTTTAGAGCCCTACAATCTATCATTCATTGATTAATAGCTATTTTAATAGTAAATATGTAGTGAAGATTTTTTTTTAAGTACACTTTGGTGTAAAGATCAGTTACACCAATTTTTCCAACATGTAAATGATTAAACCAGGAGAAAGAAGAGACAGAGACAGAGAGAGAGAGAGAGAGATGGTTCTGTGGTGGAAATCCTCTTGGTGTGAAACGGGATGTCATGAGACTCTGCAGATTGGTGAGATTGCTCCTCTCGGCTCTCCATCCTGAGCTAATGGAGAGGCTCTCTTTCTGCGCACAAATCCAGTTAAAGCAGGAGATTTGGTGTTGATAAATGCCCTCCATCTACACAGCACCCCACAGATACTTCATTTCTAAATATATATTACCGCTCGTTCCGTCGAGAGGAGAACCGGGACTCTCCTAGGATAAAAAAAAAAAAAAAAACACGGCTTCGTGTGATTGGTTGGTTAAGAGGAATGTCTCCGATTGTGTTATGTCATCAAGTGCAAGCTGTTTGGGTGAGGAATGCTCTTCCAAAAGTGGAAATCTGTTCCGTTTTCTTGGCTTTTATTATAAAGAATATTATAAAATGTGTGTTTGTGTGACTTCATGAACAGCGAATTTGTATTTCATCTTCAGCAAGCTCTTTACGCTGGTTAGGATTGTGGTAGACCCGGAGTCTATCCCAGGAACACTGGGCATGAGGAAGGAATACGATCTGGGTGGGACGCCAATCCATCAGATGGCACCACCACACTCATTCACTCCTACAGGTAGTTTATAGTCACTAATCCACCTACCTTGAAGGTGGAAGTTGGAACGAAATCAGAGAACACGGAGGAAACCCACATGATCTCAGGGAGAACATAAGAAACTCCACACAGACACTAAGCTGAGCTCAGGATAGAACCGAAGAGCCTTGAGCTAGTTGGAGGAGAAGCCATGCACTGCACTACCATTACCACTGCCGTGTAAAGCCTGGATTATACTTGCTTTTAAACACTTACACAAAATGGCTACCGCATGTATCCCGTGTACACAGAAACAAGCAGACTAGGCTCGGAACCAGATGTTTTTGGAAAATTTGAGAACCAGTGAAGCTAGAAGAACTACAACTACAAGACTATTAAAGAAGAGCATGTCAAAAGAGAGAGATTAGGACAGAGCTTCTGTCTTGATGCATTGATGCTTTTGAAGAACCCGGAATCCCAAAGCAGGTTCTGGACCACACTGGCAGTAGCACTATCCAGGAACCAGGTGAGTTCATCACATCAAGGGACAAATGCACCCAGTATCTCAGGGTCTGTTTATAGTTAAAGGTTCTTCCTGAATGGGTTCTACCTGGAACCCTCTCTGAAGGGTGTACACATTTCTCTAAAGAGTTAAGCCCAAGATCCGTTATGTGTTAACCATTAAACCTCAATAACTTTACACACCAACTGTGTGTTTTTCAATCGTGTTGCTTTTGTCATAGTGGATTACTCCAGATCATACCAAAGCATTGCTGAATTCTCAAATCTGCTTGGTCAGATTAATTTTCACAGGTTTATATTAATGCGCTCGTACTAATATGTTATCGTTTCAATAGGGACTTGCACAGTAAACAGGTTAAAGATGAGTGTGGATGTTCTGCATCGTAACTGTAAACGGATATAAAATAGGACATGCCATTCATTAATAAACAAACATTGCAAACTCTGAGACATTGCTGTGGTGGAAGAGGAATAAAACACTTTGGGACATGCTGTTACTGGAAAATCATCAACTTCTGGGTAATAATGGTCGCATCACACCTCCCCATCGTGGATTATTTTCCCATGGTGTTATAAACACACTGAGGTTTAGAGTGCTTTTGTTTTCAGTGCGTATTTCTGTGAGAGCCTCGACACACTCAGGAACACCTTGAGGTTCATGACTCGTGGCTGGCGGTCATCAAAATAACCATAAATATCAGCGAGAGACGAGAGGAGTCGAATCCGGGCATTTTATACGAGCTCCTGCGGTTGCTCCGCTGCTCTGGCAATCAGAAATCATCCACTATCTTTGCTCTACCCTTGGAAAGCCTCATCCATTTCTCCATCGGACACCGTCAAGGGCCGATCCCGCTATCTGATGTCGAGGCCTCCGGTTATTAATAAACGTCAAGCAGAATTGATGTATTTTTCCTCTGGAAGGATCCATAGCTCAGGGGAGATGTATCGCTATGCGTGGAAATGCACGGAAACGTAAGGGTTTCTTATGAAAAGCTTTCCATCATTGCTCAGGACACTTGTGCTGGAAATGCATATTTATTTTAGTGAGATCTTCCGTACAGGAAGTGAATGACAGAGAGAGAGAGAGAGAGAGAGAGAGAGAAATCACTTCTGTCATTTATTGGGACACCTTTTTAGTTCCCACTACAAAAGCCAGCGTCAAGGGTCTTTTTGGAAATTAAATTTTACAGGTCCCAAATAAAAAATGAGTCGGCTGTATGTTCAAAGAGCAATATTTAATAAAGCGCTCCTGCATTTTTTTTTTTTTTTTTTGCCTGCATGTGTGCCACCGTTCATCAAAAAATAAAAATAAAAAGGCTCACCTTTTAATTAAAGTGCCTCCTGCTCATTCAGAAGAGCGCTGAGTGGACTGTACCATCATGGTTACTATAGGGTTTGGAGTATCAATCTGACCTCAGACAAAAGACCAAAAAGATGTTAAGGTTTTAAAATGGCATTATCTTTATCTGACTAAAATGTATGTAAGGAATAAAACACTCTGTGTCGTGCTGTTACAGGAAAATAATCAACGACGTAGTGGTGTGATAAGGGTGGAGTTACTGTTACCACCCTGAAGTGCTTTATTCCTTGTATGCCATAGCGAGTACATTCCATCCATCCATCCATCCATCCGTCTGTCCTACACAGGGTCGCAGGGAGCCTGGAGCCTATCCCAGGGGACTGGGGACATAGACAAAGTGCTCTTACAGTTACAAATTCATAATAATTCGAGTGATCAAGCTGGAGTGTTATGGAAGTGTGGTTAATATTTGTGTCAGTGTTTGCATTAATCATAACTTCATCATGCAAGTCATCAGCAAAATCGACAAAAACGGTTAACCAGGGAATTTAATACTAATTATTTAAACATTTCCTACAAAGGCTACACCTGAGAGGAGGTTGAGAAGCTTCTGGTTATAAGTTGGTGGAGAAAAAAAAAAGCCAGAGTGATGAAGAAGATGAGCGATGAAGAGGTAAGGAGATGGAGACCTTCTTTCCACCGTGAGTCAATAATCAATGGATCGTTAACAGGAGAGTCCATTTTCATTTTCAGGGGTTTAGTGGACCCTATCCCATTCTTCACCAGATCATAACAACACCTTTTTTCGTTATAGATCTGAGTTGGACTGGAATTTGCCGGGATCATTCTGGGCACGCTGATATTCATCTCCTGCCTGGACGCTTGGGTGCCTCATTTTAAGAAGCTCTGATGTAGGGCTCATAATAATGCCGGTCTCTTTTTCATCACCCCGAGAGCTCCTCGTCATGAATGGCATTTCTGAAGACAATGGCCGTGAGGATTATTTGGAAAATGGAGTCATTTGTGGAAATCCCGTTTTCCACTTCTCTCTGGATGTCGGACCTGGGAAAGCTGATTAGATCAATTATCAATTTTACCGATTAAAGCCTTGTTGTGTCCTGAAGGAAAGGAGTGTGGAGAGTTTCATGCTTTGATCCACATGATTCCCAAACCATTGTAGAGTAATTTGAGGGCAACAAAGATGGCTGCCATGATATACTGTATAACATGCAGTGTAAACTAGCCCGTGTTATTCCCTCCATTCATAAAGACGGCCAACTTAGAGAAAGTGTTACTCGTAAAATCGTGTCTTCTCTTCCTGAGTTTTCAGAAGGAAACTTCTTCCCTTCGCTTTTTGTAGTCATCGATCCGTGTCATTCGTGACTTTGTCATCCGAGCCATAAAGCTCGATTTTTAGACGTTTGAGAAAGACACGCTCATTTATAGTGTAACTTTTCTTTGTGCTGCAGAGCGCTTCCTGTGGCGGACCGTCTCGTTATCATAATCTCTCGCTGATTATTGATTTTTGATTATGGCTGCATCGGCTTCGGTAGATGCGGGGAGGTTTCTGTGGCTTATAATTTGACGTGGGGCCAGAGGCCCGGGCCGCATATTGATGAGTGCCACTCAGTTCTCTCCGTCGTTCTCTATCAGCTGATCGGTGGTGTACGGTGGCCTGTAAGTGCAAAACGAGGTACCAAACGAAAAACCACAAAGGTAGCAAAAAATGAAATGTGCAAACACAACGGCATAATCAGAAACACCTGAACATGAACTCAGAACAGAAAATGGTGGTCCAGTGAGACAAACTCTGGCCCAGCGAGAGTACATCGTAACCTGATTACATCAAACACCTCAAGAATAACGTTAAGAGATGCTTATTGAACAATAAAGAAGACAAAATGTGGAAAAACACCAACATGGCCAAAACTTCAGTGGACTGACGAATGAGGTGGAGGTGGAGGTGGAGGTGTTCTCCCAGGACTTACGTTCACAGGATTCAGGAGCAGTACAGTAAGCATGTAATCATAAAACAAAGCGAAATTCAACTGCAAATACGTTATCAAATTAGAAATGAACAACCCGATCCGTAGCTGTGATCACCGGAGTCCTAGCGCATTCATTACACACGCAACACGCAAGGAACATGCGCAGGTTCACACCGTGACGTTATTCTAAAACGTATATTTCTTTTTTGTTGTCCACATGAAAATACTGAAAGCAGAGTTTTAAAGTTTCTCCATCTCGAAGGATGTTTGGAGACCAAAAGGCAGAAAATAAAAATTACGTTTTCAAAAATATCCATATACACGTGGACAGGTTCTCAGAGACAGTGGAAAATGGAGAGCTGGGAGATGTTTACATTAAAAGTAAATACGAGCTTAAATGAATCTACTGTTGGTTTATTCATTTTTATTATTATTTTTTTTTTTTTTTAATCAAAGGTATTCATATAATGTTATTTTAGATACGGTGTTAAGGAGGTTGGCTCATTTAAAAAGGATTTCTCCTCACTATAATAACATATATAACTTTAACATATGTGACACACTGAAATCGTTTTTCCAAGGCTAACTATAAAACTAGCATCAGAGTGACACAGTGCAATTATCTTTCCTTGTGATAAGTCATGTGATACACCATGTCCAATCAGCACCAAGCATGTGATGTTTTATAAGGACCTCCCCTTTCTGTTTTGAGATGATAGCCGCGTTCACGCCATGTCCTTATTACCGTGATGACGAGATTCCGACTTGTAAACAGCGTTCACGTCCTCGTAGGACTCGTAATTACACCTTGTAAACCAGGAAATCCGACTTGTACCACCTGACCGCCGCAACGTCGTGCGGAAACACTCAAAATGGCGGTGGCTTCAGCAGTAAAGTTAGTTAAGTCGATGTCTGGTAATATTTCTGTGTAATAATTTGTGTAATTGACTATTATTAATGCCGTAATAATGCAAGATTAATCTGAAAATAAACAAAAGACATACAATACAGTTTAATGTCATTTTGCGGACGTCATCATCATCTCACACGGATTCATTTCACGTTTGGGTTGTAATTACGTTAATTCGGACATGGCGTGAACGCAGCCAGCGGTAACGTCATCAGGTCGGGTCATGGCTAAAAGTTGACAGAGATGATTTCCATCATGTTCTGACACTCGTCTTGGGGAAAGAATCATATCAGAATAACCCAGCCAGGTTTAATAGGATTTTTAAAAAATTCACTACAGCTTCTGCTTTCGTTCCAGACGCAGGATGCTAAACCACAAACGTCAGGAGTCAACAGTGTGATTTATTTATTTATTTATTTTTTGAGGTCCACTTACACTGTGCTGCCGCTACGTTTTTGCTGAGTTCAGCTCCTTTGGGCCGTAATTGAGTTTTCAGAAAAGGGGGAGGACGGAAGGTTGGACACACGGCCACTCTCTCGATGGACACTACGCCGAGAGCAGCACACGTATGCGTACACGGTAGCTGTCGTCACTTTGGGTCCCTGCAAATGTCTATTTAAACTCTATATTCACTGCTTTTCATTGTTGTTGTTTTTAGCTCTCTTGGTAGCCCATCTTGGAGGAGTATATTTGCTTAACCTTAGTGTAAGGTTAGTACAGGTTAGCTCACCTAGTACAGGCTAGTACAGGTTAGCTAACCTGGTACAGCATGGTAAATTATCACATCTTAATTCATTTGCATGTGCATGCTAGGTTAGCACAGATTAGCTCACTTGACAGAGCATGCTGGATTACCCCAAATTGGGCTAGCATAGTTTAGTAAAGCAGCAGCTGACTATTGTACTACATGCTAGGCTAGAAAAGGTTAGCTCACCTTGCTAAACATCCTAGGTTATCACAGATTAGCTTGCCTGGCTGAGCATTTTGGATTAGCAGAAGTTGCCTACCGTACTACATTTTAGCCTTGTAAAAGTTAGCTGATTTGACCAAGCATGCTGGGTTGGCGCAGATTATCTCCACTGGATTCGAAAAGGATGGCTATTCTATTTGTACAGATCGTGCTAACACAATGTTAGCACAATTTGTTTTACCTGTCAGAGCACGCTAGTTTATCCGAGGTTAGCCTTCTTATTTCAGGCTGGTTATTGCAAATAATATTTCTAAAGCTAAAGTTGGATGCAGCTTTAAAGGCTTTAAACACCACTGGCTGTTTGACTTGTCGACACTCTGTTAGCAGCAGCTGTGGTCTTTGACTCGTTTGGGATTTTTTTTTGTGGTGTTAGCGCTTGACCTTCTCCTCTACACTGTGGATTCAGACTCTGCTGTAATGAAAATTCAACGCAGCAGATTGATTAAACTTTAAAATGTGTTTTTTTTTTTCCCCGCATGTCAGAGACCATAGTTGGTCTGTAGATAATAAAAAACACTTTCTTGCGGTGCGTGCTAACAGGCAGCGGGGTGTATTTTCAAGGCTTCTCTCTGTAGTGAGTTTGCCCGCGGCGGTGTGAATCAGAAAGATCTCACGCTGACACATGAAGCCATGTTGTCTTGTTTCTGAAGCTTCTCACGGATTACAGGTTCGGGGAGCGGAGGTGCGTTCAGGAACATCTCTATACGTTACGATCTTAGCTAACATGGCACGCTATTTCTAAACTGCTGACTTGGTGAGATTTTTCAAGCCTCTGATGGGTTTAGGCGGGTTTATATATAGCGAAAAACAGCTAATTGCCTGAGGCTAAAGCTCTGCTAACCCAACAGGAGGCCGTTTCATCGGGGATCTCCTCACCACGTAGCCCCCCTGCTGGACCACCTGGACCAGGCCAAGGGCGAAAACGAATAATCAACATCACAAGCATGTCTCCAAATCCCAGCCTGAGTAAATCTGTGCAGGATACTGACTTTTAGAGCTGATTAATTCGGACGTTCCCATCCACGTTCATCCTTATACGAGGTGGAAAGACAATTCTAAAGGGATACTCCAAGGGCAGTTGGTAAACTCCATCTATAAGCATTTTAAATTTGTGACTATAGCACAAATAACTATAGCACAAATATATAACACTGGAACAGTTCATATTGGTGTTGAGCTAAATAGACTAACCAAAGTTTAAGAGCAACATTTTTCACTGAAGATCTCATGAAAGCCTCCTACAAAAATACGTTTCATGTACACCGATCAGCCATAACATTAAAACCACTGACAGGTAACGAAAATAACATTGATTATCTCATTATACTGGCACCTGTCAAGGGGTGGGATATATTAGGCAGCACATGAACAGTCAGTTCCTGACGTTGATGTGTTGGAAGCAGGAAAAATGGGCAAACGTAAGGATCTGAGCGTCTTTGACAAATCATGATGGCTAGACGACTGGGTCAGAACATCTCCAAAACAGCAGGTCTTGTGGGGTGTTCCCGGTATGCAGTGGTTAGTACCTACCAAAAATGATCCAAGGAAGGACAACCGGTGAACCGGCAACAGGGTCATGGGCTCCCAAGGCTCACTGATCCACGTGGGGAGTGAAGACTAGTCCGTCTGGTCCGATCCCACAGAAGATCTACTGTAGCACAAACTGCTGAAAAAGTTCATGCTGGCTCTGACAGAAAGGAGTCAGAACACACAGAGCATCACAGCTTGCTGCGTACGGAGCTGCGTATCTGCAGACCGGTCAGAGAGCCCATGCTGACTCCTGTCCACCACCCAAAGCTCTTTCAACGGGCACGTGAGCATCAGAACTGGACCATGGAGCAATGGAAGAAGGTGGCCTGGTCTGATGAATCATGTTTTCTTTAATATCATGTGGACGGTCAGGTGCGTGTGTGTCTCTTACCTGGGGAAGAGATGGTACCAGGATGCACTATGAGAAGAAGGCAAGCTGGCAGAGGCAGTGTGATGCTCTGGGCAATGTTCTGGGCAAAGTTGACCCCTTCATAGCAACGGTATTCCCTAATAGCAGTGGCCTCTTTCAGCAGGATAATGTGTCCTGACGCACTGCAAAAATGGTTCAGGAACGGTTTGAGGAACGTGACAAAGAGTTCAAGGTTTTGACTCAGACTCTGAATTCCCCAGATCTCGATCCGATCGCTCGGTTTGTTGAAGGACTCACGTTTTGACGTGTCGTTGCTATGGGGAATGCTAATGTAAAACATATTTGATGAACTAGTAAGAAAATAAGTAAATAAATGAATGAATAAATGAAAGAATAAAAGCTTTTATTAAAAAAAAAATTGTGTTATTATAAATCTGTTGTGTCACTTATTAGCACTTGAGTAGTCGTGTCTAGACATGTTTTATATCAATTACACGGTGTGGCATGGTGTGTGTGTGGGGGGGGGGGGAGGGGGAGGGGGGGGTGCAGTGATGCATACAGTAAGTGTGTGTATTTACCAGCATCTGTATTTGTGTGTATGTGTGTGTGTGTGTGTGTGTGTGTGTGTATGTGTGTAAAAGAGCGAGAGTGAGAAAAGGTTGTTGGCATTCTTCTGAGTTATTGATTGTGCACTGTTTGTGTGTGTGTGTGTGTGTGTGTGTGTGTGTGTGTGTGTGTGTGTGTGTGAGAGTTATCGATCGCAGCGTTGATGTGAGAAGTCCCTGCTGTGTGTGTGCGTGGTGGCTAGAGGGAGCTCTTCTCCTTCGAACAATAGTCAGATGCGATAGAAAACATTTACACACACACACACACACACACACACACACACACACACACACAAACACAATGTCTACGTGTGGATTTTCAGCATCACCTACTACATTGTTTCTCTGAAGAGGTGGAAAGGAAGAAGGGATGGAGACAGAGAGAGAATGAGAAAGAGAGAGAGAAAGAAATAGGGATGAGAGGGCACGGCCTCTTTCAGCCATCGTGGCCATTTGGAGCTTCCCCCCAGGAGAGAAAGAGGAGGAGAGGAGGAAGAGGGGGAGGAGGAGGAGGAGGAGGAGAGGCTTTGGTCAAAGGCGCTCAAGACAGAGGGAACAATAGGATGGACAACATGATGATGGAAGGTGTGTGTGTGAGACGGTGTGTGAGACGGTGTGTGAGACGTTGTGTGAGATGGCGTGTGAGACGGTGTCATTGTGCTGTCAGTTACATCGTCCACTGTCTTCATGAGAGCAGCTGGCAGAAGCAAAGAGTGTGTGTGTGTGTGTGTGTGTGTGTGTGTGTGTGTGTGTGTGTGTGTGTGTGTGTGTGCGCATTATAACAATATTAAACCACGACGCTGTTGAATTGTGGATTCTGATTTGTCAGAAACACAAAGTTTATATTAATAGGTTATGGTTTCTATAGCAACAGCTCACTCACAGGGACGTGTCCAGCAGACGCTCTGCTTAAACAGATTGAAAAATTCGTTGTTATGGTGAAGTTCACTGTAAGGACACGTTTATTTGTTTAACATTTATGGAAGGAGTCTCCAGTGTCAGCGCTTTGTAACGGTCAGGGGTAAAGCTGTAACTTTAAGTTTTCCGGACGGAGGAGTTTACGCTTCTTTGCGGTTTCTGTGGAAACATGGCAAGCTGCGTTTTTGTTTGTTTGTTTGTTTGTTTGTTTGTTTTTTGTCTTATCAACTTCAAGAGAGAGTCGAAAGAGAAGCTGGTGAAGGAACGATTAGATACGTTTATAG
>CM042557.1:2185896-2238396 GCA_023630585.1 Cranoglanis bouderius | reverse complement strand
CACACACACACACACCGTAAAGTTCACTATACAAACAATTACATTGTATATTACATTTATAACATTTATGCCTACTTATCAAATGAAACCTCTAGCACTTGTTTATACAGTAGGGTCTAACATTATTAATCTGCTCTCAAAAACTCTCTATTTCATGCATTCATTGACTGAACATGAAATAATTACTCATTCGTCTGCTGAAGTAATATATACTAAAATAGTAAAGTTCAAAATCTGAAACCCTTAATTATCTCATTCCCCCCACCTTAATTATCTCATTCCCCCACCTTAGTCATCTTGTTCCCACAGCTTAATTACCTTATTCACATGACTTACTTATCTCATTCCCCCACCTTAATTATCTCATTCCCATGACTTAATTATCTCATTCCCCCACCTTAGTCATCTCATTCCCATGACTTAATTATCTCATTCCCCCACCTTAATTATCTCATTCCCATGACTTAATTACCTCATTCCCACACCTTAATTATCTCATTCCCCCACCTTAAGTATCTCATTCCCATGACTTAATTATTTCATTACCACACTTTAATTATCTCATTCCCATGACTTAATTATCTCATTCCCCCACCTTAAGTATCTCATTCCCATGACTTAATTATTTCATTACCACACTTTAATTATCTCATTCCCATGACTTAAGTATCTCATTTCCACACCTTAATTATCTCATTCCTCCACCTTAGTCATCTTGTTCCCACAGCTTAATTACCTTATTCACATGATTTAATTATCTCATTCCCACATCTTATCTTGTTCCCACAACTTAATTATCTCATTGACTTGTTGAGATATGACTTATGAAGTATTATCTCATTGCCGTGAATTAATTATGTCATTCCCACACCTTAATTATCTCATTCTGACACGTTATTGATCTCATTCCCATGTCTTAATGATCTTATTCCCCCACCTTAATTATCTTGGTCCCAGAACCTAATTATCTCATTGACTTATAGAGATATGACTTATTATCTCATTCACACACCTTACTAAGTCATGGCCATTACTTATTATCTCATTCCCACATCCTAGTAAGTCATGGATATGAGATAATTATGTAGTTCCCATGAATTAATCATTCATAACCATGCATTATGTTTATGAAGTAGGGATGTGAACAGCAGCTCTCCATAAAAACATCTTAAAATATCTGGAATTTTCCCACAGGTTAAAGGTGAGTACTCATGTAAAGACTGGTACAAATAACTATCACTTGTAAGAGGGAGTTAACAGGGATACAGTGAG
This sequence comes from Cranoglanis bouderius, assembly GCA_023630585.1. NCBI lineage: Eukaryota > Metazoa > Chordata > Actinopteri > Siluriformes > Cranoglanididae > Cranoglanis > Cranoglanis bouderius. The sequence continues at coordinate 2,237,124 of CM042557.1, read as the reverse complement.
TTAACGACCAAATATGGAAAGTGGAACACGAAAAGGGTCAGGCGCATGTGGAACACAATAAGGGTCAAAACGAGGGATCTGATAACACAAACACAAACCCCAGAGAGGTTTACAATTAGACAAATCAGGTGTAAGTCATTGTGAGAGAGTTTGTGTTATGAGCGTACACATGTTTGTGTTTCAGTTAAATATGAGGTGTGTTTAAGAAACACACCTTAGAGTATGTGTGTGTGTGTGTGTGTGTGTGTGTGTGTGTGTGTGTGTGTGTGTGTGTGTGTGTGTTTAAGTAATACATGCCATTCTGGAGTGTGTGAAGCAGATTTGCACGGTGCATGTGTGTGACTAATTCCCCCTAATCAGCCCGAGTGGCCACTCCTCCCCCTATTCACCTTTCAAGTGCGCTTGGTGTGTTAACTCACTTGTTTAAAGGGTCATAGGTCACGACATGTGAAAGAGAGGCTAAAGCATCAGGCGTTAATGAGCGGATCAATGACACACACACATACACACACGACACAAACATACACACACAGACATGACTGTGAGGCTCTGAGGAGGCGGGGCTGAGTGGGAACAGGGCTGAGTGGGAACAATCTTCAGAACACACAAGTGTGTGTCTTAATGCATAAAACACACACACACACACACACACGTTTTTAATGGACATTTAACATTTAACACAAGCAATAAACTAACAGTTAATTGCATGGATTCCTAATTAAAAAAGTTTTTGTTGTCACAGGGACTGAGATAAATTAAGTAATTAGCTAACGTTAATGAGAGAGACCTCTGTGTGTGTGTGTGTGTGTGTGTGTGTGTGTGTGTGTGTGTGTGTGTGTGTGTGTTTGGAATTATGGATCCTTGCATTAAAAAGCTATTTAACCTCCAGCTGATCCCTATTATTGACGAACACACGGTAGTGTCCCAAATCATTTCCTTTTATGCACTTTTATGTGTTCAAACAAAAACAATGTAGCACACTATTAACCTCTTATAGTCCAAACTTGTTATTTATTTATCATTTATTTATTTTATAGCATATTATTCAATAAGTAATATAAATTATTCAGTAGCTGCAGTGAAAGTAACTGGTGTAAAAAAAAAAAAAAAAAAAGGGAGGGATATCTGAATCCATGGACAAACCTTATGCTGCGTATTACTGTATACAAAATCCGAGTATTCTGATCCTTTATCCCTGTTTTCCGATCTAAATGCTTTCCAGTTCTTTTGATTGGGAAAATGTGGCTGTAGCAGCACGCTGAGGTTTCTATGGGAAATCGTAAAAATTGACAAACGTCGTAAAAGGACTAGATTACATTTAGTGCCTTAAGCCGTATTTGACAGCGTTTTCATTTCCTTTATCTGTTCACCTGGAGCGTATCTCACTCACTAGCACATGTTGTTTTGCCCTAGCGAGAGGGGTAGTAGTGTAAATGAAAACTAGAGACAGTGTTATAACACATTTCTTACAACCAATAATGTTTCATAAAGTACACATTGATGCAGAGTAATACGAAGTGTACACTATGAGTGTGCTACATTGAATTCTGGATTCTGATTGGTCAGAAATGACTCATTGATTCAGTTACAAATATCGGTTTATATTGATGCGTTCGTTCTAATACGTTATCGTTTCTATAGTAACAGCTCGTTAACATGGTGGACACTCCACATGAACGGATTTTTAAAAATCATTTATATTGTGAAGTTTTCTGTAAGGAGACGTTTATTTAACATTTATGGAAGGAGTCTCCAGTGTCAGTGCTTTGTAACAGATAAGCTGTAACTTCTTCAGGACTGAGGAGTTTACGCTTTGCAGTTGCTTAGTAAAATGACAAGCTGTTTTTCTGCCTTATTAAATTCAAGAGAGAGACGTAAATGTAACTATAAATGGTTAAAAAAAAATATGGTGTGTCATTCTTTAATAAATAAAATATTCCTGCAATCAGTGGTTTTATTCCTCCATACTTCTAGTATAAGAGAAATAAAACCTTTCAGGACATGCTGCTTTTTTTCTGTTTTTTTTTTCATTCATTCTTTTTTTTTTTTTTTCTTTATTGGGGCGGTAGCAGTAGCTCCGGTTCATCGCACCACCCTGTCATCAATTATTTTACTATAAAAGCACAACACAGACTGGTTCATCTAGGTGTACCTTAACCATGCAAAACCTTGGAAGCCTGAGCCAGTAGACAAATGAATCAAAAGACACCAAGCTTGATTCATATGAGCATGAACTGATTCACTGAGGCTCAATAAATAATAAAAATATTATAATCACTGGTAAATTCAATTTAAGAGGACATGGTGTTATAGGAAAATAAGCTTTGTGTTGTCGTGGTAACAGTAACATTAACATTATTTTCCTATAAGAGCATGGCACACAGTGTTTTATTCCATACATAACATTTTAAAGTTCATCAAAGAAACCTTATTAAGGCTATTGATATTACATTATGATATGATATTATACATATACTGTACATTCAGAATAATGGCTCATGTACAGAAATGTAATAAGTATAGACTTGTGCAAATTCGATTTTAACCTAATACACACACAACACTGCTCTCATTACAGCTATGAGGAAAGCCAGAGCTCTGCACTACAGCAGCAGACACTAACCCGCCTCTTTCCTTTCTGTTCATGTCTTTAGTTTTATGAACAATTTTACAAACCAGCGGCGTATTCATCAATATAATCTCTAGCAGCATCCTGAGCTGCTCTGCCTTTGCCTATAAATCGAATGTGAACTCGGACAACACAATTGTCTGAGACCTGCAACAACAAGATTATCACAACACAAAAAGCTAATCTGTAAACTAATTTAAAAACAACAAAAAACTAAATCTAAAACCACAAAACTAAATCTGAAAATGCAAATCAAAAATATAAAAAATGCTAAAGAAATTCTGAAAATGCAAAACAAAATCGGATAACCTGAAGTAAAATCCAAAACCACAAACCAAAATCCAGTAATTCAAAACAAAATCCAATAATCCAAAACAAAATCCAGTAATCCAAAACAAAATCTAATAATCCAAAACAAAATCCAACAATCCAAAACAAAATCCAGTAATCCAAAACAAAATCTAACAATCCAAAACAAAATCCAGTAATCCAAAACAAAATCAAATAATCCAAATAAAATCCAATAATCCAAAACAAAATCCAATAATCCAAAACAAAATCCAACAATCAAAAACAAAATCCAGTAATCCAAAACAAAATCCAATAATCCAAAATAAAATCCAATAATCCAAAACAAAATCCAATAATCCAAAACAAAATCCAGTAATCCAAAACAAAATCAAATAATCCAAAACAAAATCCAACAATCCAAAACAAAATCCAGTAATCCAAAACAAAATCTAACAATCCAAAACAAAATCCAGTAATCCAAAACAAAATCAAATAATCCAAATAAAATCCAATAATCCAAAACAAAATCCAATAATCCAAAACAAAATCCAACAATCCAAAACAAAATCCAGTAATCCAAAACAAAATCCAATAATCCAAAATAAAATCCAATAATCCAAAACAAAATCCAATAATCCAAAACAAAATCCAATAATCCAAAACAAAATCCAATAATCCAAAACAAAATCCAACAATCCAAAACAAAATCTAATAATCCAAAACAAAATCCAGTAATCCAAATAAAATCCAATAATCCAAAACAAAATCCAATAATCCAAATAAAATCCAATAATCCAAAACAAAATCCAATAATCCAAAACAAAATCCAGTAATCCAAAACAAAATCAAATAATCCAAAACAAAATCCAATAATCCAAAACAAAATCCAATAATCCAAAACAAAATCCAACAATCCAAAACAAAATCCAGTAATCCAAAACAAAATCCAATAATCCAAAATAAAATCCAATAATCCAAAACAAAATCCAATAATCCAAAACAAAATCCAATAATCCAAAACAAAATCCAATAATCCAAAACAAAATCTAACAATCCAAAACAAAATCCAGTAATCCAAATAAAATCCAATAATCCAAAACAAAATCCAATAATCCAAATAAAATCCAATAATCCAAAATAAAATCCAATAATCCAAAACAAAATCCAATAATCCAAAATAAAATCCAATAATCCAAAACAAAATCCAATAATCCAAAAAAATCCAGTAATCCAAAACAAAATCAAATAATCCAAAACAAAATCCAACAATCCAAAACAAAATCCAGTAATCCAAAACAAAATCTAACAATCCAAAACAAAATCCAGTAATCCAAAACAAAATCAAATAATCCAAATAAAATCCAATAATCCAAAACAAAATCCAATAATCCAAAACAAAATCCAACAATCCAAAACAAAATCCAGTAATCCAAAACAAAATCCAATAATCCAAAACAAAATCCAATAATCCAAAACAAAATCCAATAATCCAAAACAAAATCCAATAATCCAAAACAAAATCCAATAATCCAAAACAAAATCCAACAATCCAAAACAAAATCTAATAATCCAAAACAAAATCCAGTAATCCAAATAAAATCCAATAATCCAAAACAAAATCCAATAATCCAAATAAAATCCAATAATCCAAAACAAAATCCAATAATCCAAAACAAAATCCAGTAATCCAAAACAAAATCAAATAATCCAAATAAAATCCAATAATCCAAAACAAAATCCAATAATCCAAAACAAAATCCAACAATCCAAAACAAAATCCAGTAATCCAAAACAAAATCCAATAATCCAAAACAAAATCCAATAATCCAAAACAAAATCCAATAATCCAAAACAAAATCCAATAATCCAAAACAAAATCCAATAATCCAAAACAAAATCTAACAATCCAAAACAAAATCCAGTAATCCAAATAAAATCCAATAATCCAAAACAAAATCCAATAATCCAAATAAAATCCAATAATCCAAAATAAAATCCAATAATCCAAAACAAAATCCAATAATCCAAAATAAAATCCAATAATCCAAAACAAAATCCAATAATCCAAAACAAAATCCAATAATCCAAAACAAAATCCAACAATCCAAAACAAAATCCAGTAATCCAAAACAAAATCCAACAATCCAAAACAAAATCCAGTAATCCAAAACAAAATCCAATAATCCAAAACAAAATCCAATAATCCAAATAAAATCCAATAATCCAAAATAAAATCCAATAATCCAAAACAAAATCCAATAATCCAAAAGAAAATCCAATAATCCAAAACAAAATCCAAAACAAAATCTAATAATTCAAAACAAAATCAATTCACAATCCAATAATCCAAACCGAAATCCAGAAATCCCCATCAAAATCCGGTAATCCAAAACAAAATCTGAAAACAACAAACAAAAATCTGTTAACACAAAACATCCGTTAACACGTGATGAAACCCGAAAACAAAATCAAAAATCACAGTTGTGTGGGAGACACAGCGCTCCCGGGATAGACTCCGGATTCATGACCAAGATAAAACGCTTAATTGAAGATGAATGAACTTTAAAAGAGGGTCTGGTGAGGGAACGACTGTTTAATTCTGCTATAACATGAGAAAATTATGACTTTCTTTAATAAATAAATAAAAATAATAATTGTTGCTAAACAGCTGTGGTGTAAGAGGAAAAAATCGCTTGCTGTTATAGGAAAATGATTAACTTCGGAACGGTAACAGTAACTCTGCTTCGCCACACCACCCCGTTGTTGATTATTTTCCTATAACAGCACGGCACTTAGTGTTTAATCTAGGCGTACTTTAACTGGACAAAATTGCAAACCTGCTGAGGAAGCCTGAACCAAAAGGAGAATGAATCAAATGAATCAGTTACTCAAAGCTTGACTGGCTTAAACAGAAAGTGATTCAGTGAAGCCTGAATCGATTCGTATCGATCTGCTTCTCTCTTCTGAACTGCGTCTGAACTCCGAGCCGCCGGAGCCGTCGCTCCTTCATCCCTGACGCACAATAGGCTGGGAATTGAAACCAAAGCGCTCTGATTAAAACAGATAGTCAATGAACACGTTCTTTATTGAGAGGCATGTCGGCCTGTTCGCAGTCGTTTTGCCTCGTACGTATGAATCATAACGCAGCGCAGGAAAAAGTTATTGGGTTATTGTGGATCCGTCCCGAAGCGGCGCATCCATACATCCAGTCGATTAATCTGACGCTGATATTTTTTTAATTCTTTTTAAAAATCTGATGCTTTTAAACCGCACTGTCCTGACGTCAATTTTTACATTTACTTTCACCGAATTCGGTTTCTTTTTTCTTTATAAATACGTTAAAGGTAAAGAGATTTAAGGAGGAAAAAACTGGCCGCATTTGCAAGACAATTAAATAAAGTCCAAAGTGGAATGGCCTTCCAAGGAGCGGGGCCATTTGGACAGAATTCCCCAAATGACATCATCAGAGAGAGAGAGAGAGAGAGAGAGAGAGAGAGAGAGAGTGAGAGAGAATAATTCAGTTACCGAGGCTACCTTCATGCATGTCATTGAGGATTTCAGGAAAACTGAAGATGCTACGCTGACAGAGCTTATCAAAGATGCCATGCTTATGCTAATGCTAATGCTAATGCTTAAGCTGACAGAGCATCTGCACGGTGACATTCACACTGTCACTTGCTACTGTCTGCACCTTTTGTGTGCCGGAGATGACAAGGACGCAACTGCATAACGGTTTAGAGAGTTTAACATACACACACACACACACACGCACACGCACACACACGCACACGCACACACACACACACGCACGCACGCACCCACACACACACACACACACAGTTTGGTATATCTAGTACTCCAAATGACAAATGACAAATTTCAATGATTAATGTTTCATTCTGAACCAAAAATGGTATACAGTACCCTCCAAAAGTTTTGGCACCCTTTTTTAAAAATGAGCAGATGTAATTGATTGAAATTTTATATTTATTCTGATAGAAAAATCTTTTTAAATACCAGTATTTTCTCTCCAAAAAATATATTTCCCAAAATGATCCACAACCATAAGGAATATTTTAACTAAACGCAAATAAACTGTCATTTTTGAAAAAGATATTTTTATATATTTTCCATTTTCTCTATTTTCCCTATAGTCCCTTTACCAGGAACTGCTGTTGTCTTTAACCGAGGTATGAATGTGATGCAGCATATGGAGGGGTGCACCAAGATCCTCTACAAGTGTCTCTAAAATGTTTTTAAACAAGTGTTTTGTTAAAAATAAATGCACGAATTAAAAAAAAAATGGTGTTAATAAGATCATGCAATGTTCCTATATGCTTTACGCTTGAACTCGCATGTATGGATGTCATTTCTTTTATATATATATATTCATTTTTGCACACTTTTTTATGAAGGGTGCCAATAATTCTGGACAGGACTGTATATGAATAAGAAACTGTCAGGTTTAAATCGCATAGTAATTTTAATTACACACCGGTTTATTGAATATTGTGTGAAACTCAGTCATTTCATATTAATGACTTCCAAAATAAATCCATAAATGAAGACTAGCAATTCAATGATGACAAAAGTAATGGCACCCTATAAGAAGATGGAGAGATAGAGAGATAGAGACATGTCTTTGGCAGCTGATGCTCTGCAGTGGCTGAGCTGCATTACTGGAAGATTTAGCTCATGTCAAGTCGCTCTTTCACCGTTTAGTCACCATATTTACTATTTTTTCAGCTCTCTGTGAGCTTTTCCTTGTATGTAGTTTTGTGGGCGTGGCTAAATGTTAATGTGCTTGGTAATTTAAATACGATTGGCATTTATCGATACACGCACATGAGCATGGAGACAACTTTTGTTTTTTTACAATTGTAAATCTGGCGGGAATTCTTAGTTCAGTCTGGTCACGAAAACATTTACACACAATTTTACTAAAAGATAAACGAAGCTGAATGTTTTAATTGATCAGTGGCAGGTTGTTTTGTTGGACATTTCTTGTTTTTGTCTTAAAGCTCGAGCCATTTAAAGCCTTCGAAGCATGGTGCTACCAAGGAGATACCTATCATGGCTGCAGCCTAGACTTTTGGGACACATCAACACACTCCTCCACTCACACACACACACACACACACACACACACCTTCAGGAAGAGTCTTATTGATCGGAGTAGCTTTTAAAGAAGTGACCTTTAAGAAAAGGGCTCTGCATTTCAGCGATAAATCCGGAAATACTCTGCCGTCTGTAGCCGAGCGGCAAGATCGGCAAGTGACCTTTGACCTCACAGCCTCGTGACAGGCATGGGGTCACGCATCACTGTAAACAGGGAGATGACACGGAGCAGGGGTGGGGTTGTCTAGCTGTCGCCGTGGCGACAGGGGTCCTACCATCATGACGATGGCAGCTTGAGCCAGTCGACGGACAGGAGACGGGTCCAAACATCTGAGTGCACCAAACGTGTGTTTGTTTAGACGGGGAAGAGGGCCGTGTCCTCTCAAATATCCACCGAGATAACACGTCTCATTTTTACTTTGTGCACATCATTTCACATTATTATTTTCAGTTAAAAACACATGTAAATGGTATGCAGTTATGTCAGAGGGGAATCCTAACACAGTGGACACTTTGACATAAAGCTGGCTATTACACAGCGAGTGAAGACCAGGTCAGGAAGATTTTAGTCCATTTTAATATTTTTTATGAATTCTTATTGAATTTTCACATATTTTCCATAACAGGGTGGACATGTTATGGTTGATCATGAGTATACAAAATAGAGCTAATCACTCAGCTTCCAAAGTCTTGCCAATAAATAAATAAATAGATAAATAAATAAACATGACTTCATTGTAAAACAGAGGCTATGTTCATATTATCAGGTTCGTTTCCCATCAGCCGTACAGACTACAGCCAGATCACATGACCACGTCACATGGTCTTGCCCCTCTGATTCCACTTACCTGTATCGTGTTTCCCTTTGATTAGTGTCCCTATTTAAAAAATACATTTTACATTGTGAAAATAGCATGAGATAGACACAAAATGCACCACACTGCTGGAATTTACCAGAATATTAGACTTTACTATTACTGCTCATGAAATATCTGCCATTTTTCTCAGAGATCATTTTTTAGAGCTAATATTTGATTTCATGTAACTTCCAATATTAACTGGACGATTAAGAATTACAGAAGGAGAATCTCTTCATTTCTAGTATCAAGTTTAACCCATTTTCCTCAAATGAATATTCATTTGGTATTTTCTGGTCTCTTTGCGCCATAATTCCTTTCCGTTTTTTCCCGTTGTGCGTTCACGGCTACACTAATCTTCTTCAGCATCATTAAGGGCTGTAGTTCATAAGCCGTCCTTTAGAAGGGTAATTTAATAGAGTATCAATACAGCCACTTAATTGCACAATGACTATTGACAACGCCTTTAAACAGCTCTGTGAAGTCACGACTTACCTAATGGAGATGAGATTGGCCCACTTGCCACTATTCAAGGCATAAATTGAGTCGGCCATCGACAGCCGGCCCGCTTGACCACGGTTTAAGCTCGTACACACCTCTCTCTCTCTCTCTCTCTCTCTCTCTGTCTCTGATTAAAGATCTTCACAGCACTAAGAATTGGACAGACAGAATTGTAATTAAATCAATTCAAAATAACAGTGACTCAAAGTGCACCACATTTAAACTGCTCAGATGTTTTTTGGGGTTTTTTGGGGTTTTTTTTATTTTTGTATCCTCTTGAAATGTGAAATGAGGGTATCAAGTTAACAGCGAGAAAATACAACTGACCTAAATGCCTAAATGCTAGCAAAGAGGACAGAGTAATTTGAGTTTGCGGACAGACAGGAGGGAGACAGGGGTAAGTGGAACCCGAAGAACCTGCAAGAAACCCATGTGGATACGGGGAGAAGGTGTGAAACCCGAGGTTTCACAGGAACCCGAGCTCAGGACAAAACCGAGGACCCTGGAGCTGACATGAGCAACTATCCTGCACTCAATACGACTCTCCAGCCTAATCACATCACAGCTACTGGTTATACAAGGTGAGAGAACCACCAACAGTCGCTGATCACCATTGATCCCAATGTCTAAACACTGATCACCATTGTTCCCAACATCTAAACACTGATCACCATTGTTCCCAACGTCTAATCACTGCTCACCATTGTTCCCAATGTCTAATCAATGATCACCATTGTTCCCAACATCTAATCACTGATCACCATTGTTCCCAACGTCTAATCACTGATCACCATTGTTCCCAACGTCTAATCACTGATCACCATTGTTCCCAACATCTAATCACTGATCACCATTGTTCCCAACGTCTAATCACTGATCACCATTGTTTTCAATGTCTAATCAATGATCACCATTGTTCCCAACATCTAATCACTGATCACCATTGTTCCCAATGTCTAATCACTGATCACCATTGTTCCCAATGTCTAATCACTGATCACCATTGTTCCCAATGTCTAATAACTGATCACCATTGTTCTCAACGTCTAATCACTGATCACCATTGTTCCCAACATCTAATCACTGATCACCATTGTTCCCAAAGTCTAATCACTGATCACTATTGTTTTCAATGTCTAATCACTGATCACCATTGTTCCCAACGTCTAATCACTGATTACCATTGTTCCCAACATCTACTGTAATCACTGATCACCATTGTTCCCAATGTCTAATCACTGATCACCATTGATCCCAATGTCTAATCACTGATCACCATTGTTCCCAACATCTAATCACTGATCACCATTGTTCCCAATGTCTAATCACTGTTCACCATTGTTCCCAATGTCTAATCACTGATCACCATTGTTCCCAATGTCTAATCACTGATCACCATTGTTTTCAATGTCTAATCACTGATCACCATTGTTTTCAATGTCTAAACACTGATCACCATTGTTCCCAATGTCTAATCACTGTTCACCATTGTTCCCAATGTTTAATCACTGTTCACCATTGTTCCCAATGTCTAATCACTGATCACCATTGTTCCCAATGTCTAATCACTGATCACCATTGTTCCCAATGTCTAATCACTGTTCACCATTGTTCCCAATGTCTAATCAATGATCACCATTGTTCCCAATGTCTAATCACTGATCACCATTGTTCCCAATGTCTAATCACTGATCACCATTGTTCCCAACGTCTAATCACTGATCACCATTGTTCCCAACGTCTAATCACTGATCACCATTGTTCTCAATGTCTAAACACTGATCACCATTGATCCCAACGTCTAATCACTGATCACCATTGTTCCCAACATCTAATCACTGATCACCATTGTTCCTAACGTCTAATCACTGATCACCATTGTTCCCAATGTCTAATCACTGATCACCATTGTTCCCAACATCTAATCACTGATCACCATTGTTCCCAACGTCTAATCACTGATCACTATTGTTTTCAATGTCTAATCAATGATCACCATTGTTCCCAACATCTAATCGCTGATCACCATTGTTCCCAACATCTACTGTAATCACTGATCACCATTGTTCCCAATGTCTAATCACTGATCACCACTGATCCCAACGTCTAATCACTGATCACCATTGTTCCCAACATCTAATCACTGATCACCATTGTTCCCAACGTCTAATCACCGATTACCATTGTTCCCAACATCTAATCACTGATCACTTTTGTTTTCAATGTCTAATCACTGATCACCATTGTTCCCGATGTCTAATCACTGATCACCATTGTTCCCAACGTCTAATCACTGATCACCATCATTTTCAATGTCTAATCAATGATCACCATTGTTCCCAACATCTAATCACTGATCACCATTGTTCCCAACGTCTAATCACTGATCACGATTGTTCCCAACATCTAATCACTGATCACCATTGTTCTCAATGTCTAATCACTGATCACCATTGTTCCCAACATCTAATCACTGATCACCATTCTTCCCAATGTCTAATCACTGATCACTATTGTTTTCAATGTCTAATCACTGATCACCATTGTTCCCAACATCTACTGTAATCACTGATCACCATTGTTCCCAATGTCTAATCACTGATCACCATTGATCCCAATGTCTAATTACTGATCACCATTGTTCCCAACATCTAATCACTGATCACCATTGTTCCCAATGTCTAATCACTGTTCACCATTGTTCTCAATGTCCAATCAATGATCACGATTGATCCCAATGTCTAAACACTGATCACCATTGTTCCCAACGTCTAATCACTGATCACCATTGTTCCCAATGTCTAATCACTGATCACCATTGTTCCCAACATCTAATCACTGATCACCATTGTTCCCAACATCTAATCACTGTTCACCATTGTTCTCAATGTCCAATCAATGATCACAATTGTTCCCTACATCTAATCACTGATCACCATTGATCCCAATGTCTAATCATTGATCACCATTGATCCCAATGTCTAATCACTGATCACAATTTTCTATTATTTTTTAATCTGATATACCTCTACTCTATTTTATTGTACGTGTCTTTCAGAAAATCTTCCTTCTTTATGTAACACGTTTCGATATGCAAATAATGACAATTCAACAAATATGCAAATTAGTCTGTGACATCATTTGGTGACTTGTAGCAACTTTTTGAGCACGCATTACCTACTTTCCCCTCAAAGTTGACAGACCTGCCTAGACGAGCTCCATAGCAGCACCTACACTCTGAGATTTTAATTTTAAAAAATTTCTTATACTGCCAGAACTGTGTTGTCGTCCATCTTTGGTCACAGTGGTACTAAATCAGTCCCTGATAATGTTTATGCATTCAAAGAGACATCTCTCTTAAAGAAGACCAAATTAATTATTTTATGTTGTAAGGTGTTTGTTTTTTTTTCTGTGACAGCAAAATCAGGCTGAAAATCATTTTACAGTAATGAATTTAGCTCAAACTCACCAATGGTTCCTTTAAGCCTGACAGAAGGAAGAGTCAGATGAGGCTTGTGTTTCAGAGGGATTGCGTTTACGGGAGACACTGACCACAGGGACCAGAAACCAACTGAGAACCAGAGATATAAATATATCTAAATATAATTCCACTGACTCTGTAGTTCTCAAAAAAAAAAAAAAAAAAAGAATCATGTTCTAACATCTGCATATAATCTGTACACAACATCCAGTACAGTATGAGACCGAGAGCTAAGGTGGAACCTGATGGTAGATCAAAAGTGGTAAATGAATAATGGTCAGTAAAAGATATCACAAATATCTGTGAATTTCAATCAGATCTTAAGGTTGTCTCACTTCTAATTGGCTGTTGGCCAAATGAAAAAAAAGTCGTGATGACAATTTTTAAAATGTTATATTACATATTACGACTAAGAAGACAAACATATGTGATATTAGTAAAGATGGTTGTGAGAGTATGTATAGGCTTCATATAGATGCCTACAGAAATGTGTGTGTGTGTGTGTGTGTGTGTGTGTGTGTGTGTGTAACCCAAGCTAGAGAATCTCTGGGGAGCCGAGCTAAAGCCGTTGCACTCAGGATCTCATGTGGTGCCCACATCTGCCTCTGTATCACCAATACACACACACACACACACACACACACACACACACACACACACACACACACACACACACACACACACACACGCAAACATGTGCTTACACTCTCACCATGCACACTTACATGCAACCAAACACGCAAGCAGATTCTAAGCTGTATACATTTACACTCAAACACAGAGCATGTACAAAGACCGTCACAAACACACAAGCATGTACTTACTCTTAGTAAGTGAGGTGTTACTGCTCACACAAAATGCTCTCACACTCACACAACATCATCTCACGTTAATATAAAATGCTCTTGCATGTCGATGTCATGCACTAACATTGATATAAAATGCTCACACATTAATATGAAATACCTTGTTGGTATAAAATGACCTCACATTCACAAAATATTTACACAAAATGCTTGTAAGTTCATACAAGATTATTATTCAGAAAAAAATGCTCTCACACTGATATAAAATGCTCTCACATTCCTATAAAATGCTTTCATATGTGCGCAAAATGCTTTCACATTTACAGAAAATGCTCGTTTTCATAGTAAATTCTATGATTCATACAAAGTGAAATTTTCACATTCACACAAAATGCTTTATAATTACACAGAAAAGGTTCTTATACGATGCTTTAACATTCAGATAAAGTGCTCTCACTTTGGTATAAAATGCTTTCGCATTCCTATAAAATGCCCTTGCACTGATATTACACATTGATTGACGTTACACAAAATGCTCCTATAAAATTTCACATGCTCTCACATCCAGACAGAATGCTCTCAGGTTGATATAAAATGCATTCGCATTCAGATAAAATGCTCTCACATTGGTATACAACGTGTTCAAAATATATCGTATGATCAAATAAATGTGAGAGCATTTTGTATCAATGTTAGAGCATGACGTAGACATGTGAAAGCATTTTATATTAATGTGAGATTATTTTATGTTCCTTTAAAATGCTTTTGCATTGATACAAAGTGCTTTCACAAATGCTTTCTCACTTTCACACGAAATGCTTTATATTTACACAAAATGCTCTTAAGTTCCTATGAATTTCACATGCTTTCACATTCAGACAAAATGCTCTCACACTGACATAAAATGCTTTTTGCATTTTGATTAAATGCTTTCACATTGATCTAAAATTCTCTGATTCATAAAATTCTTTCACATTCCTATAAAATGCTCTCACACAGATATGAAATGCTTTCATCTATGCAGAAAATACTCTAATATTAATATACTATTAAACTGTATAGCTATAAAATGCTTTCACTTTGAGATGAAATAATCAAATCTTCCTCTTCACCTCTCCCAGAAATGTTTAATGTTCTAAAATTGACATGCTAGATCTTTTTTAAACATTTTATAGGCTTTTGTGTGTGTGTGTGTGTGTGTGTGTGTGTGTGTGTGTGTGTGTGTGTGTGTGTGTGTGTGTTCGTAAATATAACAGCATTTGTAGCAGGTGTAAAGGTGAAGCTTGTATTACAGCATTTTTTTTCGTGTAAATATTTGTGCTGTTTTCACACCTGCTGAAGGAATCTGGTGAGTGTTTGAGCAGATCGCGTTATCTGCGAGTGTTCACACGATGTTTGTTGATCTCGGAGCTGTTTGTCTGATTAGCTGAAGAGATCAGCACTCTTCAAAGAGCGCTGCATGTTCGGGCTCTTTATCTTTAGGAAAGTCACAGATAAAAGAGCAGTTTGCTGAAAACCGATGTGTGGGAGATGCTCACACAGCTGATAAAGTCAAGCTTGGAATTTTTTTTTGTGCGTGTGTGTGTGTGTGTGTGTGTGTGTGTGTGTGTGTGTGTGTGTGTGTGTGTGTGGTAAAAAAAAAAATCACTGAAGTACAAGACATGTACTGAGCAGATCCCTCACCACGATTTAAAAGCTCATCTTTCAGGAGAGTTTTGTCAGTCTGAGAGACGCTCGCTGTACTTCCTCCTGTCGCCACCACCCTTATCTGCCCCACTCAGGTCTGTCTGTGAGGTTCATGTTGCTGCACATGAGGCTCTTTAAAGTCCCCCAGGCTAAAACCTTCACCACCAAGATCCTGACAGGTTCTAGATATTAAGAAGAAAACGATGAGAATTTGGAGTTTCTACTGCACACTTACCCAGTTAATACATACTGTACACTCTTAGTGGAAAATATGTTCTTCACAAGTTCTTCAAGAGTTTATTGGGTAATTAAGAGTTCTTAGCTTCTGGTTCTACTGGAACAGTTCTACTTGGAACATTTTTTAATAAGAAAACATTTTGTTGAAGGGTTCTTACTAAACCCATTAAGGCTTCCCTAATAAGGACAACTAGAGGACCATTTTCCAAGAGTGCATAACTGATGGAGGTTCTACAGTATTTGGGTTTTTAGCTAAAAAAATAAATAAATAAATAAAATAAAATAAAATAAAGGGTTCATTGATTGTTCCTTCCACCAAAGTAACTACCAAAGAACCCTTAAATTTTCTAAATGTGTAAGAGAGTATAACCGATAGCTCTGTGTTCCCTTAATAATTTCATAAGGTAAGGTAAAAAGGATTACCAACTTCTATGGTCTTTGTTCTTTAAAGGTTCTTTAAGGTTCGTTGGATAATTAAGTATTCTTAGCTTCCAAAATGCGTTCTACTTGAAACCCTTTATGACAGGAAAACACACTATTGTAGTTTCCTCCAGAGGGACGACCGAAAAAAACCTCAAGTGTTCTGGATTTAACCTTTTTAGTGTAGTATGAACTAAGAGTTCTTAGTTTCCAAAAAAAACATTGTTCTACTTGCAAGCTTTACACTGAAGAACCCTTAATGGTTCTAAATTTTCGAAGAGTGTATAAGTGATAACTCTCTATTACCTTCATCCATTATGGAAGGATGGAGTCTTCCTGAAGTGTTCTTTATGGTTTTGTTTGTTAATTGTGGGTTCTTAGCTCATAACAAAGCTTCTACTTCGAACCTTTTCTAGATTTCACCTTTCTTGTAGGTTACAGAGTGTAGTGTTACTGCACTCTTACTAAAAAAGGTTAACTAAGAGTTCTAATTGGAACATTTTCCTGTTGTAGGGGTTTCCATTGAACCTTTAAGGGTTCCTCCAGATAGAGAACCAATAAAATCCTCATGGGTTCTATATTTAACCCTTGTTTTTAGTGTGATATGATACTCTTTGTTCTTCAAGGGTTCTTTAAGGGTTATTGGATAACTGTTGCTTCTTAGCTTCCAAAGGGTTCTACATAGAGCCCTTTCTGATAGGAAAACACCTTGGTGTAGGGTTTTACACAGAACAGTTAAGGTTTCAACCAGAGGGACCACCAAAAAAAACCCTCAATGGTTCTAGATTTATCTTACAATGTAGTGTTACTGCACTCTCAAGGGAAAAAAAAGGTTAATTAAGTGTACTTAGCTTTCAATAAAGGGTTCTACTTGGAACCCTTTCTGACAGGGATACACTGCTGTAGGGTTTTTCATAGAACCATTAAGGTTTTCCCCAAAGGGTCACAGCAAAGGGTTCTAGATTTAACCTGTTTCCCTCAGAGTTAGTGTTACTCCGCTCATAGAGAAAAGGTCAACTAAGGGTTCTCAGCCTGCACAGAAAGGGTTCTACTTGGAACATCTTCTGATTGGGGTTTCCATTGAATCTTTAAGGATTTCGTCCAAAGGCAGGACCAAAGAAACATTTAGTGTTCTACATTTTCTAGAGCTACTACACTCGAAGAAAAAAAATAAGGGTTCTTAGCTGCAAAAAAGGGTTCTACTTGGAACATGTTCTGATTGGGGTTTCCATTAAATCTTTAAGGGTTTCCTCCAAAGGGAGGACCAAAGAAACATTTAGTGTTCTAGATTTTCTAGTGCTACTACACTCTAAGGGTTCTTAGATTAAAAAAACAGGGTTCCACTTGGAATCCTTTCTGATTGAAACACTGTAAGAATAAGGTTTATTTTATAGGGTTCTGCGTAGCATCTTTAATGTTTCCTCCGCAGGGACAAGTGAAGAACACTTAAGAGTTCTAAATTAGGGTTCTTATATCATTATGATCTGGTGCTTCTTCATCGTGTCCCAGAAGTTTTTTTTTTCCTCTAACTTCATCACAGTGATTAGTGCAGTAATCACATATTGATCTCTGTATCAGAGCATGATGAATGAATGGATGGAGTGATGCAGGAGAACCGACAAACTTGAGGGTCAGGAGGAGGGGTTTGCGCACGGCCATGGTGAACGGTCACGGTGACCAGGAAAATATTTACACTCTCGGCTTAATAATAATATTCCCAGATAAGACGCATCTCAGAAATCCAAGCACAAGCGGTGGAAAAAAAATCCCAAACCACACACGTGAACTTTCACCTTTCACCTCTAACCCCCTGCGCAGATTGTGAAAAATCAATCCGTCCAATCGATAGGCGGGACGGAAAAATATCTCGTCGCTAACCAGGTAATCGCTCGGAGTCTCGGAGTAAAAGAGCAATCGGACGGAATATTTATTGCGGGGAGAGCGGAGAATTGCAAATGTTAATCGTCAATAACTTTCTCTAGTTTCAGTAGAAGAGGAGCACGCTCAGGTCGGGGAGCCATTTTGTCGAGGTGTGTGTGTGTGTGTGTGTGTGTATGTGTGTGTGTGTGTAGTGTCACTGTGAAATGGAGTCCAGTGCAGAAACATCTCCAGACTGCAGTCACAATGGGGAAAAAAAAAAAACCAAGACGTTTGCAGGAGCAGGTGATGGATGTTATAATTTTTTTTTTGGTTTGTTTATTTACTCATTAATCATTTTCTTTATTTAAAAAAAAAAAAGGTTATATAGCCATATATTTAGCTGCCAAAATTCAGTAAGTTGCATTTTGCAGTCAAAGACAGACGTATACATCGAAAATAATCATTTACAAAAACACACTAAAAATTGAATAGTAGGTTTGCTTTTTAATCACATACACCGTGTTCGTCTCAGACTGAAGCCACTGATGGGGTGTTTTTAAATTAAAATCTTTTTTTTTTTAATGATTTTCTGGGTAAAATTGCTGAATCCAGAAAAATAACTGGTAAAATAAATAATCATGCTTAAGCTCATTACTTTGTACCGTTGGATTTGTGTAAAATATTTAAATCTTATCTTTAAATGTAATATTTTTGTGTGAGTTTGAAAAAACTGTTCACATGCTGAAATTTAGACATTTTCTGATATTTATGTTCACAATAGTTGTGAAAACTGCAGATATACAATACCTCAAGTGAAATATCTCACTCTTTTGTATTTTTTTCTCAGTCAGAAGTTGTAGCATTTTAAAATCATTCCAAAGTGAAAAAGGAGAAAATTACATTTAGAGATTTTAATCCAATTCCAAACCTACATCTATAACCTGATGTACCGGTGGCCAGACTACCTTGGAAGAACGAACTCGGAAGGACAGGAGGACGCGGAACGCATCTTTGCGAGAATTGAGATGTGCTGCGATCCTCCTGTTGCTCCTCGGGTGTCCCAGCACATTTCTGGTAGTGGGACAGGACCATCAAACGGGCAATAAACTCAACAGTGCAACATTCATAACATTATTTACATTATTATCAATATTATTTACATTTATTTATTTACTGGATAAGGGTCCTCGTCCCTTCAGTGCTCCCTAAGTAATATGTTTCAGCTGGTTAATAGATTTACTGAGTAACCAAACGTTAATTAAGCGTGTTTTAATGTAGTAAGCTCTCTGTTTCCAACTGAGACCTCACGTTAACTAAAAACTAAGCTAACGGGTTTAAAGTTACCTCAGGATGGGAGCGAGCGTAGTTTAATTAATATAGTTCTGAGGGATAAATTCGACTTTTCAACAACCTCCTATACGTCTCGATCTAAATCATATATCAAAATCATTCCTTTTAGATGCATATTTAGATTATTGTCGTTAAAAAACGACGTTAAAACGTACAGTTAAGGGTCAGGCTTCCGTCATCCACCACAAAGACTTCTGGGACTTTAAGCGGGTTCAGTGCGCTCAGGTCTGCATCCGATGCCTCCTCGATATCAAGAACACGCCCGGGTCATTTCATGTGTCCCCGGTATTGGAATTGAACTTCAGCGGTGGGTGATGACGTACAATGAGAACACAAGGACGCAAGATCGCATAAGAACACATATTGAGAAACAGCTATTGTCTCATCACCTGAGGTAAAAGTGGTGTTTAAGCACATTCACTAAATCACGATTAGCTAGAGAGGTTTTAGATAGTGGATCTTTATACGTCTTTATGTAATATTTTTAACTTTAAAAATTTACCTAGTTTTAGCAATGCAACAATTATTATTATTTTCCCTTTATTCAAGGAATAATTGATGCACTCTCCACTAAAGAAAACATGCTCATGGTTTGAAGGATAAGCTGACCAAGCGCTCATCTGCTACACTTACAGCCCATGTTCATAATTTTATCTATAGAAATAATAAGAAATAAGAATAAAGTCTCCATCCTTGCAAAAAAAAATAAATAAATGTTTCATGGAATTTAAAAGGATGGCATTATTAATTAATTAATCCTGTCATATTCATGTATTTAATATCAGTCTCAAATGACATTGCGTAGTGTGTTTGAGTGTATTTACAGCCAAAACTTAAATTTCAGCATGATATATTTGTGGTTACATCAAATTATCTGACACTGGACTTACTTAAGACACACGCACTTAAGTACAAGGTCAGAATCACACATAACTGAGACACTCCCCTATTTTACGCAAACTCCACCTCTGTGTTTATAACTCTCACGTAGCTTCTGAATAACACTTAAGTCTGTAGTTATGTCTGAGGCCTGAATACTGATTTGGTATTAAATTCTCACTGTGTGATTAAATCAACTCTGAATACGGCCCTATATGTTGGTTTTTCCTTCAATTTGTCACCCGTCTGTAGTTTACACACATTCAGAGTTTGTTTTTATATGATTTCTCAAACAGCTAAAAATAATTTATTTCCGTAAATAAAAATGGATTATTGAATAATAAGTATCAGTTTTTGATAACCGATAGCAGACTCCATTATTCCGAGTGTTCGAGAAGGAGTCTAGACGGTCGTCTGAAAGCTCTCGGCGGAAAGACATAGTGTGGAAAAAACGAGTGCGTGTTTAAATTTGGTCAGAAAATGCATCTCCAGCCTTGTCCTGATGTCATGCATCTTAATTATGGGGACGCAGGGGTCGGCCCCGCGCGATGTTATCTCTCTCCGGCTGATCTAATGAACACACTCTCGGGTCTCTTTCGCCTGTACGTCTGCAGATAAGCATCTGCCCCGCCACCTCCACCCCACTCGCCCCCACCATCCTGCCACAACGCCACTCAAAAGCTCCAGTTTCAGGTTTCTGCCGCTTTTACTGCGAAAGCCTGCATTAATTTGGGCTGAAATGAAATAAGCAATAATCAGATTCCACAACACACATTCCCCTGCTTTTAAACACAGACGGCAGGTGCACGGCTTTCTGCTTTTTCTCAGGAAAAGAGCATTATTGCTGTGGAGAAGTGAGAGAAATGGTTTGAAATGCATAGATTTTTTTTTAAAATCTCTTTATCTTTAAAGTTAGAATGCACAAATACGATTTGATTTATTATGTTAAGGCTAAATATAACCTAAAAGCCAAGTTTTTTTGAGATTATATTGTCACAACGAAGAACTTGCAAAAAAGTAAAAGCGATAACTTTTAGCATTATCGTAGCCTCTTCCACAAAGTCTTACTAGCTAATTGGCTAGTTACGCCAAGCGGTGCTAAACACATTTTACTTGCAGAAACATGTTTTGGACAAAAAACATTAGTTTATTTATTTTGTTACTATAATTTGGAACATTTCTTAGAATTCCTGACGTTCTAGCAAGAACACGGACTAGTCACAAATTCATTCATTTTCATGTTGACACTGTTGATAAACCCGCCATCTTTCTCCCATTTCCATGGTCACCATGTCTTTACAATTCTAAATTCTAGAAGTTCTAGAGTCTCACATGCAACAAACATCAAACAGTTGTTTCTCATGGAGGGAGAGAGTCAGACAGACAGGGCGAGAGAGAGAGAGCGTGAGAAAGACAGATAGAGAAAGAGAGAGTGAGAGGGAGATAGAGAGAAAAACACAGTCAGAGACACAAACAGAAAGAGAGACAAGCAGTGACACAGAGAGAGAGACAGCTAGTGAGACAAAGACAGAAACAAAGAGAGAGAGAGAAACAGAGAGACACACATATGGACATATATGTGATAGACTGATAAAGAAAGAGTGAGTGAGAGGGTGTGTGTGTGAGAGAGACACACAGAGAGACAGACAGTGACTAGAATCTGACACAAAGAGAGAGACAGCAAGAGAGACAAAGACAGAAACAGAGAGAGAGAGAGAGAGAGAGAGAAACAGAAAGAGACACACATATGGACATATGGAGACAGAGAGTGAGACAGAAGAGACTGAGACAGACAGACACACTTGGAGAGAGAGAGACAGACAGAGAGAGCGCGAGATGGAGGGAGAGAGTCAGAGAGAGGGACAGTGACAGAGAGAGTGAGAAAGGCAGAGAGACTGATAAAGAAAGAGAGTGAGAGTGTGTGAGAGAGACACACAGAGAGACAGACAGTGACTAGAATCTGACAGAGAGAGAGAGAGACAGAGAGTCAGAAACACCTACAGAAAGAGAGACAAGCATTGAGTCAGCGAGAGAGACAGCAAGAGAGGCAAAGACAGAGACAGAAAAACGGAGAGACACATGTATGGACAGAGACAGACAGACAAACAGTGTGTGAGAGAGAGAAGGCGACAGACAGACAAAGAGACACACATGGAGAGAGAGAAAGAGACAGAGAGAGGGAGTGTGTGTGAGTGAGAGAAACACGGTGAGAGACAGAGAGACAAACAGTGATACAGAGACAGAGAGACACACACATGGAGAGAGACAGAGAGCGAGTGAGACAGACAGAGAGAGAGAAATGAAATCAGACACGCTCGCTAATTTATCGGCCTTGTTCGGCTCGAGGAGGAGGGAAAAAGCGCCAGCTGTTCCCAGAACAGCAGCGGATCGATGGGGGCAGCAGGAGGGGGATTTAGAGGGGCCACGGTGCCAGGCGGTGCCAGCGGGAGAGATAGAGAGAGAGAGAGATAGGGAGAGAGAGAGAGACAGGGGCGCCAGACGAGACAACACCCTGAGAGAGAAATGGAAGAGAAAAGAACTGACTGAACAAAAGGAAAGAAAGATGGAGAACAAGATGGACAGAATTCAAGTTCCTCACTCTATTAATCCAGTGTTGAGGAAACTAGATTTAGTGCCAAATTCATAAAAGTGTTTTTAATTAGATTTGAGCTTGTAATTAAAGTGATGGGTATTAAGCCCCGCCCACAACCGTGTCAAACGTCCATAATTATAGACCCAAGTATTGGGTGTAATTGTTAAAAATGTCGTGATTGATTGACGAAGTGTTTAGTACGAGCACATAGAAGTAGAAAAAGTTGTTGAGGAAACATGGTATATGTGTGTGATATATAAATAAAAGCTGAAAAAAAAAACAAGTGTGGAAAAAAGGACGGAAGACAGAAAGAAATGGAGGATGGTTTCATTCAGGCTTCATTCAGGACACCCTTCACTTCATCATAAACTGAGGTTCATGGCATCTCCCTCCCTCCCTCGCTCTCTATTTCTCTCTCTCCATCTCAGCTGAAGACATGGCTCACCTCTGGTCTCGGCGCTGACTACTATCTCTCCATCCATCCATCCATCTTCAGACAGGCTGCCTCCCTCCTTCTCTCTCTCGTCCTGCAGCCAACCAGCGTTTCCTATTGATTTATCGATTGCCGTCTGCCCGTGCAGACTCGACGCGCTCTGCCTTGCCTCGCCGCATAGATTTCTCTCCTGAGTTCTCCTCCGTTCCTTGGTTCCTCTCCTCCGCTTTCCTCCTTTTTCCCCCTGATTGGAGCAGGCTGGAATCCAGTTCACCTCCAGAGATCAGCTCTTTCCATCACTCTCTTTCTCGATCGCTCAATTCCCATCTCGATTATACGAAAAACTAAATAAATCAAGGGAAATCGTACTCTGTCCATCAACCAGTGTGTACATGTTCGGTTGAAGATCTTCAAGATAGCATCAAAAAAGCAAACAGTCAAGCACACCATCCTTTAGAGAATATTTGCGGGTGGAGGTTCACGCCAAAGTTTTTGGCAATAGAAAACATGGAACCATGTTTTTCTGTTTTCACACCAAAATTTCCAGTTGTGTTTCTCTCTTTAGACCTTCCAACCTTACACACCATACACAGATATCAACACAAAGCCACCATGTTTTTAAAGCTGGTGGATTTTTTTGTTCAGAAAATGGAGCCTTCGAGCAAAGACGTGGCATGTCCATCCGTCCATCCGTCCATCCGTCCATCCGTTTTCCATACAGCTTATCCTACACAGGGTCGTGGGGAGCTTGGAGCCCCATCACAGGGTCCAATCACACACACACTCACACATTACAGACAATTTAGAGATGACACTCAGCCTACAACACACGTCTTTGGACTGGGGGAGGAAACCGGAGTACCCGGAGGAAAGAGGTGTGACGTGTTGTATTTCGTATCCTTTTGTTTAAACATGCAAAATATAAACTTCAGACAAACAAGCAACACTAATCTGAGTACTTTTTAGACGTTTGCATTTCTCTGTAATTGTTTGTGCATTTACATGCAAAAAAAACAAAAAACAAAGTATAAAACTGTCATCATTTTTATGCGCTATTTTAAAAACACAAGTGAGTTCGTCTTTATCTCTGAAGTGGAGCATTTATACTGTTTATACTTTTTATACCAGGGGTTCTCAGACAGCCAGGGATCCCTTAAACTGTTAAACAATTACACAGACCCCCTCAGCACACATTTAATGTATTAACATATTCCATATATTCACATATTAGGCTCATGTGTGCAGTAATATTTTGTCTGTTTATTGGAGCCAGAGAGCTTTTAATTCCTGACCTTATTGAGATTTGGATTTGGATTAAACTCATTCAATTGATGTGCAGTTAAACTGGCTAATTAAATATTAATCAGCCCCGTCGTGTCACATGGCCATCTCACATGTCCCACTGATCACTCACACCTGTTCTGTGTTACCCCTAATCAGCACCCATATAGAAGTTCTAGTCTGTCAGCACCTAACGGTTTTCTGATGTTGTCGTGTTCATGTGTCGTCGTGTGTGCTACAGACGTTCTCACAGTCCGCATGTTTTTGCCTTGTGTCCATTGTTACGTTTATGGTTGCTGTTTTCACAGTTTTGGTTGTTTGTTTTACGCTTTATTTAATAAAAATCTGCGCCTGCATCCGCGAGCCTTCTACAGTCCCTGACACTATGTTGTTGTTTCAATAAAAATGCTAAAACTAACTATGCTTCTGGTGCCTTAATTTAAGATAAAGTCACTTATTTGTCTTAAAATTGTGCCTTATTGTAAGGTTTTGTTTTTTTTTTTGTGCTGATTATTAACCTTATATTAAGGGATACATTTTAAAGTCAATCAAAAGACGATTTAAAGTCAGTTTTTAAGCTCAATCTGCTTAAATTTTGGCATTTTTGTCTAGTTTTAAGATCCAATAGCATCTTTAGTGACTAGATATTCATGCTATTTTCAAGAATTCTTACCAAGTCCGTTTTGCTTACCCCATTGGCAGATTTTAGTACAATTTAACTAGATTTAAGCGTGACTTGCTTGTTTCAAGAAAGGCATTTTTTGCAGTGTGTAGCGTGACATATTTCTAAATGAGACAGGTTTTGCATTTTCACTTGGTGGGTGGAGAGAGTGGAGATAATGGCACTATATTAATAGTTAACTTTGCTGATGAATTGAGGAATGAGACACAAACTAAAGATAAAAAAAAGGGTCAGGTTTGATGTCAGGACGTCTTCACGTTCGACTCTCACACCACACTAAGCTCAAATTAAACTCTAACCTGGAGATTCACCTCTGACTTTTGTCTGAAAATTTGTTCGAAAAAGAAAAAGGTAAAAGGCAGTATAACAGTCGGGTTAAGCGTGCTGTAGTATACAGCTTTGATTTTTTTTCATCATTTGTCATTGTGTATAGATGAAAATGCCTGACCCTGGCCTCAGCATTGTTAGAAATCTATTTCTAGGCTTTCAGTTTTAAGGTCATATTTGTAGCACTCAGCAAAAAATAAAAAGCCTGAAAGTCTCATTTAATACAAATGTCATTTACCGTACAGACAGAAGTGTGTGTGTGTGTGTGTGTGTGTGTGTGTGTGTGTGTGTGTGTGTGTGTGTGTGTGTGTGTGCGTGTGCTCACATATATAAGGTTTGCACGCATGCACATGCACACTTAAATCCGTTTGCACATAGACAGACTGACATGCACAGATGCACACACACACACACACACACACACACACACACAAACACACAGAAGGTGTCAGCAGGTCCAGAAAATTGGATCACAAGGTCGGATCTGTGGCTGCCTCTGGCCTCGCTGACGGCAAGACTAATCAATCGATACACTCTGTCACACACAACACACGCACACACACACGCTGGGTGTTTTTGTGGAAGCTAATAAAACACTCCGTGTTGCACTGCTATACTAAAATAATCAACAACAGTGTTGCACCTGGTGTGATGAAGCGGAGTTACTGGTAGCACCATAAATGTGATTCTTTTCCTACAACAGCAGTCCCTGAAGTGTTTCATTTCTCTTAAAGTAAAGCGTAAACTCCTCTGTCCTGAAGATGTCGGAAAATCTTAATCTTTTACCGCTGAAACTGGAGACTCCTTCCATAAATAATCAAATTAAATAAACGTCTCCTTACAGAAAACTTCACCGTATCAAAGATTTACTGGAGCGTCCGCTGTTCACGTCCCTGTGAATGAGCTGTTACTATAGAAACGATATTATGACGTATTAGAACGATGGCATTAATATAAACCTGCCCTACTGTCAGAGAAAACCAATCAACAGCTTCTGACCAATCAGAGACCGGGATTCAGCAGCGCTGTGGTACAGAGTGCATGAATAAGAAGTCCTTTGTTACCTTGTGCTTGGTAAATGTCAGCATCGGTTTAGTTTATTGAGCCGTTATAAAGGTTTTATGTGGTATTTACATGGTGTGCTGTATGTAAAGGATGAATATTTAATTTAGAAAACTTACACTTTAGATGTAGAATTCCTGACAGGAAGTCCAGTAAGCGTGTGTGTTCAGGGCTGGAGGGCGTCGGCGTGTCCACAGGAGAAGTTATGGATGTTGGTGTGAGTTCCTCTGCGCCAAAGTTTCCCTAAAATCCCTCTTTTTTTTCTGTCCGAAATGCTTGTTGTTTTTTTTGTTTTTTTTTTTCCGGATGACCTCACCACCATGATGTGTTCATTCGACTCTAATTGCTTTTGGATGCGATGTCCCCCCACCTCCACCCCGCTTCATACTTTAACCTAATGGCTCCATCATCATAAATCTAATATTCCTAAACTTCAAACTTTACGCTCTCGCCAGAAAGATGTTCTTTTCAACTCGGTTATATGAAAGGAAAAAGTATAAAGATTCCACAGGAAAATGTATATATTACCTTTGATTTTGGCTGTTTTTTCGCAATAAAGGAGGGCTTTAGTGGGATAAAAATTGATTTTTTTTAAGCTTTTTTGTGCATTAGCTTTTAAGTTTTGAAACGTTACTTGCCGAGGCCATTTCTGATCAATAAGCAAAGCCCCAATATATATCTCTGATGCAATAAGGGAGAGAGGGGCATGAAGCGAGAGAGAGACTATCATCTGAATAGAGCATTTGGTCTTCAGAATAATGTTTTTTTTACTCAATTTAAAAGCTACTTTATGCGAACAGAAACACCTGCTCAGAAACTTCACTTTCCAGTTTCCTGTCTTTATAATCATCCATTAAATTATAATAAAAGTCTTTCACGTCACCGGTGCAAATGTGACCAAAACGGGTTAGAAATGCGTTTGGAATTTCACTCTAGGTAATGTTATAGGAAAAAAATGATAGACGTATCATTTCCAGTAAGAAAGACCACAGATATACGCACTGAATAGCTTATTTACGCAATAATATATGAGAATATATAAAAGTCAGTCAGGATTTATCGTCAGTATTGAACAGTATTCACGACTGAAAGTGTTTTTAATATGTGCTTCTAAAGTAAGTGCCAGTCTTTTAAGCCCCACATTATAATGCTTCGTAATGTTATAAAATAGAGTAAATGTACATCCCTTATACATACACAGAGCTATCAGATTTCTTCATGATGCGCTTCTTTAGAGAGGAGCATTTGAACTCGGCGCTGAAGGCACTATATGTGCTTGTACCGTACAATAAATACAGCATCAACACTATTCAGAATCTATCATCTATAACACTGAGCTACAGTATATTTTCACAGTAGATACAAATCACTAGAAATGAATTACTCTG
The DNA here is from genome assembly GCA_023630585.1 of Cranoglanis bouderius. NCBI lineage: Eukaryota > Metazoa > Chordata > Actinopteri > Siluriformes > Cranoglanididae > Cranoglanis > Cranoglanis bouderius. The sequence goes on along the minus strand of CM042557.1, from coordinate 2,209,243 downwards.
TTCTGATTGGCCAGTAAGTGTGTATTAATTCCCTTAATACCACAGTGCTGTTGAATTGCGATTGGTCAGAAGGTGTTGATTAATTTTCTATAACAGCAGTTCTGACAGTAGTGCACCTGCAAATCACAGAATTATTATTATTATTATTATTATTATTATTATTATTATTATTATTATTATTACTAATGTGCTCGTTCTAATACGTTATCATTTCTATAGCGACAGCTCATTTACAGGGACTTGTACACAGACGCTCGACGTAAACAGATTTTTTTTAAAATTGTGCAGTCGTTGCTATGGTGAAGTTTTCCGTAACATTTACGGAAGGAGTCTCCAGTGTCAGCACTTTGTAACGGTCAGAGGTAATGCTGTAACTTTACGTTTTCCGACATCTTCAGGACAGAGGAGTTTACGCTTCTTTGCGGTTTCTATGGTAACATGACCAGCTGCGATTTTGTTCTTCAAGAGAGAGAAAAAAGAGAGAGACTGGTGAGGGAACAACTAAGAATTAATAAACAATAAGCATGTAACTGTAAATGGGAAAAAAATATTTTTTAATAAATAAAAATTGTAATCATTGGCAAATTGCTGGTGTATAAGAGAAATATATATTATATACAGATATATAGAAATATACATTATATATAGAAATGCAGAAATACAGAAATATAGAAATATACATTAAATATGGAAATATAGAAATATACATACATATTAATGATGAGGAAAAGACTGAATATAGCTGCTTTAATGTAAGTAAAGTTTCACAGACATTCCACAACATGAAATGCAATAATAAACCAATGAAAAGTGTGACGTGTTGTTCTTTAATTAATGAAAATGTGCAATCGTCGGCAACTTCGCTGCTGTATAAGAGAAACAAAACACTTTGGGATGTGCTGTTACAGGAAAATAATCAACTTCCTACATGGTAACAGTAACTTAAATAACTATAAAATGAATTTATCGCATGGGCCACTGGACAAATAATCCTTCTTTTCACCTTTCCTGTTCCAGCGTCAAAAAGTTACCTGAGCTAACATCTTATAAAACGCAACATAAAACAAAACACGACAAAATCAATATCATGAGCTCTTTATGCTTATTACTGCTTGTGTACTGAGGTTTCAAATGATCTAGACCATCTAGAACCAGAGATTTGTCTCTCAGGTTATGACCTGTCTTCCTTTAGTTGCTCAGAATGATTAAACATAAATGTAAATATGTTCTCCCGCTTTTTATATAAATGTTATACGGATTTGTAGGATTTTTTTACCGTGTTGTTAGTCAGCGTCGCACACTAGTAGTGTTTATGCTGCCCGAACACACACTAGTCTGCTACACAACTTTTTGCATTACTCACAACATCTTTAAAACGATCCACCTTATTTCTTTAAAGCCCTTCAACCATTAGCAGCACAACTTTCTCATCAGGAACAAAAGGACAGCCTGGCTGCATAAAAGTCCATTTCCCTCTCATCTCTCCATCCAAGTCTTCCTCCTTTAATAACAGGAAAGAGAGAGAGAGAGAGAGAGAGAGAGAGAGAGAGACGGTCTCAATGCTGGAGCCTTGCGCTGAAGCTTCGCGTCTCAGACTGGAGAGCTCTTTAGGACGCTCCAGCTAAATGGAGTCGGCGATGAATGGAGTCTTGGCACTCGTCTTTTCTTCCATGGAGCGCATTTAGAGCATCGACTACCTGTGAGAAAGCTCAAGACGGGGCTTAAAAGCCCAAAGAAGCACTCGGATAGAGCGAGACGGAAAGAAAGAAAAAAGTTGAAAGAGTGTTTGAGAGACGAAGTGAAGAAGAAGGGTTGTTTTTTTTTTTTTTTTTTTTTTTAGAAAAGAGATAAAAGAATAAAGGGAAGGTGCGAGGGATGAAGAAGAGAGAGTGGACAGAGCATTCTGAGAGGGTGAGAAAATTGAAAGGCGCGAGGGAGGGATTCAGAGCGAGCTAATGGCTCTAAGAAGACCAGGATGGAGATGTGGCCTCACAAGTGGCCTCTTCCCGGCTTCTCGGCCCGCGGCGCCTGTGCGTGCTCATCATTAGAGGTTCTTTGAGACGTGTTTTGAACGTGTGAACTCGTTCACTCGCTCTGAGAGCAGCAGCGTGGACGAGCTAACAGTGATTCGCTAAAACCCGATATGGTGTATAAGAATGTGTAGAAAACAGATAAAAATCTGCAGGGTGAAGTGTAGTGTGAGGCAGAGGTTAGCACTCACAGCTTTAATTATGATTTCTTTAATATCAGTTAAACAATGTAAGTGTTTTGCTCTCACTTGAAGCCTATAGCTCAACTGAACACTTTTAGTCCTGACTTTGCTATCTCAGACAAAAATTGCAGAATTCTTTGGTCATGAGTTGAGATCGGTGCTCTTAGAACGCATGATGTGATCAATTTAGTGCCACTGTGACCCAAAACGGCCGACAACAAATGTGTATCAGCGTGAGAAATTCTGTAATAAAATCTCAAAGAGCGAGCGCTGCTACGACGCTCATCTAAAATCCACCAATAAGACGACGACAGGATGATTGGATGATGCTAAACTTGCAGGTCAGCTACAAATACTACAGTGACGACGGTGAAACATGAAGGACACACTCTCTGTTCATTAGAGCCTATTTTCCGCATTTACAGATCACGCTGACTGATGACGTATAACATTAGAAGATCTTCATCATATAATACGACCCTTTTTCACACAGTCTGTTACAGAATTCAGCCGAGATTTTACCGGGATCATCTCACACATTCACATTTTCGCGTTCTGTCCATCTCTCAATCCTTTGTTAGCTCCACCCTTTTCCCCTCTTGAGACCTTATACTTTTATGGACAGAACATACAACATAAACAATTAAAAACAAACATGACTTATTGTCATGGATGTCTATATTCTAGCATAAATATATGAAGAAAAAGTAGCATTCATTTGTCATTTCCTGGAAAACGGTAAGAAATATTGTTGACTCATCCTGCATCCTGCACTCGGGGGTGTGTCCTGACAACTAAACAAAACAAAATTTGCCCCGACCTGATTTCTCTAACAAATTTAAACAAATCTGAACAAACAAGGGTTTCGGTTTTGTTCGATTTCATACAAGTAAAGCTGTAAAGAAACAGTTTGAACACTAACCCTAAACTTAACCTTGGTACGTTTTTATGCAAATTAAGTCATACCAGTTTTTGATTGATTCGGTCGTCAAAAGCCTCAGACGTCCCACTCTGACTTTTTGCTTCGGTACAAAATTAAACATCATAGATGCTTAGAAATCAAACCAAACTTCAGTTCTGTATTCTCGACTACATAAAAACTGCCTGTTGAGTAAATGATTAAACACAGCTAATAATCAAGTGCTCGCTGGATCAAAATGGCTGCCGGCTTGTGTTTGCCTTTAAGCAAGCGAAACTGTACAATTAAAACCGAGATAAAGAAAAATGAAATAGACAGTGAAAGTCTGTAGATCCTGGTTGTCCAAAATGTCATTTAAATGTTGTTATCGATGGTGATGGTAAAGCTAAATAGCTAAATAGGCTATGACTTGTACAGCCGTGTCACCTACAAGCCTTCAAACTCGCGTCACCACTTCATCTCTGAGGTAAAACTATAGCCTGTTTCTCAGGAAAAACAAAAAAAAGTGTTTATTTGGGCGAGTCGTTTGTCATTTAATTATTGACCGGCCACTGATGAGGTGTGTGTTTTACGTAACGACCGCACAACGCAGAATGTTTGCGTACTCCTGGATCCTGGATTCTTTTCTCGTGATAATGAGCGTATCAGTTTTCTGCCCTGGTCAGATATTAACCTAACCTCATCCAGAGCTGCTGCTTTATCTCCACTCTGGCATCCAAAGACAGCTTAAACTCCCGGCCTCTGGAATATTTGCTGCTGGTGGTCATTTAGCGCACACACACACACACACACACACACACACACACACACACACACACACACACACGCACACACACACAGGCGAGCAGCTGGACAGCTCTGTCCCCCACTGATTGGGGCCGATTGGACGAGCTGTCCGGCAAAGCCTCATGGGAAATGCCCTGGCATGGAGAATAAGGGGCTCAACTGGCCTGGAGGTCAGAAACCCCCCAACCCACAAAACACACACTCTCGCTGCGAAACCCCTCTGGCGCTGTGTGTGTTTGCAGAGAGCTTTGTGTGTTTAGAGAGGAGAGATACGGCTCGCTCCGTCCCTGAGTCGCTGATAACGACACAAAAGCAGCGGCTTCGCTCTGTCCTGTCAGGAGATACACACCGTGAGAAACTCTCGCTGTCTGTCACTCTCTCTCTCTCTCTCTCTCTCTCGCTCTCTCTCTCTCTCTCTCGCTCTCTCTCTCTACTCTATCACACACTACTGCATCATTGGAGAATAATCTCCTTTTGTTGTGAAGCAACATTGCCACTCCTCAATACAACAGAACCCATAACGAGGAGGAAGTTGAGTTAGCGTAAAGTCTAATCACGGTGTAATTTTATCCTCCCGGAGCATTTTCTCAGCAATTTACCGACACATCTGAGGAAAATGTCGACATCCCCGACATTTTTGCGCCCTTTTTAATGTCGCTGTATCTTTACATTGTGTGTGTATGAGACTTAAAAGCTCCATGCTAGCTAGCTAAGACAGCACTGAGAAGACTTTCAGTGTACCCGGTGCTTGGTTGCCTAGCAACAGCGTCCTCGTGCGTGTGACCACCTCCCACGTCGAAGCCGGGTTAAGAGTTTACGCTAAGCGTAATTACGGTGTAATTTTATCCTCCCGGAGCATTTTTGCACTAATGTGCCGACACATCTGAGGAAAATGTCGACATTCCTGACATTTTTGTGTCATTTTTTTGGTCACTGTACCATTATACTTCTCGACATGGCGAAACCCGTTGGCATTAGGGTTAACGGTTGTGTACTTACAGTGTAATTTTGTACACTGTGTATACAAAACATTTAACAGCTATGTACTAGCTAACTAAAACAGCAGTGACGCGTCTTTCAGGGTGCTCGGTTGCCTAGCAACAGTGTTCGCGTGCGTTTAAGGAATTAAAAAAGTGAGCGGGGTTGTGTATAATGCTATTTCTGCTTGTAACCCAACTGTACAAAAATCCATGAGAGAACAATTATTAATGAGAGACCATAACAAATGTCTCATTTATTTTATCATTTTTTTCCTTGTTTTCTTTCTTTATTTCTCTAATATTGTAATATGTTCTCCATCTCCTCTCCTCTTTTCTCTTCTTTCCCCCCTCTATTGTCTTTCCTTCCTCACCCAGCCCGTCTTTCCTTCTGTTCTCCCCTTCTCCACCCTCTGCTGTCTTCACTCTTCACCTCTTTTTTTCTTGTCCTCTCATCTTCCCTTTCATTTTCTCCTCTCTTCTATTTCTTCTCCTCTTTTTTTCCTTCTCCTCTCTTCTCTAACCCCATGTTGCTCTTCTTTTCCTTCTCTCATTTCACATCCTTTTTCATCTTCACTGCTTTCTTCCCGTCTTTTCTATCCCCTCGCTCTTTTCTTTCGTATTATTTATCTTCTCGACTTAAAATCATATTTTTTTTTTTTCACGTTTCACCATCCTCTCGTTTTCTCTTCTCTGTCCTTTTGTTTCTTTCATTTTTTTTTCCCTTCTCTTATTATCTGAAATTCATAATCCGTGATCTGTAACGTCTCGGTAATCATGGTTCACGCGTTCAGGTTTTCTGTGCTGGACTCAGTCCGGTACGTCTTTATCAATATTTAAATCATGTAAATCAGGTAGGAATATCGACCCGGGCTCCGTTTTCCACCGGAGCGCTCTCGGGTTTGTGTCTGTGTGTAATTCATATTCCGCTCAGAACGCCGGGGTAATTTTTATTGAATTGTTGTTGTAATTTGAAGACTCGGAGTCGGGATTGAGGACGGGGCTGTTGGCACACAAAGCTCTATCCGTCAACAGATTTGTTCAGAATTAGGTGTTTTAGTTACTGTATATTTTGGATTTGAATATAGGAGTGCAGAGTAAAAATAGTGAGTGCGTGTATGTTGTGGCGTGTTCTTCGTCGTAGATTTTCGTCGGTGATGCTAGTACGTTTGTGTATGATGTGAAAGATCGTGTGATGTGATGATTGTGATGGATTTAATGACAAATAAACAGAATACGAATGAGAGAACGACAGAAAATAGGTAATAAAAACATCAAACAAAGACTAACATTTCATTTAAAAAAGAAAAAAAAAAAATGATATAAAAATAAATAATAAGAAGTGAGTAATTTCAGCATTTTTCTCCTTATAAATGAAGATTCCCCATCTTTAATGAATTAATAATGAATTCCGAACATGAAATAGTATGACCATATAAAAATATATATGTGAGATATAAGCAAAGATAGAGATAAAGTAAAGATGTTAATGCGTAAAGGATGGATCATGAATAGAAACATTAAAGTAAATATAAATAGGATAGAAACATTATTAGTTTCCTCTCTATCTATATAAACAAATGATGATGATTGACACTTGGAGTTGAAGAAGAAGAAGAAGAAGAAGAAGAAGAAGAAGAAGAAGAAATAGAGATTTGATCCAGCACATCTGTACAACGTATTGTTATAAAAGCTGTGAGATGCTGTTATTCCTCAATGAGCGGATCTGATTGTTTTAGCGATGAAGCTAATCTGTGTATGATGTAAAAGATTATTAGCGCCGGGGTGAAGAAATGGAGTAGAAATGATCCGGTGAGTCTCTTTAAAACAGACAGAAACAGGAAACAGAGGAGTGTGTTTGCGTGGCGTCGTCCTCCTCCTGCTGAAACGTCCCAGCTGGTGAGGTTACTGCGTCTCGAAGGAAAGAAATCAATAGCAATAATTTTCTAAGGTTTGTGCACCACACACACACACACACACACACACACACACACACACACACACACACACACGGTCCATTTTCTGTTCCTTTCTTCACATTTCGGTTTATTCCACACTGAAGCGTTGCTGTGATCAAACAGAGAAGAATTTGTATAGTAAAGTGCATGATATTTTGGTCTTAAATTGTGTGTGTGTGTGTGTGTGTGTGTGTGTGTGTGTGTGTGTGTGTGTGTGTGTGTGTGTGTGTGTGTGAACACTAGAAATTCACTTCACATGCTGTAAGATGGTAAAGACGGCTGCGTTTTAACAAATCCGCCATCTTTCCTTGCACAAACACCACGTATCCCATAATCCTCTTGGTGTGTTAATTGATTCCTGTTTAACGCAGAAGGAGGAGTCGCATTGTTGGTTCGGGATTAGTTAATCAATCAGTCAGGCATGTGTGTGTGTGTTTGTGTGTGTGTGTGTGTGTGTGTGTGTGTGTGTGTGTGTGTGTGTGTGTGTGTGTGTGTGTTTTCTTGGCTGGCGTAACCATGCATTCAGCATCACTCTCTCTCTCTCTCTCTCTCTCTGTATCTCTTATGCTTTCTTTACTCATCATCTCTCACTCTTGCTCTCCGTTTATGTCTCTCGCCCATCCTCATTCTCTCTGTTCCTCTTCCACTCACACTGATTAAACCTCCTCTCCTCTCAGCAGCATCATAACCCAGTAATAACACACACATAAACACCCCCAGGGCTACTGTATGTGTGTGTGTGTGTGTGTGTGTGTGTGTGTGTGTGTGTGTGTGTGTGTGTGTGTGTGTGTGTACTCAGCTCTCAAACAATTACACAAAATGTACAGTTTTCACTATACATGTACAATTATAACTTAACCCTTTCATGCACGGTGTCTTATGAATCGTCACGTTACTGCAGTTTTTATTCAAATATAAAATATAAATCTCCTCCAAATCTCCCTCGAGATCTTTACTGTAATTTAATACAAAGCATTATCCTGATTTCTTTTGTTCTCTACACTATTTGTCATTCTCAATGAAGCATGTCTTCGGCATTTTTTTTTTTTTCATTTAAAAATGAATAATAAAGGAAAATAAAGGGAAATAGAGGGAATTTTTTTTTTTACCTCCAAAATCAGCTTCATCGTGCAATAATGCATCATGTCAAAAACATTGCTATATTTTATCTAAGAAAAATGCTATTTTCTCTAATTGTGGTCATCAACATTTAATGTTTTAGACCTGAACGTTAACAATGTTTTGTTTATAAACAAATAAGTGACCCGCTAATGTTTTGTTTTGAGTTCACTCCATGTGCTTTACGCCACAATAAATTAGTCTGTTACCTAATGTGTGCACCTGTTCCGAGTTTAACCCTTGATTAGTTTGCTTTATTCCCTCATGTCCCTTCGTCTCAAAGTCTCATTTGTTGTTAATGTTCGTTTCTCAGCCTTACTCTCCCGCTTTCTACGCTCTTTGTTTCCTCAGTTACTTCCTGGTTTTAACCCTCGCCTGTCTCTGTGTTTCGATTATGGATTATCCTAGACCGCCTGGAATATTGACGATGATTGACGATGGATTTTCTCCAGTAAATACCATTTCTGAGCTTATTGTGTCCTGCCTCTAACTGGACATCACATCTGTCATTTTTTTTTCTAACTAATGATATTCCTGCACATCAAAGCCGTAGTCATCAGTGTACCACCCCAGGGACACCACTTGTACCCTTAGAGCTACATTATAGGACCTTATCATTATTTTCTTTTTCTTGTAATGCTGCATCATCATCTGAGTGAACACGTGTACTGGTGTTCATGTGATCGTGTCCAAATTACCATAATTACAATACGACTTCTAATAAACTGCTTTTCTATAGTGTCTGCTGATGTGTTGCCATAGAAACAACGAGTTTCCACATCCAGGAAGACGAACAGTTTTGAGTCAAATCTCGTACGGTGTTACGCCATGACGTGAACACGTTGATGTTTACAAAATTTTTGGACGAATACGGGACATGAATTCTAGCTCATGTGCGTTGCCATAGAAACGACTTTTACAGTATTGCGACATGACATGAACACACTGTGTTCACAAATATATGGACGAATGAATATGGAACGTGAATTCCACCTGATGACAGAGTGTTGCCATAGTAACGACTTTTACAGTATTATGTCATGACGTGAATGCACTGTTTTTAAAAATATATATATATATAAATATATTACAAAAATATATATATAAAAATATATTATATTATATTTATTTATTTATTTATTTATTTATTTATTTATTTATATAAAGTCGAATCCGGGACAGGAATTCTAGTTCGTGTGCGTTGCCATAGAAACGACTTTTACAGTATTACGCCATGACGTGAACACATTGTCTTTTCTGATATATCATCATGAATTCTAGCTGATAATAGCACGTTGCCATAGAAACGGCTAGTTTCCACATCCGAGGAGATATAAACATCTTCCCGGTTGTGATCTCGTCAACGCCGCAATTCAGACACGACGTGACATGAAGGCAACATAATTTCTGAATGTTCTTGACTCTGGGACGTTGGTTTAGATGGAAGTGGCATTAATTTACTTTACTGCTTGTAATTAACACTAATGAATTCACGTAGAAGTGAAAACGCCGCTCCGTGTCATCCGAGTGACTGATGAGCAGATTTGAGCTTGACCCTGCATATGGCGCTGTGGTCACTATGGCGTTGGTCAGTGTGTGTGTGTGTGTGTGTGTGTGTGTGTGTGTGTGTGTGAGTGTCCTTGCTCTGGTCAGTGACCTTGATCTTAGAGGTCATCGGACAGCAGGATGACCAGCTGTCCATTTCCATTTTGAAGATGCTATCTCCCCCTTCCCCCTCTCTTTCTCTCCGTTTCTTTTCTCGTCCTTTGTCTCTCACACCTACACGCCTGCCCTGACCCTCATTCCACCTTCATTCTCTCTCTCTCTCTCTCTCTCTCTCTCTCTCTCTCTCTCTCTCTCTCTCTCTCATTTTTGGTTAAATCAGAGCAGTAGTGTGTACATGAGAGCGCATGTGTATATCTAAGTGTGTGTGTGTGTGTGTGTGTGGACGCTGAGCTGAAGTCTCATATCAGCTGTTATGGTGTAATGAGAAGGCTTTTTACCCGCCGAGCGTCTCTAAATCAGCAGAAGGACTCCTCTCCCTCAGAGCCCTCTCTTATCGCTAATCGTATCAGAGCAGTGCTAGCTTAAACAACACGTGTGTTTATGTTACCCCTTACAGAAACGTTGCGTTAGGATGTAGTTATGTTATGTGCTATGGGAGCATCACACACTTTGATATTAATCCCAATACTTTCCCTTGACCATCATTTTCGTTTGAGTAAAAATCACTATCGCCATGACAACGTTTACCGCAAAAGGTTGTGCACCGTCGTTGTTTACAGAACTCTCACGAGGAAAATTTCCCGTTGCCAGACATTTAGAAGACGTCTAGACTTCAGCCAGCGTGACAGTTTTAATACAGATTTTTTAATATATATTGTAGACATGAAACTTTTTGTGAATCTAAAATTCTCATAATATGTGACCGACTGAAGTGGACTTCTTTGGTCAGTTCACAGTTTTTGTTTCTCTTCTTCGATTATAAGATATATACAAGATATACCACAGCAATTTGCCAATGATTACAATTTTATGCATCTTACAAGATATATAAAATTGTACCAATGTTGAAAACAATTCACGGACGTTCCGCAACACGTAACTACAAACTACATAAAATAAAAGTACAGTACTTCTTGTCTTTATTTTATTAAATTAAACAATTGTAATCATTGGCATATTGCTGTGGTATAAGGAGAATAAAACAGTTTGTGGTCTGCTGTTATAGGAAAAGAAAAGAAAGAAAAAAGACCACTGTAAATTTTCTTTAAAATTCTCTAGCTCTTGGTGCTCCAGTGGCCCCCGTTATTGTAACATCTAACTATCTTATGTGTAAGCAGTGTGGGTGATCTGAGCCGATGGAGCCTGATCAGGAGAACCCTTAATGGTCACCACGCCAGCTCTGTGTTGGAGAAAAATCCTTATGAGCTTGTGCTCGGGTATTTAGCAGAGTGTGTGGAAAGAAGAGGAGGAGTCGGAGAACAGAGGAAGATGAAGCACCGCTGGGAGAACGGTCTCTCCCGGGCTGTAAAATGGATGTTTCACTTTCTGCTTTAGCCATTTTACTGGGTGAATCATGATGATAGATAATCAGCGTTGGTTTTTAAGCGAGAGATTTATGAGCCGTGTAGCTGTTTCCGGTGCACGGACAACGTCGCGGTGATGAGTCACAACTTCAGCAGATAAACGGTGCAACATGAAATAAACAAAAGTGTTCTGAGGCAGACGTTCTGTTTATTGCCGCTGAATAAAACTGCGTCACCAAACGTTCACTAATACAGTTTTGTTAGAAGACTAAAACATGACCTCTTGTAGTTAACAGCTGGTGTGTGAAGTGTTCACTGGTTCTGGTTTGGACGTCTCCACTGGAGAGTGGATCTATCTTCACTTTCCGTCTCGTTTACAGCCTGGTTACAGGTTCAGCTGCCGGGACCTCACAGCTCCAGGGTCCTGGGTTCAACCCTGAGCTGATCCATCTCATCATGGATAGCAGTTCATCACCTGAAGCCTGAGCTGCTCCGCTGTATCCGCTCTGCATCCCCGGAGATGCATCCCCACATCACGATCTTGTCATCTCTCTGGAGAACTCTCGGCTCACGCCGTCTGACAGCACACACCACCTCGGTGTATTTCTGGACGCTCAGCTCTCATTCTGTGTTCATGTTGCCTGACTCGGTCATGCAGGTCTGTCCTTTACAACATCCGGTATTGTCTCTCCACAGAGGACGCTCAGGACTTGTCAGCTGGGGTTTGGAGTACAGCAGGTCTTCACCTGCATGCAATCAGACCCCTGAAAATGTCCTCCTGACCTCCTGTAGCTGCCCGCAGCAGATTTAAAACACTAATGTTCACCTGGAACATCAAAAACAGACCTCACTTATCACACCCTCATCTGCACCACGTTCCCTTCACCCAGCTCGAACCACCACAAGTAAGACCTGACTCAAGACGCTTCTCTGTCCTGGAGCCAAAGTGGTGGAATGAACTTCATCGAACTGTCCGAACATCATTGTCCATCTCCAAACGAAGGCAGTAAGAATTTATTCAGGGTCACTGTGAATCTAGAGCCAATCACAGCAAACACTGGGTGCAGGCTGGAGGAACGCCAGTCCATCACTGGGCACCATTCACACACTCATTAACACCTAGCATAGCCAATCTACCTGCCTGCATGTTTGTGGACAGTGAGAGGAAAGCAGAGAACCCAGAGGAACCTCATGTGTACAGACAGAATGTACTGCATGTAAGAATTAACTAAGTGCGCTTTCAGACCTGTTTGAAGTTTGAGTCCGAATCAGAGTGAAATTGATAAGTTTGTGATTAGATTTGGTTTCAAACTGCACAAAATTAAACAGAGCAAAAAAAAGGAAAGGGCTGAAAACGTCCTCGTAAAACAGCTTCATTCATCGGTTCGAAATGAATCGAGGAGCCCATGCTCTATAAATGACTCGATACTTATATAAATAACTAGTTTAAAACATTTTGTGTATCACATCCAGTGTTTATTTTCTCTTTTTGTGTGTTTCATTGCTCCAAAGCTCAGGAACACACAGTAAATAAACACATACATAATAAGTGTGTGGATTATTTTCACCTCTTAGTCTCACTCTGCAACAGAACCTCCACTGAAGCTGCTTTTAAAGACTCGGTGGTCTCCATTTGTCCCGATTGTGACAGTGTGGCGCCACAACGAACTTCACACACACACACACACACACACACACACACACACACACACAAAAAACACACACACAAAACACACATATACACACTGAATGCCTGCAATGCTGCACTGGCTTATTGATTAGCTTCATGACGCCTGCAGGAGAAAAAAACACCCCGTCGTCTGAGCACAAAGACTTCGCTGTGTGTGTGTGTGTGTGTGTGTGTGTGTGTGTGTGTGTGTGTGTGTGTGTGTGTGTGTGTGTGTCTGAAGAAACTGCTGCTTTCGGCTTTTAAAGCAACAAAGCAGGACATCGCACGAATAAATGTAAGAACGAAACGTATAAAGCGGGCACTTTAGCAGATCTATATTCTTACCGTTCTCAAGAAAAGTGCTGTAATTTTTCAGATCACTTTCCTACACAAAATGGGAAGAAATAGTGCGCACTACACACTACACACTACACCTGAGTGTTACCTACCTACTTACCTGTTGCCTACCGGCTGGTAGGCAATGGGTGTGACTCTATTCAAGGCTGAATCCTAAATCCCAGCACGCCCTGTGCCCTTTTCAAAGTGCACTAAACTGGATATCGAATAAGAGTTTCTATGCTGCATGTAATGCACTACATATCTGATAGAGAGCCCTAACAGCACCCTATTCCCTGTATAACTAATTACACTGGGTTTAAAATAATAACTTCTGCAACCTCTGTTCCCATTCTGGATCCAGGAGAAACCCAAACGCCTTCCTGTTCCCCATCCTAGTGCACTAGACACACTATCTAGTGTACCGTGTGTCCAGGAGAATACCAAACGCCTTCCTGTTCCCCATCCTAGTGCACTAGATACCCTATCTAGTGTGTCCAGGAGAATCCCAAATGCCTCCATGTTCCCCATATATACCCTATTCCCAAACACCTTCCTGTTCCCTATGCTAGAGCACTAGATACCCTATCTAGTGCACTTTGTGTCCAGGAGAATCCCAAACGCCTCCACGTTCCCCATATACACCCTATTCCCAAATGCCTTCATGTTCCCCGTGCTAGTGCACTAGATACCCTATCTAGTGCATTGTGTGTCCAGGAGAATCTAAAACGCCTCTATGTTCTCTGTATTAGTGCACTAGATACCTTATCTAGTGCACCAGAATCCAAAACCCCTCCCTGTTCCCTGTGGTAGTGCACTACATAGGGTATAGAATAATATCCACTACTCCCTACACCCTTTGTAGTGCAGTATATGTACAGAAGAATTCCAAATGGCTTAGTGTTATCTATGCAAGTGCGGTATATAGTGTATAAACATAATGACTTTTAATGAATTTTGAAAAAAAAAAAAAAAACCTTTCAGGGTTCTTCGGTTGTCCCTCTGGGGGAACATTTAAAGGTTATATTTAAAAACACTACAACAAATTGTAAATCCAAAAAATGATCAAAGTAGAACCCTTTTTTAGACCCCTTAATTATGCAATGAACCCTTAATTATGCGGTGAACCCTAAAAACATTTGAAGAACCCTTTTACTTAATGCACTTCACAGAGTACCATAAGAATGCACTTACTAAGAGACCAGAGAGCTATCGGTTATACACTCACAGAATATTTAGAAAGCTTAAGGGTTCTTCGGCTGTCCCTCTGCGAGAACACTTAAAGGTTCTATGCAGAACCATACAGTAGATTGTTCTCCTATCAGAAAGAAGGTCCTTTGAACTGTTACTGAACCCTTTTTTTTTTTAACTGAGTAAGTGCTTGACTTATCCCTTACAGAAAAGTCACGTGACCATAACATGGAAATAATCGCGTGATAGACGTGTGAAATTTACACGTGTGGTTGTTAAAAAACGTCACGTTGCGTTTCAGAGGTTTTTCTCACAGGAATAATTGGGTATAGCCAGTCAATTTTGCTTTCCTGCTATGGAGGCTTAGGAGCAATTCATCTATGAGAAGTAACTAATTAAATGTGTTATATTATAATTCTATTTAATTGTCGAGTCGTTGTTTATTGCTAACGTTATTAAAAACGTAAAATCACTGACTCAAACATGGGAAACTTTTACTTAATAAACGCTCGACACTATTTACATGCCACTCAGAGACAATGGTAATGGATTAACCAGCTACAAGACTGAGTCAACATTCGAGACACAATGGCTCTTGTGATGGTGAGCATTACGTCTGTTTACACACACACACACACACACACACACACACACACACACACACACACACACCTGCAAGCAATGCTGAGATCACACACATCAGTAAGCAGGTTCATCAATTTCTGTCCCATTCTCTTAGTGGGAATGTTTGCACACACACACACACACACACACACACACACACACACACACACACACACACACACACACACACACACACACACACACAGGCTACAGAAGTTACAGCGGTTCAGAAGGATTCATGGTTTTGTTCAGGCTGTTTTCAGCTGTTTTTAGATGTGGGTTATTCGGCACATGTGTGATTTGTTGCTTAAAACTTGCATGTCGCTCTTAAACAATAAAGGTTCTTCAGTGGTTCTGCATACTGTAGGTTCTGCAAAGAACCTTCTTCTCATCAAGAACCATTTTGCATTGTTTAGGGTTCTTCAGTTGAGTTATATGATTCTTTCGAGAAGTTCTTTATATTTCGTTATGGGTCCTTCAGAGCAGTGTATTGGTTCTTCATCCCATAACAGGTTAACGTGAACCCTAGGTTCTCCTGGCATCACTCTTAACAACCTTACCATGGTTCCTTAAAGCACTAACTAGGTTTTTTTTTTTTTTTTTTTTTTTTTTTTTAGAGAACCTGATAACATGGTTCCTTGTGGTACTGCTGTGAAGAGCTATTTCTGGGTCCTTTAAAGCAGCAGTAAGTAGGTGGCTCTCTAAAGACCTTGAGAGTAAAAGGTTCTTTGTGCAACTTAAAAGGGTTCTCCTATGGCATCAGGCTGAAAAACCCTTTTTGATCCTAACTGGAACCTTTATTTTTAAGAGTGGTGTGTTTTCACATCTCTTTGTGTCCAACATGGTGTTTTACCTCATTTACCTCATTGTTTAGATGTTAAACAGCAGTGTCAAAGATGTAAGTGAACATGAATAAGAATGAACAGAAGTGTCCTTCTCCGATGCAAATACAGATACGAATAAGAGGAGCACTAGCAGGGTTTGGTTTTTATTTTTTAAGAAAGCTTATACCAGAAAGTTTTCACACTGCGTCCGGATGAGATTAGAAGCGTAGATCGCGACCGGGACTCAGGGGTTCATGGGTTTTTGCCTTGAAGATAATCCTAATTCCTAATCAAGCTCCCGGGATAAACAAAGATCACATTCATTAACATTTACATGCGGCATTGTGTGATGTAAATACAGCATTCGTTCATTCATCCTTAGTAACTGCCTGGTCAGGGTCATGGTGGTTTAAAATAGGTTTATATTTTGGGAAATTTAACTAAGTAATTTTTTTTTAAATAACATAGTGTGAGCAGGATTAAAAAGACAGTCACACACACATATATATCTACCTGAGAAGCAATTCTGAACTGGAGTTTAATACTGATATTTTAGGCCACGCCCACATTGGATTTAAAGCCAGATACAGATACAGATACAGATGGTCTCATTGTGTTATACCACTAAACAGTGTGTATCAAAACCCAAAACTAATAATCAATAAATTTAAGCCTATAGGACAATAAATTGACATGTAGTTTGTATAATGTAGCTATAAACGATTTATAAATTATCACTTTATTATATTTATTATGTTTACAGTGTAAGTGATTTTTGTGTTTAACTGTCAAGATCATTTTAAAGCTTAGTAGTTTATAAAGAAAACAATATCGGATGTTTTCTTTAGGAATAAGTGGTACTGTGCCTTCTCTACAAATAAGTGTAATAGAATTGCCAGTGTGTGTGTGTGTGTGTGTGTGTGTACTGTGTATTTTCTAAACCCTGCTCAAGGTTACAGGTTTATAGTGTCCACTCTATAGTGAAGAAAATTGCTGTCTTGGTTTATAATATGAATAATAATCCAGTATAATAAAAAATTCCAAGTTGGTTTTGTTTTCTTGGTTGTTGTTGTTGTTGTGGTTTTTTTTCCAGGCCATGTCGGTGCTCGCTCTCCTGTTATTCCCCATCACCGCCTTTCTGCTGGAAGAAAGAAACAGTGCTAGCTCTACGCTACGTGCACTACAGCTGAGCCGGATCAATAAGTAATTTACTATTCATCACCTCGCCTTGGCTGGATGGGCAAAGGGTGTGATAAGAGTCACGGCTCAATCCCAAACGCCTCCTTCCTGCCTACATAAGTGCACTACATGGGATATGAAGTAACGGTTATTACGCCCTACTGTAGTGCAATTTATATCCAATAGGGAGTGTTTAAGAATCAGCACCGCGTTCCTTATATCAGTGCATTAAACAGAGTATGAAAAAGCACTTCTGCACCATTTACATTTATATTTGGGATATAAATGCACTTCATATAAAGGCATCTACTATAATGCACTGCATATATTGTGTGTGATATGTGAAATATTGAGCTATCTGGGATTCATATTTGGAGCACGCTGACCTAAATGACCTGCTACAGTCTGAATCCCAAATACCTCATTACTGAACACGCCACAAAGCGCAGAACCACCACATTGGTGCCATTACTTATAGTCAGTAGCTAATATAAGCTGGAATCCCAAAGATTCGGATTGGTCAGAAGGTGTTGATTCATTTTCTATAACAGCAGCTCTGACAATAGCGCAGATTTATATTAATGTGCTCGTTCTCATATCGTTTCCATAGCAACAGCTCATCTACAGGAACTTGTACAGCAGCAGATATTCTATAAGTAAATGGATTTTTTTTTTTTTACACTATAACTCGTGTAATAGTCGATACGGTGAGCTTTTCTGTAACGTTTAAGGAAGGAGTCTCCAGTGTCAGCTTTACTTTAAGTTTTCCGACATCTTCAGGACAGAGGAGTTTAGGCTTCTTTGCGGTTTCCATGGTAACATGACAAACTGCTGTTTTTCGGGGGGGTTTTTGTCTTATTAACTTCAAGAGAGAGAATAAAGAGAGGCTGGTGAGGGAACGACCGTTTATAGCTGCTATAACGTAAATAAGAACAGGAACTAACTTGTTACATGGATGTTCCACAACATTAAATGTAACTGTAAATGGATAAAAATTAAAATAAAATAAAAAGTTCTTTAAAATAATCAGCAGAGGGTTTAGGAGTCATTACGTTGTTATGTGCACCTATGGAGAGGTGGCTGACATTCAGGGCCTGGTTTCGTGTGTGTGTGTGTGTGTGTGTGTGTGTGTGTGTGTGTGTGTGTGTGTGTGTGTGTGTGTGTGTGTGTGTGTGTGTGTGTGTGTGTGTATAAAAGTGAAACAGCAGTGAGACAGTGAGGTGCCAGAGCAGGATGAATAATTAATGGTGAGAGATTAGCATGGTTAAGCGCTCTGTTTATCAGCACGTCCCGCTGAGCTGCCAGACCGCAGGGTGGGATTCAGGAGCTGTGCAGGATGTTCTGAGGTTCTGATGTTCTGCGGTCACATTCCGGCTCCCGAAAACCAAAAACTGCCCCTGTAGGACACAGAGGACACGGCGGTGTGGTCTGCTCTCGTGCTGAAGGATTTATACACTGTTCTAGAAATTTCTCTGTAGTTATCTCTCCATGTGATACAAATAAAGTTATACACACACACACACCTTATTTATCTGTTTTATTATTATTATTATTATTATTATTATTATTATTATTATTATTATTATTATTATTATTATTATTATTAGTATAGATAGATAGATAGATAGATAGATAGATAGATAGATAGATAGATAGATAGATAGATTTTATTTATAAATGTGTGCAGTAGTATTGATAAAACAATTAGACATAACCATAGCAACAATTAAAAGGTACCTAAATAGAATGACAGGTACCAAAAGAAAGAAGGAAAGAAACAAACAAACAAACAAACAAACAAACAAACAAACAAACAAGAGATGTTTCAACAAGACCTTATCAACAAGATAGATAGATAGATAGATAGATAGATAGATAGATAGATTTTATTTATAGATGTGTACAGTATTATTGATAACATAATTAGAGATGAAAGAAAGAAAGAAAGAAAGAAAGAAAGAAAGAAAGAAAGAAAGAAAGAAAGAAAGAAAGAAAGAAACAAGCAAACAAACAAACAAACAAACAAAAACAAATGGAAGATATGTATGAAAAAATATTGAATAGATGTAAGATAGATAGATAGATAGATAGATAGATAGATAGATAGATAGATCATTAAATGTGGCCGTGATCTTCTCCAGTGTCCTTGGTTGCCATTTGAACCCGTTTAACTCCATGTTGTCCTGGAGGTCAGTGACCTTTGACCCCACAAGGACCATATGGGCTAAAAAAGAGAGAGAGAGAGAGAGACAGAGAGAGAGAGAGAGAGAGAGAGAGAGAGAGAGAGAGAAACATCTCCTTTTCCCCTTTTTCTCTTTCTCTCTCGATTTTCTTTGCATTAGTCGCTTCCTGTAAAGTGCAGATGAAATATCCACACCATCAGCGCTATTTCTGAGATTCTCTTCCATCAGACTGAAGCGTGAAGAGAGAGAGAGAGAGAGAGAGAGAGAGAGAGAGAGAGAGAGACAGAGAGAGAGAGAGAGAGAGAGAAAGCATCAAACCTGAAAGCATCGAATTACGGCAAGACATTTTAGCCGAAATTGGCTCAAAGTATGTGATTTAATTCAGCAGCGCTTTGATTGAAACATAATCTCATCTACAGCTAAAAGAAAAAGCCTTAAGCTTAAAAACCGCTACAGAAATACAGACATACAGCTCAGAGTATACACAGACTCTCATGGCTTTATGGCAGAAAGGACAGTTTTAATTCAGAGATCATCTGCAAGGAAACAAACCTGTTACAGAGCAGATCAGTGGAGAGGTATTAATGTTTTAAGAGCATGTGTCGGATATGAGAAGGGGAAAAAACACCAAATGAAATCTGTAATGCGGCTAAAATTCTACAGACTGTTTTATTATGATCAATTAATAGCGTGTCTTTTTTTTCGTGAACTGTTAAATCAAGAGGATACAACATTACACTAAGTAAGTCTACCTGACCCCGACAGATGGTAGTGTGTTCATTCTTATCAGTAGATGTGAATTTAACACTATAAATACTGAACCAACACAAACTCCAGAGTCACTTCAGTAAATATAAATGTTAATTCTGGTGTTTACGTGTTTATTTAATAATATTAATGCCGAACCGACAGTGAATATAGAACCATAACTCTATAATAAATCATTCAGACTGGTTGAAACGTGAAAAGTGCTTCCAAGAAGGTTGCTGTGATTGTTTTTGAAGCATGAATGGTTTGTAAAATAATCCAGATTTTACTAACAACAAACCTCAAAGGTTCATCTGTTCATTTTTAGAGAACATTTTACCCTGGTATAGAGTTAATATTAAAAAGAAGAAGAAGAAGAAGAAGAAGAAGAAGAAGAAGAAGAAGAAGAAGAAGAAGAAGAAGAAGAAGAAGGTTCCAATTCACTATATTATTATTGTTGTTGTTGTTGTTGTTGTTGTTGTTGTTGTTGTTTGCTTTGTAACCTGCCTATTTCCTGTGCACCACGTCTTCATATGGACCTTCCTGAACCCTTTGGTTTTAGAGAACACACGGTGTTAAATTCAGCGCTGCTTAAGAGTTTATTTATAAACATGTAGATGGTAATTCTATACAGTTTTAAACTGTTTTGCACTTAGTCTTCACGCGCGTGTTCATTACGTCACCATGTGCGTTTAAACGTCTGCATGTATAACGTGTCTTTTTTTTTCTTTTTTTTTTTTTTTTCCACAAAATGCATTTCATTTGTGAATGTTCTGCATGGTTGTTTTGTTATTTTTTATTTCTTGTCCACAATGCCGGTGTTATTTGTGTAACAGTGTGAGGCGAGCACGCGCCGCGGCTCTGACATCAGCCTCCCTAAAAAGGCCTGCTATCGCCGATCGAACATTTCGATTGCAAGCGAAGGCGATTTGCATATTGATCACTCTCTCTCTCTCACTCACTCTCTTTCTCCCTCTCTCTTTCTCTTTCTCCCTCCTTCCCTTCTCTTTCTTTTCAGCAGCAGCACGCCGCGGATCCATATCAGGCGCGCGCCGAGTGAAGCTAACCGAATGCACGCGACAGCACAGAAACGGATGCGACTTTTTTCCCCCGACTTTCTGGGATTTTTTTTTTTTTTTGGAAAACGCTGGTTTTGCTTTGGTTTCTTCTCTTCGGATGTGGAGGCTCATGGAAACGCCCATTATATGAAAGAGGAGGAGGAGGAGGAAGTGGAGGTGATGGAGGTGGTGGAGGAGGACGCGCGCGCGAGGAAGATGCAAGGCAGTGCTTCTTGGAAGAAAGTGAAGATTTGCATGATAGAAACGTTCGGATTTTGAATTTTCTGATGTGTCTAAATATCACAGATGAGATTTTTTTATTCTTTGTGTATGCGCGTGCAGCGTTAAGAACACATTTGGACACAGGTAAAAAAAAAAAAAAAAAAAAAAAAAATATGAAATGATAATTCGTAAAAAGAAGGCAAAGCAGCTTCTCCCGGAGGATGAGAGAGAGAGAGAGAGAGAGAGAGAGAGAGAGAGAGAGAGAGAGAAAGGGGAAATGGTGTTTAAATGCATGCACTGACATTTCGCTTCCTGCAGAGATTTGCAGAGTTGAGGGAGGGGGCGAGCAGCAAGAGAAATGATTGGCACGAGACCAAAATCTAAAAAGAGCTCAGCTTTAGGTCCATCAGCAAAACATCTTCAGGCTGTTTAAAATAAAAAATAATATTCTTTTTTATTCGTTTACACTAAAAATGTACCATTTATATTGTTTTCGTTGTAATAATTCGTTGTTTTTTGAAGTCGGAAGTGAACATAAATGCTATTTATTGCTTTTTCTTTTCAAAATGAAAATCTAAGTTGATAATAATCTAAATTATTTTATCAAATAAAAAAACATATCAGTAGATCAGACATCACACTAGTGGCAGTAAAGCTGGTTTAATAGTCTATCAGTATATTATACGATTAGATTTTTCATTATAATAACATGCGCAAGGCCAAAAAAAAAAAAAAAACCCCTCCTCCAGGGCAGTATTTGTGTATTTAATTAACTCTGGTGTCTATAACTGCCTATAATTTCACTCCTGATCACAATAAATGATTATTTGTAGTCTTAAAGTAGCTCTATCTGTTGTTTTGTACTTGGCTCTTCTCCTCCTCCATCATTTAATGTCCACAGTTTAAAGCTCCTCGTGTCATAAATCCCCAGCTATTAGACTTGACCAAGAATATACACACCTGAGGTTCACCTGGAGAGCATCACCTGTGTGTGTGTGTGTGTGTGTGTGTGTGTGTGTGTGTGTGTGTGTGTGTGTGCGTGTGCGCGCGCGCGCGCGTGCAAAACATAGCTCGAGTCGATTAAACTAATATTTTATAAGAGTGAACAGTTTATTGGAGTTTAGGGAGTTAAAAGCAAACCAGTCATGAACCAGTCTTGAAAGGAAGCTCTATTTAAAAAAATAAATAAATAAATAAAAATTTTAAAAGACTATTTGGTCTTTGTGTGCGGTGATAAATGGGTTAAATCTCTGATCAGGATTTCTGACGCTTTCACTTTCCAATACTTACAATAAATTGGCTAATAATAATAATAATAATAATAATAATAATAATAATAATAATAATAATAATAATAATCAGTGTGTTAGCTGTGTGCCGCTTGTTATGCGTTACTTCATGTGTATATTTATCTTTCTTTATCTTAAGGCTTTTGGATTTTGATACTGAGATATTAGTAATTTAAGGATTTAGATTTATTGATGAGATGAGAGAGATGTGTGATTAATCAGAAATCACAGCCCTGTCCTCGCTCTCACGGCTTTCGGCTTTCAATGGTACTATAAAGCTGCACTTTACAGTATAAACGCAATCATATGCAATCGATGATGATGATGATGATGATGATGATGATGATGATCCTCTCGCTGGATCCTGGTTCCTGTACAGTCTGTGTTCATGTTATTTTTCTCCTCAGTGAGTACTGTACTGTAGGCCTCATCGCTGCACCACAAAATGGCCGTGTTGCTCCGTTTTATAACCTTTTCTACCGGAAGTATTACTGCAGATAATTCGTAAGAGCTACTGAACTCGTATGAAATGTTAGTAGAGGGTGCGGTTAGGCTAAGAGTCGGAATTACGACTTGATTCGTATGAAATACAGAAAGCAAAATTTCCCTTCTCGCTAGTGCTCGTTAGTTTTCCTCCACATCCTGAGTGGCTTTGGATGTCTGCTGTCACTAGAAGATCTGCTGATTGTGTTTGCTTTGATCAAACGGTGTAAAAAAAATTTTTTTTTTTAAAAAAACCAAATAAGAGTAATCTGATAACTAACATTAAATTACCAGAAGGAGCTCCAAAATATAACCGTCTGACTATTACTATTACTAAATGTATTAATTATGTGTTAATTAATACACATCAAAGATTATTTCACTGAAAGGCAAACACCAGAGCAGTTATATAGTCGGAGATCATATGAACTATATATACAAGGCATTTTCTCTTGCTGTGTTTTTGTTTTGTTTTGTTTATGGACATTTATGTGTTTAATGAGACTCAAATTACAGACGATAAAATATCCACAACTCACTGA
>CM042557.1:2125896-2180896 GCA_023630585.1 Cranoglanis bouderius | reverse complement strand
CCACGCGTTCACCCCACCCACACCCTCACCCACGCCCTCACCCACGCCTTCACCCACACCCTCACCCACGCCTTCACCCACACTTTCACCCACGCCCTCACCCACGCCCTCACCCACACTTTCACCCACGCCCTTACCCACTCCCTCACCCACGCCCTCACCCACTCCCTCACCCACGCCTTCACCCACACCTTCACCTCACCCACTCCCTCACCCACGCCTTCACCCACACCTTCACCCACACCCTCACCCACTCCCTCACCCACTCCCTCACCCACACCTTCACCTCACCCACACCCTCACCCACACCCTCACCCACTCCCTCACCCACGCCTTCACCCCACCCACACCCTCACCCACGCCCTCACCCACGCCTTCACCCACACCCTCACCCACGCCTTCACCCACACTTTCACCCACGCCCTCACCCACGCCTTCACCCACACCTTCACCCACGCCTCACCCACGCCCTCACCCACTCCCTCACCCACGCCTTCACCCACACCTTCACCTCACCCACACCCTCACCCACACCCTCACCCACTCCCTCACCCACACCTTCACCCACGCCTTCACCCACACCTTCACCTACATCCTCACCCACACCATCACCCACTCCCTCACCCACACTTTCACCCACGCCCTTACCCACTCCCTCACCCAGGCCCTCACCCACGCCCTCACCCACACCTTCACCCACGCCCTCACCTACGCCCTCACCCACTCCCTCACCCACGCCTTCACCCACACCTTCACCTACATCCTCACCCACACCATCACCCACTCCATCACCCACGCCTTCACCCACGCCCTCACCCACGCCCTCACCCACACCTTCACCCACGCCCTCACCCACACCTTCACCCACGCCTCACCCACGCCTCACCCATGCCCTCACCCATACCTTCACCCACGCCCTCACCCACACCTCACCCACACCCTCACTCACACCCTCACCCACGCCCTCACCCACGCCCTCACCCACACCCTCACCCACTACCTCACCCATGCCCTCACCCACGCCTTCACCCACGCCCTCACCCATGCTTCACCCACACCATCACCCACTCCCTCACCCACACCTTCACCCACACCTTCACCCACACCTTCACCTACATCCTCACCCACACCATCACCCACGCCCTCACCCAAGCCTTCACCCACGCCCTCACCCACGCCCTCATCCAAGCCTTCACCCACGCCCTCACCCACGCCTTAACCCACGCCTCACCCACTCCCTCACACACTCCCTCACTCACACCCTCATCCACTCCCTCACCCACGCCTTCACCCACGCCCTCACCCAAGCCCTTACCCAAGCCTTCACCCATGCCCTCACCCACACCCTCACCCACACCATCACCCACTCCCTCACCCACGCCCTCAGCCACGCTTCCCCCAAGCTTCACCCACACCCTCACCCTCACCGTCACCCTCACAAACACCCTCACCCACGCCCTCACCCACGCCTTCACCCACAAATTCACACACACCTTCACACATACCTTCACCCACAGCTTCACCAAGCATCAGCACCTAGCTCAGAGACATCTGAGTGGGAGATAAAATGATATTACTGACTCTTACCAATAGAGACGGAATTCTCCATCAGTCCGAGCTAGCCACATTCTGACATTGAACAAACTCCGCCCTGTTCCAAGTGAAAAACTCCAAACATTCATTCTCCACCAGTCGATGGATGGAAAAGAAAATAGTGTGTGGAAAGACACACAGCCAAAAACACACCTACGAACCATGTTTACTGCTAACGAGCTGCTACTGTAGAGCAAGACACGCCCCCCGGACCATAACATTTAATTGGACAAACACAAGATCAGTACAGGATGAGTCATTTAAAATAATAAATGTTAGCATTTCCCGCCCCCCAAAGTGACGAATTATAAGAATTAGACCAGTTAGTTTTATTTAAGGGCACTTTCACTGATATTCTAAATGTTGAGTTGGTGATGAAATATATGGGGGGAAAATATCCCTTATACAACCCTGGCATATGTTTCTTTGAAAAACAGCGCGCGCTGCACTTCTGCTTTCTGAATGGCGACGTCACAAAGGGCTAAAGCGCGGTGGGCGGGGCCGCACGGGATGGCGAGTGCGCATGCGCGCCGGGGTGGAAAGCAGCAATCAGTCAGTCAGAAGCGTCGAAGAAAAGAAACACAGGAGGAGCAGCGGCGGCAGCAGCAGGCATGGCCGCACACACGGAGA
Organism: Cranoglanis bouderius; assembly: GCA_023630585.1. Taxonomy (NCBI): domain Eukaryota; kingdom Metazoa; phylum Chordata; class Actinopteri; order Siluriformes; family Cranoglanididae; genus Cranoglanis; species Cranoglanis bouderius. The sequence goes on along the minus strand of CM042557.1, from coordinate 2,178,673 downwards.
GCCCTCACACCGCCACGGCCCAGCACGCGCTGCTACAGACACGGGGGCCTTAAAATCACACGCTTTTATTTCATTCATTCATGTTATTTTTATCTCTGTTTTTTTGCGAACCAAAGCGATTGGATAGAAAAAAAAAAATTTTTTTTGGTTAATGTTTTTAATCATGCTGGATGCTGGAGAATCCTTTTTTTTTTTTCTTTCTTTTAAAAAGCCAAACCAAAGCGATCGGAAAACAAACTAAAAATTATTAAAAAGGGAGACTTTTTTCTTATTTGAAATAAAAAGAAACTTAATAAAATATTTTTAAATAATAATAATAAAATCAAGAGAAGGAGGCTATACCGGATAAGGAGGCGAAGGAGGAGAAACTTTTACGCACGTGAGGAACTTTTGACTTTTTGGCGAGCAGATAGATGATTTGTCCACGAGCTCTCGCGCACGATGAACGCGCAGCTGTCGATGGAGAGCCTGGGCGATCTGCACGGCGCGAGCCATGAGCCGGCGGCGGCGGCGGCCCACGCGCGTTCCGTGGCGGGCATGGCGTCAATCCTAGAGAGCGGCGACTACCCTCATCCTGCTCATCCGCACCATCCTCATCCCCATCATCCGCACGCTCACCCGCATCCTCATCAGCACCGCCCCCCAGAGCACGCGGGCCTCGCGGGCCACCTGCACGCGGCGATGAGCGGCGCCATGGCGTGCGAGGCGACCGCCGGTATGGGCATGAGCGGCACATACACCACGCTCACGCCGCTGCAGCCTTTACCTCCCATCTCCACCGTGTCCGACAAGTTTCCTCATCATCCTCATCCTCACGCTCATCCTCACCAGAGGATCGCGGGAAACGTCAGCGGGAGCTTCACGCTCATGCGGGACGAGCGCGCGCTGGCCTCCGTCAACAACCTCTACGCGCCCTACCACAAGGACGTCGCGAGCATGGGCGCCATCCACGGCTCCCAGCACGCGCTGCCCCCGCCTCCGCCTCCGCCGCCGCCGCCTTACGCCCACGAGAAGATGCTCGCGCCAGCCGGATTCGACTCCCATCACCCCGCCATGCACGCGAGCAGCGTCACCTCGTCCACCTCGTCCTCGTCCTCGTCCTCGTCCTCCTCCCCGGCGACCGGCATGATGGTGCAAATCAACGGCATCCATCACCACCACCACCACCACCAGCACCACCATCACCCACATCACCCGCACGCGCACCTGAGCGCGCAGGGGCATCACCACCACCACCATCACCACGCGCAGGGAGCTCTCGGAGCCGCGCGGGACCGGGAGCACGCGGCGCCCGTGGAGGAGGTGAACACCAAGGAGGTGGCGCAGAGGATCACCACGGAGCTGAAGCGCTACAGCATCCCGCAGGCCATATTCGCTCAGCGCGTGCTGTGCCGCTCGCAGGGAACGCTCTCCGACCTGCTGCGGAACCCCAAACCCTGGAGCAAGCTCAAGTCCGGCCGCGAGACCTTCCGCCGCATGTGGAAGTGGCTGCAGGAGCCCGAGTTCCAGAGGATGTCCGCGCTGCGCCTCGCAGGTCAGTCGCTCATGTGGGTCTGTTTTTATTATTATTATTATTATTATTATTATTATTATTATTATTATTATTGTTGTTGTTGTTGTTGTTGTTGAGTACATTCTCAATGCATAAACAAACCCTGCTAAGTTAAATAAAACCTCCACAATCACCTGTCTGTCATCTCAAAGCTTTCATTTTTGTTTTTATTTCTATTTTATAAAAGCGTCATATTGTTCTGAGAACTGAATATAATATTGAAGTATTGATTATATTGATTGAGTATTGATCATTAATACGCCTAATGTTTATTTCTGACTAGCTGGACTTATAGAAACGTGTAGAAACACAGTAGGCGTGAATGTATTATTATTATTATTATTATTATTATTATTATTATTATTATTATTATTATTATTAATAATAATAATAATAATAATAATAATAATAATAATGCGTTCCGTTTCATTTATATACCGTCTTTCTAATATTCAAGGTTGCTGTCCAGAAAAAATCAATGACTAGAAGAAAAGACTAGCAAAACAGAATGAAGGGAGATGTGTTGGCAGAAAATGTATTAGGTTTTAAATTGACTCTTAAAATGGGAGAAGGGAAGAAGCAGGTTTGGAGCTCTGGCAGTAAAAGAGCTGCCTCTAATTATAGCGATGTTTAGAATAGTAGCTTTTATTTCTACTTTTTCTTTTTATATATATATTTTTTTGTTCTCCACCACATACAGCCTCCGAAATGTAAACACTTACCTAAGGAAATAAGACTTCCGTTTTTGTGGCTCTAACACAAAGTGGTGTTTAAAAAAAAAAAACATATATTGGGTTGTTTTTGGTTGGTTCTTGTTGAACTAATTAGGGTTCTTGGAGAACCATTCATGTTTTAAGAACAAGGTTCCTGGTGGAACTTTTATGGATTGTACAAGTGAGACAGTCCATAAAATCATACAAAATGATTTTTTATCAACATTTTAGTATTTAACTAACTGTATAAACATCACTCTAAAATGATCTCGTGTAGTTATTTTAGCAGTGTACACTCCTGAGGGAAAAGGGTACTCAGCTGTACCATTCCTTGGTGCTGGGGCGGTACCATACCATCAAGTACACGTTCTATACCACTAGTGTGTGTGTGTGTTTTTTGTTTGTTTGTTTTTTTTTATAACTTAGAAGGGTGCATGTAGTGTATATTTATATTTCTATTTATATTCATGAACTATTTTAAAATCATTTTAAAGCTCACTATATCCACATTTCTGAGTGAAATAGAAATATTAAAGGTACACAGGATAAAGGACGGTACAGTTTAGTACTCTATTTCTGAGACTGTAGATGAGATCAGTGTTGTCTGATCTCCTCTCGACAATTTAATTCTGTATTAAACTGGAACACCGACGCGGTGAGCACCAAAATATATACCGTGTAAAATATTTCGGTCATAAATAATGTGTGTTTGTGAATAATGCGACTGTAAGATTTCAAACCGACAATAAACCAGAAAAGGCCAACTCAGGAAGGAGCTGAGCAATAAGAATGTGTGTTTAATTCAGGCCACGTTTAATTAGGTACATGTGTGTGTGTGTGTGTGTGTGTGTGTGTGTGTGTGTGTGTGTGTGTGTGTGTGTGTGTGTTGTGCCTGTAAGCATTAAGGAAATGTAGTCAATACGGCGCGTGCTTACTCTAATGTTTTAATTTTTAGGGAATTTAAAATAATCAATGTTTAGAGAGATGAACATGACTGGCGCCGCTTCAGTACACTCCACCTGTCTGTCTGCTTCCTTACACTCCACCTGTCTGTCTGCTTCCTTACACTCCACCTGTCTGTCTGCTTCCTTACACTCCACCTGTCTGTCTGCTTCAGTACACTCCACCTGTCTGTCTGCTTCCTTACACTCCACCTGTCTGTCTGCTTCAGTACACTCCACCTGTCTGTCTGCTTCTTTACACTCCACCTGTCTGTCTGCTTCTTTACACTCCACCTGTCTGTCTGCTTCCTTACACTCCACCTGTCTGTCTGCTTTCTTACACTCCACCTGTCTGTCTGCTTCTTTACACTCCACCTGTCTGTCAGCTTCCTTACACTCCACCTGTCTGTCTGCTTCCTTACACTCCACCTGTCTGTCAGCTTCCTTACACTCCACCTGTCTGTCTGCTTCCTTACACTCCACCTGTCTGTCTGCTTCCTTACACTCCACCTGTCTGTCAGCTTCCTTACACTCCACCTGTCTGTCTGCTTCCTTACACTCCACCTGTCTGTCTGCTTCCTCCGACTTTGGTTTTTCACAGATTTTATTGTATTATTTTGCCAAGCCAGCTTAGATGTAACGTGTGTGTGTGTGTGTGTGCGTGCGTGCGTGCGTGTGTGTGTGTGCGGGCGTGTGTGTGTGTTTGTGTGTGTGTGTGTGTGTGTGTGTGTGTGTGCGTGCGTGCGTGTGTGTTTGTATGTGTGTGTGTGTGTGTGTGTGTGTGTGTGTGTAGTTTATTAACAGTACTCTCTGGAATGCGCTGTGGCTGTATGTGCTTTTCCTCTATTTTAATGCAAGGCGCGTGCATTTTTCACAAAATGTGTGTTTGTGTATTAGAAATACTAGGTTTGAATATCTTAATAAACACCTACTGTGTGTGTGTGTGTGTGTGTATGTGTGTGTGTGTGTGTGTGTGTGTGTGTGTGTGTGTGTGCTTACGATATATTCACGTACCGTCTTTACTGTCTATTAGGAATTTGTGTTTACATCTTTTACACACACACACACACACACACACACACACACACACACACACACACACACACACACATGCGTGTAGCTATTATTACTATGGCCTTGATCCACATTTATTTGCATGAATCAATAAACCATGCGCGAGCGCTCAGCATCTCTCCACGAAAACATCCGCCATGTTTTATTTCATTTACTGATATATATTTCTGGTTTGTTTATTTTGTTTTACGTGCTAATATTTCGTTTACTGTTTTCTCTGTCTCGTGCGCATCGTGGTGTCCGTGCTGCGTACGGATAGATGCGGAATGAGGAAAGTTGGTGTAGAATGTATTTGGTTTATATTTTTAGGTTTCTATTCTTTAATGTTTGAACTGATAAGCTTTAAAAAGAAAATAAATTACGGCCCGTATTTGTGCTCTGAGTGATATAATGTCAGCAGCCTGATTTAGACTACAGCAACAAAAAAGCATTTATTTATTTATTTATTTATATCCATGTTTAGACAATAAGAGAGAAATTATAACTGATCTCCGTCACACAAAGTCACTTTCTTTCTTTCCATTTCATCTGTTTATGGCCATTTATTCATTTATTAATGTATTCATTTAACACACATTATTATTTTTGTATTAAACAGAGCTGTGTGCATCTTACAGGAAGTACAAAGCTGGTGATTTAATGATTACATTCACTTTATCACATTTCGATCTCTTTCCCATTTCTGTAGACCGACATGTATTTGTTTATTGAATCTAAAGTAAACGTGTAGCACTAATTATTTACACTAATTCATTTATTCATTTATTCATTTATTTATTTGTTTGTTTATTTGTTCTTTCATTTGTTTGCTTGCTTGTTTTTTTTTTGTCTTCTCTCTTTTCTTGTCTTTTTTCTCATCTTAATTTAGTGATAAATTCGGAAAAGCAGTTTTATGACATTTACCGATTTTCTTTTCTCATTATTTTGAACACTTCATTAAATTAAGCATGATTTTGCTCTTTCTGGAAACAATTTTAATTATAGGGCATGGTGGATAAATAAAATGAATAAATGAATAAATAAATAAACGGTCAGTGAATTTCAGTGAACAGGGTTTCCTGTTGTCATAGTTTAGCTTTAAGATTAATTTTACATTTTAAATTTTATCACCTGCTCTCTCTCTCTCTCTCTCTCTCTCTCTCTCTCTCTCTCTCTCTCTCTCTCTCTCTCTCTCTCTCTCTCTCATCATTTTATATCTGAATTCAGTCTGAATCCCATCGCAGGCCAGCTTTGTTTTTTTGAGACTATTTCACACACAGGAACACTCACTCCAGCAGATCTTTAGCAGCAGGTTGGGGAATGAGCCTCTAAGATTTTTCTTCTCTCGGTTTTCTGTAAATGATTAGCAGGTGAACAGAACAGTGATGATCAGGGCCTTTTAAAAAAATAACAAGAAGCAAGGAATGTAGGCGACGTTCCAAAACGCACACCGAACTGAACACCATATGAAATGAGTACGCGGTGCTGTCCAGTGGTGCTGTTTAGTAGCCTAAAGCATAATGTACTTTGAGTTATTTCCGAATTCCTTGAGCAGTTGTGTGATTTACAGGCTGAGCTGATTACAGCTTTATCTCTTTCACACCAGTTAATATTTGGCCAAAGTGGAGACATTCAGAGCCACACAAAGTTTCCTCAGAATTATTCCTCTCAGAAATAAAGGTACTACACTGTATTTTAACTTGTTTCTGTGGATCCATCAAGTGTACACTTTCTGTACCTTTAGTATGTATCTATAAACCTTTAAATATTATTTAAGGTACATAATTAGACCTTAAGCATCACTGAAAGCTTCACTTAAAAGCTAATTAAAGGTACACCACATGCTCCTTCTCAGCTAATACAGTATATACTCACTAAAGGTACAAAACATGTAGTCATGATGGTGCCACTCTAGCAAAAGGCAAAAGTACAGTTTGGTATCTGTTTCTGAGAAGGTCAAACTTTATTTTCCTCTTATAATAGCTTCATGAGCAGGTCCAGGTTTGTACACATGGGGTGGAAAAAACTAATGATGTAGCTCAGTGGGGTTCTCAGAGAGGAGTCCGGTGATCCCCACAGGTCTGAGATCTTTATTTTACTTTGTTACACTGTGGCGATTGTTATTAAACTTATTCTATTTACTGAGATTTTGTAGCTTATTAGTTTCACTGAATGGCTTTAATCTAAACATCAAGAACACAAAAACTAGATCAATCTATCTAAAATAGACAGACAGACAGACAGACAGACAGACAGACAGACAGACAGATAGATAGACAGATAGATAGATAGATAGATAGATAGATAGATAGATAGATAGATAGATAGATAGATAGATAGATAGATAGATAGATAGATAGCCCTCCACTAATATTGACACCCTTGGTAAATATGAGCAAAGAAGGCTTTAGAAAATTATCGTTATTGTTTAACCTTTTGATATGTTTTGTTACAAAAATTCACAAAAAATTCTCTGCTCTCATGGATATCAAACAATTGCAAACAAAACACACAGGTTTATCCAAAACAAATATCTAAATATAGGTGTACAATAATTACTGGCACCCCTGTGAATTCATATGTGAAAAATATTATAATAATAATATAATTTGAAGTATATTCCCATTGATATTTTGCATGTTTTTAGTACACCTGGGTGACTAGGAACAGGAAATTGTTCAACCATGACTTCCTGTTTCACAGGGGTATAAATATGAGGTAACACATAGGCCAAATTCCCTTAGTCATTCATAACAGTGGGTAAGACCAAGGAATATAGCTGTGATGTGATGCAAAAGGTTGTTGAGCTTCACAAAATGGGAAGTGGCTATAAGAAAATAGCACAAGCATTGAAAATGCCCATTTCCACCATCAGGGCAATAATTAAGAAGTTCCAGTCAACTGTAAATGTTATGAATCAACCTGGAATTGGACGCGTGTCTATATCGTCTCAACGCACTGTGAAGAGGATGGTTCGAGTGGCCAAAAAATCTCCAAGGATCACAGCTGGAGAATTGCAGAAGTTAGTTGCATCTTGGGGTCAGAAAGTCTCCAAAACTACAATCCGAAGTCACCTACATCACCACAAGTTGTTTGGAAGGGTTTCAAGAAAAAAGCCTCTACTCTCATCCAAAAACAAACTCAAGTGTCTTCAGTTTGCCTCCAGACACTACTGGAACTTCAAATGGGATCGGGTTCTATGGTCAGATGAAACCAAAATACAGTTTTTTGGCAACAAACACCAGAGGTGGTTTTGGTGCACACAGAAAGGTAGCCATATGGAAAAGTACCTCATGCCCACGATTAAATATGGTGGTGCCTCTTTAATGTTTTGGGGCTATTTTTCTGCCAGAGGACCTGGACATTTTGTTAGGATACATGGCATCATGGACTCTATCAAATATCAACAGATATTAAATGAAAACCTGACTGCCTCTGCCAGAAAGCTTCAAATGGGCCGTGGTCGGATCTTCCAGCAGGACAATGATCCAAAACATACATCAAAATCAACACAAAAATGGTTTACTGACCACAAAATCAAGGTCCTGCCCTGATCATCCCAGTCCCCTGACCTGAAACCCATAGAAAACCTGTGGGGTGAACTGAAGAGGAGAGTCCACCAGTGTGGACTTTGAAATTTGAAAGATCTGGAGAGATTCTGTATGGAGGAATGGTCTCAGATCCCTTGCCATGTATTCTTCAACATCATCAGGCATTGCAGGAGAAGACTCAGAGCGGTTATCTTGGTAAAGTGAGGTAGCACAAAGTATTGACTAAAAGGGTGCCAATAATTGTTGCACACCTATATTTAACAAAGTTTTTTTTTTTTATAAACCTGTGTTGTGTTTACAGTTGTTTGATATCCATGAGAGCAGAGTATTTTTGTGTATTTTTTTTAACAAAAGATCAAAAGGTTAAACAATAAAGACAATTTTTCACAGCCTTCTTTGCTCATATTTACCAAGGGTGCCAATATTAGTGGAGGGCTCTGTATGTGCCTGAAACGAGTTTTAAAGGCACATAACATCCTGTAGGTTCTCTAACTCTAGGTGGGTTCACTTTCAGGGAGGAAAAAAGGGTAATAAACTGTACTATTCCTTCTACAAATTTTGTATCTAGTGTGTCTTTTAGCTGGAACAGTAATCACTCTTAATAGAAATAAAACCCAAATGCAGTCTTTAAAGTCAAATTATGCACATTAAATGATTTTTAACATATGCTACTTTTACTAAAAGTACAACGCATGTATAAGAAAAGGTATAGTTTAGTAGTCTACATTATGTTCAATCCCACGTGTTAGTTCATGAAAAAGTGCTATTTTTCCAAAAGATGACCATTTTACACATGCTAATGTGTCTGCTAATCATTTAAGAACAATCGATATTTTTGGAGGAATATTTATCATTTATTCTAAGCATTTTTAAGCTTCATTGTCTGTTTTAGTTTGGACTGTAATGATCTTATTCTGTTTTATACTCCTTAATTATAGAGAATAGACGGAATATCTTTATTGCCATCATACAAGTACAATGAAATTTACTCCCAGTAGTACACAAAAAAAGCCTAAAACCACCAAACTAGCAATAAAAACATAGATTATAGTGTATATAGAGAGACTATATATATATAGACTATATATATATTGCAGATATAAGTATCAGATCAATATTTGATATTCAGTCTCAGAGATTATAAAGGTAATAGAGTTATTCCTGGAGTATTTGTAGGAGCTGGAAGAAGTCATTTAATTGCACTTCAGTGCCCTGCAGGTGTTGGATGGTGTCACACTTCCCCCATGTGGCCATATGCAGAACTGCAACACAGCCAACACACGCCCAAGGGAGTAGTTAGTTAGAATAAAATTAGGCTAGAAATGTATTTTAAAAAGCAGCTTTAAAGGCAAACATTTTAAGCCAGCAGTGAGACACTCTCAGAAAACAAGGATAATAAACTAAACCGTTTTGTCTCAGAGGAGGTGACGTCAAACGTACACCTTGTGTACCTGTAGTGTGTTTTACGTAGAAATGTACCTATAGTGTACCTTTAAAGATTTACACTAAAACTAATAACAGCCCCTTTGTATAGCTTAAAACTTTTTTAAAGGTCAGAAGGATTTAGAAAGGATTTTATTACAACTTTAGGTAAGAAAAGGCAAATTTATTTATACAGCGAAGTTCATACGCAAATAAAATGAACAAATATAAAAAATGAAAGTAAATAGAAAGTAAAAATATTTCTTTAAGAAAGCACTTTAAAAGATGAAAATAAATACATTGCTATTTAAGAACATTTTTAAGCTCAAATCCACATCTCTGTGCTTAGTACCTTCCTATTGACATACCAGGCTCCTATTGCTTTAGCATATCCGACAGGTACAGTGTTAATCCATGTAGTGATTTATAGACAATATTTATTCTGTAGGAATGTATAAAAACACAAATAATCCATAAAAACACCTGCAAAAACAAACAGGAAGTAACTACACTGAATAAAGCTTTCATTTATTTAATACCCGAACACACATCGAGCAGAAGATAAACACTCTGGCTTTTAAAAGAATGTATCAAGTTTAAGTATTAAGTTTATACCACTGTTAAATTCTGGATTCTGATTGGTCAGAAGCTGTTGATTCGTTTTCTATAACAGCGCTCGTTTTAATAGGCAACGTTATCGTTTCTATAGTAACAGTGAATGCACAGGGACATGTGCACTGATAATAAACGGATTAAAAGATCGTTGATATGGTGAAGTTTACTGTAAGGAGATGTTTATGTAACATATATGGAAGGAGTCTCCAGTTTCAGAGGTTAAACTGTAACTTTAAGTTTCCCGACATGTTCAGGACGGAGGAGTTTACGCTTCTTCGCGGTTTCTCGGTAACACGACAAGCTGCTTGTCTTAGAGAGAGTGTAAAGAGAGGCTGGTGAGGGAACCACTGTTTATAGCTGCTATAACGTACGTTTCATGACCATTAAAAGCAACTATAAACAGATAAAAAGTACAACATGTTATTCTTTAATAAAAGAAACGTAAACTGTGGTTATAAGAGGAAAACGCCTGGGGACGTGCAGCACACACAGTGTTTAACAACAACTATAGCTACTGTTCAGTGTTGTGTAGGGCTGGGAAAATTCATATTTTACATCTTTACACTCCTGTTTCAGTTCTTCAATATACTTTGTGTGTGTGTGTGTGTGTGTGTGTGTGTGTGTGTGTGCGTGGTCTATTGTAAATTGAAAGCTAAATATTATTATGAGCTCTGGATATATGAATGCGCACAATTTACCCCTTACTTCAAATGTAGCGAAGTCATTAGCCAGGTGTGTGATGTGTGATGCTTCTTTAGTGTTGTGCTGGACCTACAAGGCTAATGTTGCTAACAAGTAATGGAAGCGTATAGCCTCCAGTTTAGCATGGCGCACTAAATCTGTATCCCGCAGTGACATCTCCTCAAACAGAGCTGCTGACGAGCTTTCTGACTCACAGTTATCTATAAACATGAACAAAAGGACAAAATGACAGGGAGATAAACATTCGTAGTGATGTCACTTCCTTCCTCAGAACACAGCTTGGTGTCAGCATCAGTCTCAGGAGGAGGAGGAGGAGGAGGCGTGGCCTCCTTAAAGTTTGGAGCTACAGTAATTACGAAGGTTTTTTCGAAATGTAGGCAATAATTAAGACAACTGGAGCTTATAAACTACCTGAACATGTCTTGGATTTTTGGGGTAAAGGGAAATGTAAGTGATGATCAGATGGTTTTCTGACACTTTGTATCTGTGTCTGTTTCTTTCAGCGTGCAAAAGGAAGGAGCAGGAACACGGGAAAAACGAGCGCGGAAACGTCTCGAAGAAACCACGACTGGTTTTCACCGACGTCCAGCGTCGGACTTTACATGCAATATTCAAAGAGAACAAGCGCCCGTCCAAAGAGTTACAAATCACCATCTCTCAGCAGCTGGGCCTGGAGCTCGCCACCGTCAGCAACTTCTTCATGAACGCTCGCCGGCGGAGTCTCGATAAGTGGCTGGATGATGGAGGCTCCAACTCGGCCAACTCATCCTCCAACACTTGTACCAAAGCGTAACAGCTGCAGACTGACCCAAAAAAAATAACCTTCGGTGGAAAAGCTTTAACCTAAAAAAAACTAAGCCAGAGAACTTCTGGACTGCGTTTTTTTTTTTTTTTTTTTTGCCCTTAAGACTTGTACAATACTGATATTTATAATATCCAAAGAAAAAACAACCAAACAACCAAAGACTTCTTCTTCTTCTTCTTCTTCTTCTTCTTCTTCAGCGAGTATTTAAGACTTCATTCGTTTATGTCTGCAAAAAAGAAATGTTACTGTCCAGTCATTGGTCATACAAGCATCTCCACACCATCACCAGTTTCCCACCTCTCATTCTCGTTCCACAATGTTAGTTGGACTCTTTCTCATCGCTGATTGGATGCTGACTCCGCCTCGGAGTTGTTGTATTGTTTTGTTTTTTGTTTATTTTTTTTAATTGTTGGGTTTATTTTGAGGCGTGTGACATCTCACGAGTTTAAGCACTGTGTCCAAACGGAGACGAGCACAGGTGTGATGATGATGTCACTCGCGTGCTTCGAGCCCCGCCCCCTTTCACCCACCTTCACTGTTCCTTCCCCCGTTCCTGAAAAAAAAAATTCTCAAGGGTTCGAGGATTAAAAACACGAAGCTGTAGCATCTTACCACGGTTTTCCTCGAATGCCGTCCTCCTCGTAGTGCTTTCTTCCCAACTGTCAGGAAAATTAGGATGCGTTTCCTTCTTCAGCTGTAACCATTTCACTTTTAAGTGTAGCAATCAATCAATCAATCAATCAATCAATTAATCAATCAAGTATGGAACCAAAGAATGTGTGTTATAGAGACTGCTCCAAATTTCTACACTCTAATCAAAAAAAAAAACAAAAAAAAAAAGATTGATAGAAATCATTGTGCTCAAATCATTCACACTCTACGCTTTGTGGCGTGATACGTTCAGGGAAAACTTCACTAGCTTTAAAATCTATGTTTTAAAAAATGAATAAACGCCAGCAGCTAAACACCAAAGATCGACCCTCATCGGGCAGCTTCAGCGCCTGTGCTGTAAAAAAACGTAATCAACCAATCATAAGCATGTAAGTCCGAGAGGGACGCTATTCTGCCGACGACTAATCACGCCGATAAGCAGGGACTGACAGCTGATTGTAAATAAGCACTGGACTGACGCTGACGTTAGATCGCGATGTAAATCCGCCAGGATTAGCCGCGCTTTTACCCGGCTAACGTCGTCACCGGATTCCGCGATTTCCAAAATTTCAAGGTTTTGACTTCACGTGGTACTCGAAAGTTTATACGCATTATTCATTAACAACAAACTCCAACAACATACAGTGAAACTCTGGTGCTTTACCGGTAGTTATACTTTATTTTAACGACAATCTGGGGCCAAAAAAGAGTTAAGCATGAAATGTGTCATATTTTTAATTTCGCAATGAATAAAAAGGTAACAAACAAATAAAGACTGTATCAATTCACAGATGTTGCCAATTCAACATCTACGGTTCAGCCATAAGTTGAGACCAGAATGCTACACTTTTAGACCAAAAGTGAATCAAATTCTCCAGTTACTTTCACTTTGTGATGACTTTTATCTTTGACATTTGAATCCGCAAAGCTCGATTTTGTGCGCCAACAGAAACCAAGTGGGCGGGTTGGATCATCTGCAACACCTTTGTAGAGAAAAGAAGCTTAGTCCATTTTTTTTGCCCCAGAATCTCAAGTGTACGTGTGTGCTGTTATTCACATTATATCCACTAGGGGGATTATATCCACCAGGGGGCACACTATATCCACTAGGGGGCAGGTGGGAGCTAAAACAGCCCTGGCTGGAAGACTTCCTATAAAATGTCGACTAATTACCGACGTTGCTGGTGTCGTGAATTGTCCACTCGTAGGATACTACCTCCTTGAGGAATTTTTAAGGACATATACACACACACACACACACACACACACATACACAAACGTAAAGTATGACATCCTGTTATCGCAGCATCTGATTAAAACTCTTGGTTTACGTTTATGCTTTTCGATCAGCCGAATAATTCTATGCATTACCCGGTTTGGAAGAAAGCATTACGAGCGTCGCGTTCCTCCTCCTCGAGGAAACGGTTGCATTCGGTCCACTCCAACAGTCACGAGATTTCTGGCCCGGTTGTCACTGGGCACTTGTGGTGTGGTGTGGTGTGGTGTGGTTAGCTTTACCAAAAAAAAATGTTATATCTATATATTCGGTAACTATTTATGAGTATTCCATTCGACGACGAGAAGAAAGCGCTGCTTCCTCGTGTAGAAAAGACGGAAATATCTTCAGACCCACTTATATTTTTAGTGCGAACCAAAGATGCTACCTCACTCAGTTTCCATTAGTGATTTCTATCACGTTAATGATACCAAAGAATACCAAAGATGTTTCTTTTTTTTTTTTTTCTTTTTCTTTTTTCTTTTTCCTCTCTTTTGCACGGCCTACGTGAATGATGTGGTGGATAAAGTGGACGGTGTGATGATCGCCCAGCCTCCTTTCCTTACCTTTCCCTCCCTCTCTCTCTTTCTCTTTCTTCTTTCCTTCACTCCGCGTGCTCTCTTTTTCATCCGTGCTCGTGCGACTTTGATTAAAAAACTCACAGGACGAGTGCCTTGCTTGAACCAAAGTGTTAAACCGCTGTTAACCTCTCTCTCTCTCTCTCTCTCTCTCTCTCTCTTCTTGTACTCTTAAAATACCTCAGCCTCTAGAAGGGCCACTGATGAAGATTAACAGAGTCTCTCTCTCTCTCTCTCTCTCTCTCTCTCTCTCTCTCTCTCTCTCTCTCTCTCTCTCTCTCTCTCTCTCTCTCTCTCTCTCTCTCTCTCACTGTGGTGCTTTTCACCAGTGCAGCCATGCAACAAAAAACATACCTTTTCCCTTTCTCCAACTCTTTTGCTGATAAACCAAAGCTCCTCCTCTTTCCCCTATTAAGCCCTTCCCCAACACTAATCGACCACCAGCCCCGCCCCGCCCCTTTTTTTTTTTTTTTTTTTTTTTTTTTTTTTTTTGTGCTGGTAGGCGTGTCCACCGTAGCGGGCCGTGTACGTGTTTTTACCAAATGTCTCAGAATACCTCATGCTAATAAAAGCTTACAGTTTTGTTGTATAGAGAGTCTATGTGTTTGAGGCAGAAACTCGATTATTTTGCGAACTTGTTCATGTCGATTCGTAAAAAAAAAAAAAAATCTTTATTTATTTTTGACGTTTGGCTTAAAAAGTGCTGCGTTCTTTCGCTCACTGATGGCAAGTTTCAAAACTTGCAGGAAGGAAAAGAGAAACTTATTTTTTTGATTAAAATTTGTGTCATGCTATGTGCGATACGATTACTGTTACTATTACGATAACGATAATGTAGGCTATTCTTTTTTACAGGGTAAAAAAAAAAAACCAACTGCTGTGACGCCGTGTTTATATGTGTTTATATATTTTCCTCTTTTCTCGGTTGTGTGATTTCGTTTCGTTTCATTTTGTACCGTTTTGAGTCTGTTTTAATTTATGTATTTGTAGAAAATATAGATTTGTACATAGTAGGGTTTTTGGAAAAAAAAAAAAAAAAAAAGAAAGAAAACAAACAAAACAAAAGCAGAAAAAATGGGGACGTTCGGTTTTACGTTCTGGCCTTCGGATGGAAGCGTGGACGCGGCGCAGGCGTGTGATCTTTTGTGTCTCGGCTGGCACACGGTTCTTCAATCAAAACACTGCCAGAAACACATCTCCCTCAGACACACACACACACACACACACACACACACACACACACACACACACACACACACCCTGGGAAACATTTCTGTCTGTCACCGAAATCACACAAACTGTGTGTGGTGTTTTCATTTCCTATATTTTTTTTTTGTCGCTTGCACACATGAAAGATTTACATTTAGATCTCAGTCTAACAAAAAAAAAAAAAAAAAAGCACTGGCCTTTTTATTGTGTGTGTGAAGGCGTGTGTGGGTGGGTCCGAGGGGGCGGAGCTTGTATAATGAAGCAGGGAGGAGCCATGGATTTGTTTGACAGTTTCATCCAGTATTCCGTGCTAACCACAATAACGAGCACTACGTCTAGTATTAAAGCATAAACACGATTCGATTTAAAACCTTTATCATCTCAGAGTATGCAGTTTGTAAGTTTTAGCGCCCTCTTCAGCCTGAGAGGGTGAATTGAAACTGCAGTGCAACGGTGTAAAGACTCGGTCCGTTTGTTGAACCCACATATGCATATTGAGTTGCCTTTTAGAAGGAAAAAAAAGAGAGAGAAGCAAATTCTGTTCCAATTGGGGGGGCGGGGCTAATTTCAGGACCAGAAAAATGTTAGCAAAAGCCTGTAACAATGAAACTAGCCGGATCCACTGCATAGCAGTATTGTGAATGACAGTTTTTCAGGTATATTTGAACTGATTAAATGATTACTGAATGAACTTTAAATAACAAACTGCACTTAAACATCAGAAGTAGTTTAACACCACAAGTCCAGGCACCTCAGTTTATTCCTGTGGTATCATTACATACGTCAATTTTCCATCAGACTTCATCGTGTGTCAATGCACTGCAGGTATTGTGACTTTACGAATCCCGTTTTCAGAAATTGTAGTCAAACGTGTAACTTACAACTCTTTGTGTTACAATATTACAAGATTTGTGTTACATGTTCATAGAGTCATTACTCGTTTAATTCATATTTTGTCGTTAATGTTTTCAGATGACTGCGTTACATGCAGAGTTTGTTTGCAACTTTTAAGCCCCACCCCCTTTCTTTTGCCTGCAGCGATTACACTTAGCCCCGCCTCCTCAAAAAAAGTGCACCGTTTCAGTCAAAATCTTTTGCGTAACTAGTGATTACGCAAATGTAGCACGAAAATCGCAAGTAACAACCTAACGTGAGGAAACACGAGACGTTGAGAATTGACATGTCTGATTACAGTCAGAATTACAGTCCTACCATTGCATTGACATACGAAACATTTGACTGGAAATTTATTTACTCCGTCTTGTTTTGTTCTGATTTCCGGATTTTTTGTTTGTTTGTTTGTTTTTTTCGACAGAGCCTTAAGGATTTGTGTATGTGCGTTCAGCTCAGAGTCTTAGCCCAGATGTTTTTCTTAAAAAAAAAAACATTCTCGTCTAAAACCAACCGAAAACAAATGAAGGGTAAACCCCGCCCCCTTGAGGTTACATCAACCAATCAGAATTGTACACACCAGTTTTATCGTATGAATTCTTAGAATTGTGATATAATGCACCAGCGATGGTTTTGTCACATTCTATGTTGTACAATCACCTTCGCCCACACACACACACACACACACATACACACACACACACACACAAACACACACACACACACACCTTGTTTCCAATCACTCCATTATACCAGGAATCTTGAATACAGCTGTGGGTTTTAGTTCGCTTGTAGCACGAGATGTTTGAGAGGAAGAGAGTAAAAGGCAGAGCACGCAGGGAATGCAGTGTGTGTGTGAGTGTGTGTGTGAATGTGTGCGTGTGTGTGTGTGTGTGTGTGTGTGTTTTGTAACCCCTTCATCCCTCTCTCTCCTTTCCTCGCCTGTCGATCTGAAAGAATACGTCGATGTCACGGTGTGTGAGACCGTTGCGATATCTCAGTATCCATGAATATCGTGATTTTGTTAACTGACCCGAATATTGCGATACCTTGACATACCTGCGCATGAAACATCTGGAATGATGTGAACACTGTCATTCTTCAACAAGACTGAAAACTGTAGTGTCTCTTGAACAGCATGACGTTGTACTGTACGTGAATACGTGTGTGTGTGTGTGTGTGTGTGTGTGTGTGTGTGTGAATGAATATTTTTGCAATGTTCATGAATATTACTGTATCACGATGTGTCACGAATGTGAGGAACATCATATCACTGAACGTGTGAATTTCACGATCTAAGAGCGTGGATATCGCACGTATATTGACAGACATAAACAGAGATATGATGATGTGTTGATAAGTGATGCTCATGAATATCACGGTATCTCAAGGTGTGTGAACAGTGAGATATCTCGTGTATCCTAACGCGCATGAATATCACACTGTATACATGTGTGTGACTATCGCGAGGTCTCGTTGTGTGAAGATATCAGTATCTCATTGCGTGTGAATATCGCGATGTCTGATTGTGCGTGAGGATATCGAGATCGGACTGTGAGTGAATATCAGGATCGCGCTGATTATTTCTTCGCCCCCCTCGTCCCAGTTGGTTGTCGCGGAAAAGGAGTTCCTGTTTTATACGAAGGCCCGGCTCTGTGTGTGCCCTACAATATTTCGAGCGCCTATGACAATCATCTGGAAAAGACACAAAAAAAAACAAATCATGATTTCATTTTCTTCCTTTCTGTCTGTTTTTCTTGGACTTCTTCTTCGAGCGATGATCACATCTAGAGAAATATTTATTTATCGTTCTTTTTCCCCAAAGCAGTGGCTCGAACTGCGTCGTTCCAGTTTGCTAAGCACTTCTTGTGTCACGCAGTTTTATGTTTTATCGCTCTTTGTCTAAGCTTCATCTTCTGTGCTTTTTATCTATTCTGTGTCTGGTAAAGAAATGAACGGGAGCGATGCACTAGGCGTCCTTCTGCGTTTGTGTTTCTGTAACGCCTCACGGTTTGCGTTAAATAACAATGTGCTTTTTACTTTCTTGTCTGACTTTGCTCTCTCTCTCTCTCCCACTCTCTCTCTCTCTCTCTCCTTCTCTCTCTCTCTCTCTCTCTCTCTCTCTCTCTCTCTCCTTTCTTCCTCTCTCTTTCTCTGCCGTGCAATATCATCTACTGTGTTTGCTAAGCAAGAAAAAAAAAGAGAAAAAAAAAAAAAAAAAAACAGAAGCAAGTGATGATGTCATCATGCTTTTTTTCAGTGTTGAAATGTTTCAGCATTTCTGTAGTCACAAAAAATGTAGAAAATAAAAACAGTTGGGTTTTCCAGCACTGCAAGACCAGACTCGCTTTTATCCTCTCTGTCTTCATTATTGACCTGTGTGCAATTAAAGAGTCACGCGATCTTAATGTAATTACACCTGTTCCTGGAAGAGTTGCTTAGAGAACATACCTAAATAAACAGCATCGTGAAGAGCAAGGAGCTATCAAAACAAGTCTGGGACCAAATTGCTGAAAATGATCTATCAGGGTTTGGTTGGTAAAAAAACATCCCACATCCCGTGTAGTGACAACTGTGACTCTGCCTACAGCAGTAGTTGTGGTAGCTCAGTGGTTAAGACATTGGTCTTCTGACTGGAAGGTCATGAGTTCACCACTAAGCTGCCATTGCTGGGCCCTTGAGCAAGATCTCTAACCCTCAACTGCTCAGTTGTATAAATGAGATAAATGTAAGTCGCTCTCCGGTTCTCCGGTCTGATGAGACCAACACTGAACGTTTTGGCCCTGGTGCAAAGCATCACGTTGTACAGACTCCAAACACTGCTTATCACCCTGATAACACCATCCTCATTGTGAAACATGGTGGTGGAACATCATGTCGTTGGGATGATTTTCATCAGCAGGGACTGGAAAACTGTCAGGATTGAGGGTGAGATGGATGTCCAGGAAATACAAGGCTGACCTAGAAGAAAACCTTGGGGCTGGGACGGAGCTTCATCTACAAATACTGCCAAGTTCATATGGCTTTGTGAATGTCTCCAAACTGAGGTGTCCAACAAAGTGTAAAGAAAAAAAAACTTATTTAAAAAATAATAAATAGCTGAGGTGAATGTTGGTATTTGTCATACTGTGGGAAAGAGAGACTCCATTTTGGATGGAGACATGGCAGGGTTTAGAGTTTTTTTTAATAATGACCACTAGAGGGCGTCTTTTCTTAGTATGTGAATAAAATCACTTGTGAAAAGCGTGACTTGACAACACACGTGTGCAAATATACAACGACTGCCATGTTTGAGTGTAAAAAAAAGTGTGATCAGTGTTACAAAACATGTTATTCAGTCATTCGTTCAGTCAGTTGTTCTATATCTATACACACCTAGTCCTGTGCTGATTATTATGCACAGTTTGGTGATTTTCCTGATCTTACACGCCTGATTTAACTCATCAGCCTATAACCACGTCTCTAAAAATAGGTAAATCACCTCAGACCATTATTTCTAGCTCTTTTGAATTAATTATGAGTCTAAAGTACCATTTCAGTACTGAACACGATATATTTTATATTGTAATACTCACAAACGACCACTAGGTGGACGTGTGAAGGTTGAACAGCGCCACTTGGTTTGTAGAACTAATTTTTCCCCTTAAAATATATTATTTATATATTAATAATATTATATATTATTTATATATAAAATTAAATGTATAAAATATTAATACCAGAAATATTTTTTTAATTACTGTCTCCTTCCTACTTCCCCTCATTTTCTTTCTTCTGACCTCAGGATTTATAAAATGAGTAAGACTACAAAGTAGAAATGTAAATGACCATTGAATATAATTACTACACCAAATAACAAACTAGTCATCTCATTATATATATTATATAAGCTATACGTTAACAAATTGTACATTTATAACGTTCATTTATTTCTCTCCCTGAAACATTTCTCATATTAAAGAAATGTATTCATGATAGAAATGTAATGATGTTCAGGATAGTGACACTATTTTGGTGCCAAAGAGTCAAAAAATGTATATAAAACAAGTCTACTGAATTACATAAATGTGCGAATGATTACACAAGAACACGAAGGAACTGAAACAATTTTATAATATTGTTAAAATTAGTGTCTGAGATGTTAAACCTCACACTGCATATAAAGATTAAATTGGCAAAGGTAAAGGAACAGGAAACGGGTTGCATCACATCAGGAAGGATACCCAGCAACTGGTGATGTATAGAAGAAATATTAAATAAATCAAGTTTAGTAGAAGTGTGATGTATAATAACAGAGAAATTACACAGGGTTGATGTTGTTGTGTTTTTTTTTTCCAGAATGAATATGAAAATAGTACAATTTCTGCATTAAGAGCAATTCAGGTTGAAGTGTAATACTCATAAACCGTCACCAGGTGGCAGAAAAGACCAGATTAACACAGAGCAGCAGCATCTGGTTTACTTCAGTAGATGGCGCTGTGCCTTAAGTTTCCCACTTACAGTATACATGCGCTAAAGTGTTATTTTAAATAGTATTTTACTGGATTTCTGTAGTTTTCTTCAGTCAGTGACATTCCATTCACCGTGTAGATGGTTAGCGTATAGAATAGTCTTTTTTTAAGGATTTCATTAAATCATAACTTCCATCCATTCATCCATTTTCTGTACCGCTTATCCTACACAAGGTCGCGAGGAGCCTGGAGCCTATGCCAGGGGGCACAAGGCGGGGGACACCCTGGACGGGGTGACAATCACACACACATTCACACATCCATTGACACAGAAATTCACACACCCATTCACACACAACAGACCATTTGGAAACGCCAATCAGCATACAATGCATGTTTTTGGACTGGGGGGGAAACCCCCGAAACTCCGCATACACAGGGTGTAGTCAAGATTCGTTTGAACCCCCAATAATATACAATATTCATCCAGTATGACCAGGTGCCAAGCCATCACAGGGCACAATCACACACACATTCACACACCCATTCACACACTACAATTTGGAAAATGCCAATCAGCCTACAACATTTGTCTTTGGACTGGGGGAGGTAGCCAGAGTACCCTGAGGCTGATGCATGGGGGGGATATGCAGGCTCCACACACAAAGGGCAGAGGCTGGAATCAAACCTCCAACCTCGAGGGTGTGAGGCAAGTGTGCTAAGCACCTATCCCCTCACCCCTCAACTGCCCACACCCTCAACCCCCATCCATCTCCCTGCTGAAAGAAAGGGAAAAAAACTCACAGAATTGTAATGGTTTAAATGGAAACTGTAATAGTCCCTGTGGGTCTCTACTAGTCATTTGTTGCCTTCTACTAGTGGCATGTCTAGTAGATATCATTAAGGACGAATAATGGTAATGGTGATGGTTTTAATGGTTAGCTGATGGGTTGTAATGGTATTTGTAGTGGAATCCATTTGAATATATGTGATGATTTCTTCTTTTTTTTCAGCAGGAGTGTACTGTCGAAAATACTGTAAAAAATTCACTTCTTATCTCCTGTTGAAATGAATCACTGAATCATTTACTTAGAGCTTTAGAGCTAATAAATAACCAGTTTACGAAACTGTTTTTTTTTTTTCCCCGAGTTTCGAGACCTAAAAATAGGCAGCCTCTATTTTAACTTAGCTAAGTTAGCTGGCTAAGTTAGTTAGCTAAATGTTCGTGTTGTACGGTTTTATTTTTCTTTTTTTAAACAAACCAATAAATGAACAAACAAGCAAACTAAATAAAAATCGTGTGCGCGCGTGTGCTGAAGTGATGTTGTTGTGTGTGTGTGTGTGTGTGTGTGTGTGTGTGTGTGTGTGTGTTTTTTGTTTTTTTTTTCTTCCAGAATGAATATGAAAATAATACAATTTCTGCATTAAGTGCAATTCAGGTTGAAGTGTAATACTCATAAACCGTCACCAGGTGGCAGAAAAGACCAGATTAACACAGAGCAGCAGCATCTGGTTTACTTCAGTAGATGGCGCTGTGCCTTAAGTTTCCCACTTACAGTATACATGCGCTAAAGTGTTATTTTAAATAGTATTTTACTGGATTTCTGTAGTTTTCTTCAGTCAGTGACATTCCATTCACCGTGTAGATGGTTAGCGTATAGAATAGTCTTTTTTTAAAGGATTTCATTAAATCATAATTTGGAAAACAATTTGGAAACGCTAATCAGCGTACAATGCATGTTTTTGGACTGGGGGAGGAAACCCCCGAAACTCCGCACACACAGGGTGTAGTCAAGATTCGTTCGAACCCCCAATAATATACAGTATTCATACAGTAGCATTCGCAGGCTTTTGGGAGAAGTCTGGTTTGACGGTTACTACAGTCGTCGCCATGGTAACAGGGACACAAAAGCATAAAGAATGACTATGGCTGTGTCCTAAACGTAAAAAATACTCTTTTATAAACTGGTACTCAGACACAGGAAGGCATCAAATCATAGCTTCATTAAATGTTTGTAGAATTCTGCCTTCTGAGCTGCTTATATCTGAGTGAACTCCTGCTCTTTTAAGTGAGTCAGATCATTTGGCTCAGCTCAGGAGGAAGAGTCGACTCTCTCGGCTCACAAGCGATTCATTTTTGTTATGGTTTGTTTTTCCCTCTAAACCGGACAAACTTTGAATAAATCCGATCAGTGGTCGTCTTTGGCTGACTACGACTGAAATTACTCAGAAAAATCTCACTCTACCTTCAAGTCTGTGCTTTCCATTTTTTATCAAATCTATTTAAATCATTTTTAAGTCAGCAAAACTCCACAAATGTGCAATGATAAATACAGTAAGCATCCCTGCATTCAATATTTTAATAAAATTTCACAGCAAGAGTAATAGCATTGAGTACACCTGGGGGTGGGACAAAAAAAAAGAGACTCAGACAATGTGACTGACTGGCTTTACTCTTTAGACATGTGTGTGTGTGTGTGTGTGAGTGTGTGTGTGTGTGTGTGTGTGTGTGTCTACCTATGTAATGTTATCCTATTGCCAATACTGTTACTATGTTCACCTATCTCCCATCCATCCATTTTCCGTACAGCTTATCCTACACAGGGGGGCCTGGAGCCTATCCCAGGAAACTCAGGGCACAAGGTGGGGGACATCCTGGACAGGGTGCCAAGCCATCACAGGACACAATCACACACCCATTCACACACTACAATTTGGAAAATGCCCATCAGCCTACAACATTTGTCTTTGGAGTGGGGGAGGTAGCCAGAGTACCCTGAGGCTGATGCATAGGGGGGATATGCAGGCTCCACACACAAAGGGCAGAGGTTGGAATCAAACCTCCAACCCAGAGCGTGTGAGGCAAGTGTGCTAAGCACCTATCCCCTCACCCCTCAACTGCCCACACCCCCATCCCCCATCCATCTCCCTGCTGAAAGAAAGAAAATAATAAACTCACAGAATTGTAATGGTTTAAATGGAAACTGTAATAGTCCCTGTGGGTCTCTACTAGTCATTTGTTCCCTTCTACTAGTGGCATGTCTAGTAGATATCATTAAGGACGAATAATGGTAATGGTGATGGTTTTAATGGTTAGCTGATGGTTTGTAATGGTATTTGTAGTGGAAACCATTTGAATATATGTGATGGTTTCTTTTTCTTCTTCTTTTTCAGCAGGGGTGTACTGTCTAAAAAATTCACTTCTTATCTCCTGTTGAAATGAATCACTGAATCATTTACTTAGAGCTTTAGAGCTAATAAATAACCAGTTTATGAAACCCGAGTTTCGAGACCTAAAAATAGGCAGCCTCTGTTTTAACTTGTGGCTAAGTTAGCTGGCTAATTTAGTTAGCTAAATGTTCGTGTGGTACGGTTTTATTTTTATTTTTTTATTTTTTTAAACAAAACAATACATGAACAAACAAGCAAACCGCGCGTGTGTTGTTATTTATTATTTTTAATAGCTGGGTTTGTTCAAATGATTTTATTGAAAAAAAAAAATTGTTTTGTGAGCCTTCGAAGAGGAACAGGAAGTGGCGTCAGGAGGAGGCGGAGTCGTGGAGGGGTTTTTGGGTCACGTGACCCGACGGCCAGTCTCTTAATGTTTTGACAAGCAGCTCGGAGAAGCAGAGGAGCAGGAGCCTGCGTCAGCTGATCCTCCATGATTCTTCTGATTATTGTTATGATGGTGGTTGGACCGCTTCATGGCGCTTTAGCGGATTTACAAACACAGTTTACTCTGTAGTTGGGATGCTTGCTGTGGGTTTAGTTAGCTGGTCGCTGGACTAGCCGGGTTGTTTAGCGGATTTAACTTAGTTAAACTAGTTGTGATTAGTGAACAGAGCAGTGCTGTAAAGAGGAAGATGGTGTTTGGGACAGCTGGCATGGCCGGATACACACACTTATGAGCATTTTGATGAGAGAATGGCGTGTTGATGGAGAATTAGAGTCGCAGTGAAGACATTGAGACTTTGCTGCAGCTGTGTGTGTGTGTGTGTGTGTGTGTGTGTAAGGGGTGTCAGGGGGTTATGGAGGGCTGGGATGGTTCATAACGCCTGTGTGTGTGTGTGTATTTGGTCAGATCTAGGTGTTAGTGCTTTAATCGAGGTTTAAGTGGTGTTGGCATGGGCATGAAGACATGGACACACACTCACACACACTCTCACTCTCAGACATACACATACTGTATACACACACACTGCAGCTGTGGGCAAGGTGACTTCTCTGAATAATCCTCATTTGCACGAGTGGTTTGCTGGACTGAAGAGCTGATATCAGTCTCCTGGAGCTGCTGATGGTGTGTGGAAGCTCAGGGGTTTGAAGGAGAGACTCTCAGAAGGTTTTTTTTTAGAGCCAGAGCCTGAAGTGTGCAGAAGGAGGACGGAGCCGAGGCGAGCTGGAGGACGACACAGAGGGAAGCATGAAGCCTGAGCGAGGTAAACTGCATGCTTTTACATGGACAACACATCGATCAGTGTGTGTGTAGTGTGTGTGTGTGTGTGTGTGTGTGTGTACTGGTCCTGAGGTGTGATGGGGGTTTGTGCTGATCCTTATCTTGGATTTGGGGTCTAAATGCCATCAGTGTGATCAAAAGGAAATGATGAAATGATCAAGGTGTGTTATGTGTTGTTGTTGTGTGTTCTTGTGTTTGGAGCTGAGGACATCAATCTCAAGTGATTAGTTTAGCTTCCAGGAATGGATTAAAGTGTGTGTGAGTGTGTAAGTGTTTATGAGTGCGTGTATTTGTGTGTTTTCTAAGAGGGGAACAAAGCCTCCTGAAGGATGTTGTCTTTGTCGCCCCCTAGCGACGTCTTATATACGTGTGTGTGAGTGAGTGTTCATGCATATGTATGTGTGTGTGTGTGGGTGTGTGTGTGTGTGTGTGTGTGTGTGTGTGTGTGTGTGTGTGTGTGTTACATTGTTTATGTTTTACACAAACACGTGGACGTCATGAAAACTCCGTGTGTGTGTGTGTGTGTGTGTGTTACATTGTTTGTTTTACACAAACACGTGGACGTCATGAAAACTCCGTGTGTGTGTGTGTGTGTGTGTGTTACATTGTTTGTTTTACACAAACACGTGGACGTCATGAAAACTCCGTGTGTGTGTGTGTGTGTGTGTGTGTGTGTGTGTGTGTGTGTGTGTGTGTGTGTTACATTGTTTATGTTTTACACAAACACGTGGACGTCATGAAAACTCCGTGTGTGTGTGTGTGTGTGTGTGTGTGTTACATTGTTTGTTTTACACAAACACGTGGACGTCATGAAAACTCCGTGTGTGTGTGTGTTACATTGTTTATGTTTTACACAAACACGTGGACGTCATGAAAACTCCGTGTGTGTGTGTGTGTGTGTGTGTGTGTGTGTGTGTGTGTGTGTGTGTGTGTGTGTGCCTTTTAATGATTCATTCATTCAGCTATTTGTATTGTAACGCTTATGGCATACGTTCATGTGACGTCACAACACTCACGAACACTCCACAAAGGCAAGGTTGCCAGGTTTGTGTCACAAAACTCCTCTTTCAAAGCACATACACTGCTTTATGACTATTGTTTTAAAATGTATGGTAATATTTACTAATGTTTACAATCACGTCAGACAAAAGCATGCGAAACGCCACTCACTATCAGAACACAAAGTAAATCAAATCCGATCAAATCAATCTAACATCAGAGCTTTTATTTTTTTTATTATTATTATTATATGGAAGAGCGGAATAGTGTCTAATACCATTTACGTAAGCGTGGCGTTTAGCGTGTGCGATTTTTTTTTGTAAATGGGCCTGAAAAACTCCAGAGGATTGGCGGAGCTGGTGCTCAAGAAAGAATGATACTGATCTGTTCAGTTAAGCGATTTTCTGAATGACTCTTCGCTGGGTTGGGGTGGGCGGGGCTATAATGGGAGCAGATGACGTCCGGTAATAATGTCCTGTATACCAGTCCCTCCAGGATTTCGCGATTTTGCGAGCGCAGAAACGAGGAAACTCGGTTGCAATATTTATTTTTTTTTAAATCACCACAGATTTGGGTCAAGACGCGTCATGTGACGTCATCACAACGCGCATTCGGCCGACGCCCTCTTCGATTCATGTGTGTCGAACATTAGTACAGCTAAAAGGTCTCGTTTACCATCAAACATCACTGTGAAAAATCGTGTAAAACAATTTTCGTGCGATCGCGATTTCGCCGATTCTGGTAGGATTACAAAAGAAGTACCAAAAAAAAAATCTGCAAGTTGCATCGCAACATTTTGGGGGGGGAAAAGCCGCAGCAAAATCAAGCATTGTTGGCCGTAATGATGACTGTACGGACTGATATACAAATCAAAACTGGTGATATGTTTTGTGTCCTTACCCGGTGAAACTGAAGCGACTTCATTCCAAGCTTACTCAGCCTCTTTGTAACTCTTATAGACATCTAGGGAATTTATAGCACGCAGTATGTTAAAGGGAATTAGCAGAGTGGCTGGACTATGAATAATCTGGTTCTATAAAAAGCCTGTGATTAATAAATTAGCCTGTGATTTCGTTGGTGTCAGAGTAAACAAGTTAAATGTGATGACAGTGAAGCGTATTTGAATCCTGGAGCTCTTTGGAGTAGCTAAACTCAAACAGCTAGCTGTCTATCAGTGACATAAAATATGATGTAACATATCCAGGGGTTGTTACTGAAGTAGCTGGACATAAGTAGATAAATGGCTATTAAAGTATTAAATAAGATGGCGATACGCTGTACACGCCGTAAACGTACACGTAGCTTAAATTCTTTTTAATTTAACACTTGATACACGTGATAATCTCAGGAATACACGTATACGCAATCATACTGACCACAGAGATTTGTTGTACGGCCGCACATTACGACGACACACAGCCCGTCACTGTAATGAACATTTAAAGGCTGCGTTTTGTCATTGGGGTGTACAAACTTTTGCACTCAACCACACACTGACCCAGATTTGATGGATATATCTGGTGCACGCTCGCTCGGCGTTTAGCGTTAAGTGTGTTTGCAGGAGAACCTCACTAACTGGGAGCAAATATGGCTTGAAAGGGGAAAAAAAACATTTATGGAGTGTGTGTGTGTGTGTGTGTGTGTGTGTGTGTGTGTGTGTGTGCTCTCGGAATACACTCGGATGTGTAACAGGATCATGTGGAATCTCGCCACGAGGCCACAAATCAATTCATCTTCAACGATCAGCTAGTGTTCAACACAGTAAACAAAACCGTGTTGTGATTGCAGCATTGATCTGCTCGTGTGTGTGTGTCTGTGTGTGTGTGTGTGTGTGTGTGTGTGTGTGTGTGTGTGTGTGTGTGTGTGTGTGTGTGTGTGTGATAGAACTCTGTCCTGAAGATGTCAGAAAACTTAGTTACAGCTTTACCTCTGACTCTGGAGACTCCTTCCATGCACGTTAAATAAACGTCTCCTTACAGAAAACATCAGCGATTGCACACGTGTGTTTAAATCCGTCAGTATGGCGCTGTTGCTATAGAAACGAAGATCATCAGGAAGAAGCTGTAAGATGTTGTTGACGGGGCGGTGACTGACAGATAGCTTTTCAGAACTCGTACTTGGAACAGTGGAGTGTGTGTGTGTGTAATATGATCCTAAGAACATATCTCGTGTGTGTGTGTGTGTGTGTGTGTGTGTGTGTGTGTGTGTGTGTGTTTGTTCTCTGTGGTATGCAGGCCATGTGGAGACAGCAGGATGATGTCACTTCAGTCAGCTGGTAGTTTCTGGGCGTCGTTTCTAAGCTTTAAGTTTTCCTGTGGTGTGTGTTTTGGTCTGATCTCCTCCCTGAGATGAAACGCACACGCACACACACACACACACACACACACACACACACACACACACACACACACACACACACACACACATTCCACCCAGAGAGATGGATTAGATGTGTTAACAGCTGCTAATATCCACATGGACTTCCTGTTTCAGACCCCAGCGAGCTCTCCAATCTGTTTCCAACTAAACACACGAGCTTTAATCACCTCACACACTCCTCACACACTCCTCACACACTCCTCACACACTCCTCACACACTCCTCACACACTCCTCACACACACCACTCACTCACACCTCACACACTCCACACACACCTCTCACTCCTCACACACACCACTCACTCACACCTCACTCACACCTCACACACTCCACACACACCTCACACACTCCACACACACCTCACACACTCCACACACACCTCTCACTCTTCACACACACCTCTCACTCCTCACTCACTCCTCACACACACCTCACTCACTCCTCACTCACTCACTCCTCACTCACTCCTCACTCACTCCTCACACACACCTCACTCCTCACACACACCTCACTCCTCACTCACTCCTCACTCACTCACTCCTCACTCACTCCTCACTCACTCCTCACACACACCACTCACTCCTCACACACTCCACACACCTCTCACTCCTCACACACACCTCTCACTCCTCACACACCTCACTCCTCACTCACTCCTCACGCACACACCACACACACTCCTAACACACACACCTCGCACACTTCTCACACACTCCTCTCACTCCCCACACACTCCTCACCCACACCTCTCACACTCCACACACACTCCTCACACACACCTGTCACACGCCGCACACACTCCGCACACTCACCTCTCACACACCTCTCACACTCCACACACTCTCCTCACACACGCCACACACACCTCTCACACTCCACACACTCTCCTCACACACTCACCTCACAAACACTCCTCACACTCCTATTTCACTCTTTCATTCTTGCTTTAGTTCTCTCTTTCCTCTTTCTGTCTCCTTCCTTCAATTGTTTAGCTTCTTTCTTGTGCTCTCTCTCTCTTGTTTTTTCTTTCTCTCTTTTCCTCTTACTGTCTCTTTTTCTATTTCTCTTCTATTTTCACTTTCCTGTTTTTTTCCCCTATTTCCCTTTTGCTTTCCCCTTCTTTCCTTTGTTTAGCTTTCTTTCTTGCTCTCTCTCTCACCCATAAATTTTTTCTTTCTCTCTTTTCCTCTTGCCGTCTTCTTTCTTTCTTTCTTTCTTAATTTTTTGCTTTCTTTCTTGTTTTCTCTCTCTTTAAATCTTTCCATCTTTCCCCTTTCACTTTTTTCTTTCTTTCTCTCTTCCCCTGTCATTGTGTTCTTTCTTTCTTTCTTGTTTTCCCCTCTTGCTGTCTCCTTCCTTCCTTTGTTTAGTTTTGTTCTTGCTCTCTCTCTCTCTCTCCCATTCATTCTCTTCTTGCTCTCCACCTAAAAGCAGACAGAGTAGTGACATCACTTCCTGTGTGGCCCTGATCTTTGCGCTTGTCCCTGGCTGTGTCGTTCTGTCTCCCTCTTTCCCCTCCTCTCTGTTCTCGGGTCAGTTTTTCTCGTCTCTGCTCTGACTATCAGGTGTACATTAAAGATCTCAGACCTGCTCCTGGTTCTGCTGAAGCTGCAGATGAAGGACCATCTGGGCCCGTTGGTTCTGCGCTTCGGGAGACGAGCGCTCGCTGTGTTGTGCTTTTATTAGAAGGCGTGTGACTGGGCGCGGCCTCGCTAACACCACGGCGACCACTCGCTCCTGAAATACCAGTCTGCTCACACCTTAACACGGCCACGGCTCGCCGTTCAGTTGTTTACACGCTAAATAGCAACCTGATGCGACGTGACCCAAAATGGCACGCTTTTATTTTTAAAGATCCTCAGGAAGGAGGATAAATAACAAACAAACAGGGCATGTAGCTAAAAGTGTTACAGCAAAGCATGTTATTGTTATGTTTAAAGACGTTTGGATCATCATTAACACCCGAATAAAACTCACACGCACGTTCAGATTAACGCTGATACTCTCGGAAACCCGGGATCTCGCAGAATTCCCCACAAACGTGACAAACAAACATGGCGGATGCCGGTTCGGCTCGGCTCACGTCGGTTATCGGATTTTGTTGAACGTGGTTCATATTTACTGAACTTTATGTTAAATATAAAATCAGGACACATCTAAGACTGACCAAAGACACAAATGACACTTTTTTTTGAGCACCATCTCTGGAAAAAGAAGACCTGATTTGAATGAGGTCAGACTGGAACGAACCATCTGCAGACAGAGAGGGGAGGATCTGTGTAGCACCAGCTTCATCTCCTCACTGTACCATCCTGACACATTTATTATTCCAACACTTTAAAACAAGGATTTGATTCAGACAGCGAGAGCGTGGCTAAGAACATCAGCAGCTGCATGTGGCCCGGAGCTTTATTTACTGACTTCTCGTCTTATATCACTTTAACTTCCAGAGAATTTGAATAAGTAGTACTGATAAAGTTCACACGCAGCTATGTGGAGAGTGTTAACCTGGAACTGTTGTGTCACTGTTTCTAAATAACATCATTTCCTTGTCGAAAGCTGACCTGGAGTTCCACCTAATCCCATTTCATCTTAACGTTTATTATTTAATCAGATCATGTATAATATAATGAATGAGTCTATTCTATTCTGTCGTTTTTAAACCATCTGACGTTCAGGATTTTAGTTTGTGAAGGTCACGGGGTCGTGTTCAAGCCAAGACAACAATTTTGGTCACCAATCTTTGGATGAAGTGCATCTACGGCACGTCTCCTCTTCGACTGTACTCATAAAACAAAACAAAAAAAAACATCCAAACGCAACCGAATAATGTTTATTTAATAACGTGTTTATTTTCATCCACCGCATTATCTGAAACCTAGCAAGAAGAAGCTTTAAGCTCCGCCCACTTTGCAATCGCGTCATGTCGTATAACTTTCTTTATCTTTCTATATTATTTCCTTCCTTCCTCTTTCGCGTTTTAACTCTTGCTTTCTCTCACTTTGTTTCTATTTCTCTCTTTTTTTTCCCTTCCTTCCTTCCTTTCTTTCTTTCTTTCACTCTTTTGCGCTTACTTTCTTCATGTTTTCTCTCTCATTCATTCATTCATTCATTCATTCCTTTCTTCCAGCCTCGTTTCTTTTTTCATTCTTTTGCTTTTTTTGCCTTTTACCCCCTCTTTTTTCCTTCCTTCCCTCCTTCTTTCTTTTGCTCCTTCCTTTCTTCCTCTTTTGCTCTTTCTTACTACCTCTCTCTGTTTTTCTCTTTCTGTTTTCTTTTTTCTCTTCCTTCCTTCCTTCCTTCCTTCCTTCCTTCCTTTTTTTCTATTCTTTCTTTTGCTCCTTCCTGTCTTCCTCTTTTGTTCTTTCTTATTACTTCTCTCTCACTCTCTCTCTCTCTCTTTCTTTCACTCTTTTGCTCTCTCTCTTTCCTCCCTCTTTGTGTCTTTCTTTCTTTCTCTTTCCTTTTCCTTCCTTCCTTACTTCCTTCATTTCTTTCTTCCATTTCTACCATTTTTTTTTTTTTTTTTTTTTTTTTAAAACATGGCACTGACCAGAGTTTCCTCCTCCCTCTGTTTAGCAGTAGACAGACTAGTGACATCACTTCCTGTGCGGCCCTGATCCTTTGTTTGTGTCGCTTTCCGTTCTCAGGTCAGTTTTATCGTCTCTGCTCCGATGATCAGGTCCAGATTAAAGTTCCTCGACCCGTTCCTCCTGCTGCTGCTGGAGCTGTAGATGAAGAAGGACTGGGTGTTGTTTATTGAGTTGTAGTGAACCTCAGAAAGGACAGACTGAAAGTGTGATTAAGACGTGTATTGATGGCGGCCGTCAAACCCAACCCGATACCTCACTATTTAATTCCACAGTAAGGTTTTCCACTGACCAGACGTCAGGGTGGCGTTAGGTGCTGAGATGACCTCACACACCCGACTCGGCCATTCATTATTAAACCTGAATCAGATGTGTTTGAGAAGAGGAAACTCTAAACTGTGCTCTGCTTCAGCTTCACGTCTCTGTTCCATTCGCACGGGTTTTCTGTCCGACTACAACTGCGAATTTCATGAGACGATATGATTCGGTATTGTACAAATAGTCAAAGAAGTGCTTTAAGAAGTGCAAAACTGACAGGAAAGTGTTTTTTCTAAATAATAGTAGACCAGAAATGAACAGAGCTGCACCTCTGCAGTCAGGGCCAGCCACATCACAATTATGGTATTTCCACAGATAATTCAGTTCTTTGATTAAGTGTAATAGTAGTGTGATAGGGCTGGGCGATATATCGATACTGTGATAAATGATTACGCGATACATTTTTCTGAGATATCGTTGGTACGGTGATGTATTTATTTTTTTTTTACGTTTTTAATAATTACAAATTAAATGGTACTGAATGGATGCCTCTGATTCGACGTAATATATATATATATATTTTTAAAACTTAATCTTCTTTGTCTTTGTGGGCATTAAAGAAAAGTATCGTCAAAATCAGTTTTACCTTTTTTTTTTGTTTGTTTACTTTACTACTGCAGACAGTTTGTTAGCTAAATCATATATCGTGAAACACGTCGTGTATCGTAGAAATGTCCTCAAGTATCGTGATGTGAAATTTTTGTCATATCGCCCGGCCCTAGTACACACACAGCAATGTCTTGCTTTTTACACTGGGTGAAAGACACAACTTGTCATCTTTGACGAAACGAAGTTACAAATAGTTCAGAGAGAAAAAGCCTTTACACAGGAATAAGGACTAAAATATGATGGTGCCTCTTATACCACAGCCAACCACTACAATTATTTTTATTAATTAAAGATCAAAATGTCATACATTTATGATCTGTCTGTGGAACAAGTTCCTGTTCTCGCTTACGTTATAGCAGCTATAAACATCACCGGCCTCTCTTTATTCTCTCTCTCTTGAAGTTAATAAGACAAAAAAATCGCAGCTTGTCATGTTCCTGAGAAACCGCGAAGAAGCGTAAACTCCTCTGTCCCGAAGATGTCGGAAAACGTTAGTAAAGTTACAGCTTTACCTCTGAAATTGGAGACTCCTTCCATAGACGTTACATAAACATCAACTCCTTTTTAAATCTGTTTACATGTAGCATCCAGCGTACGCGTCCGTGTGAACGCGCGGTTACTATAGAAACGATAACGTATTAGAACGAGCGCGTTAATATGAACCTGCGCTACTGTCAGAGCCGCTGTTATAGAAAACTAATCAGCACCTTCTGACCAATCAGAGTCCAGGATTCAATCCCAATTGATATTCATAGTATTCACGATACTCAGAATAATGTATCATGAAGATAATATATCGTGATATTTCGATGGTGAATCGTCAAAACACAAAGCCTTATTGTGTTATAAATATTCACATCACCGCTCCAGCCGAAATCAGTTTAAAACCCGCTGATATATTTTGTCACTTTTTATATCATTATAGTTATGATTATAGTGTTTTATGGCACAATGCTGAACAGGAAGTTATTTTAATGACATCTCATTCCTTTATTTACTGTCATGTTCTGAGCTACACCCAGAAAAATGAGTCACATTTCACCGAACCTCATTTTCCCTTCCCGTTACGTCACGGGAACCATTATCCGAGTGACACGTAGAAATTCCAGCTCTCTTTCATGAAGGACCTTCTATTTTACATTCTTACTGGTTTACAGTTTAGAGCTTCGTCTCTGTTGTAGATCTATCCACGTAGATCCACACGGTTAAAGGATCACTCGGCTGATTTGCATCGACGGGATTAAAAACAGGCTTTTCATATGGAATATTTTCATGTCAGCTTTGGAGGAAAATCACCTCAGGCTATTATCATCATCATCTGTGTGTGTGTGTGTGTGTGTGTGTGTGTGTGTGTGTGTGTGTTGCCGATATTATTTTTGTAGTTTTCAGTTTTCTTTACAAAACCTTCTTAAGCGTTGGAAATGAAACCATTATTTTTTTAAATTAGATTTATGTTCATTTTCTATTTACGTTTATTCATTTTCCTCTTTAAGGTGATGTGAACCATCACACACCATCTGAAGTGACTTGTTAGCGACAAGCTTGCCAGCTTACGTTAGCAATATGAGTGATCTTTAATGTTCATGAGGTGTTTACCTTCTGAAAAGGGCGAACTGTACGGTCAGTGTTACGGATTTAACCGAATAATGTGCCGAGTCCTCATCGTACTTTATGCAGAGATGACGTTTGACTGGTTTCCACCAGGAATATGGCCGATTCAATCCAATACATCACCTAGGTTCATCCTCGACACTTACTTTATATAACGGTCTCGCGTACCAACTGCGACTGTCTTCTCTTTTCCTTTTCTCGTTCAAATTATGGAACAAAATAAGCAGTTCTTCCTCTTGTTCTGTCATACTTCCAAAATGTCCTGCTTCACCAAAGATGCACTCATCTATCTGCGGTGAAAGCGCAAGAGCCGGACTGTATGGGTCCACGGAACACGTGCGCTCTACTGCCTTCACTCCCATTGGTAGTCGCTGCACCACGTCGCTCCAAAGTTTAACTTTTCTCAACTTTATCTCGTCACTGGACACGCCCACATCCAGTCGCCAGCGGTCGCTGTCGCTCGTGTCGCCGGAAGTCCTCGGCTCTCATTGGAAATGAATGGTCTCCGGTCGCTTTGTAGCCGTGTGTGTGCGAAGGTACATCACAGGTGTGATGCGTTCATATGCGTCCCAGACCACCTCCGAATGTGGTTTGAGTGATCTGATCACAACACACAAAGACTTCAAGACACTTTGGAGTGTCGCCTTGGTTTATGCTGAGGCCTTGAGTACATTGATACAATAATCTCAAAAAATTTCCCCTTCATTTTCTCAGGTGTTTTTTTTCTAGTATGAGGTTGGAAGTTAGAAGCTTTAGTTGAATGCAGCATTACAGCTCTGCCCACTCAGTGCTTCTGGCTAAACGCCATCGGCTTCACAGGACGCTCAGCTGTTTCCTGGAGCCTCTCTCTATTGGAGATAATGTTCAGAAGAACTTTCTCCAGGGGGTCGAGTGTAAGATAAAGATGGAGGCTGATCTGATCTCGCCTCACACACACACCCTGCAGGCTGGGAAAGGTTTATCACCAAAAGCCCACAGCTTCTGAATCATCACTCAAATCCACTGCGTGTTAGAAACGGAGCTGGAACTGGATGATAGCCGTCCAGTCGTCTTTACTTCGTCATTGGACGAGAAACTAAAATATATAAAGGTG
Source organism: Cranoglanis bouderius (assembly GCA_023630585.1). NCBI lineage: Eukaryota > Metazoa > Chordata > Actinopteri > Siluriformes > Cranoglanididae > Cranoglanis > Cranoglanis bouderius. The sequence goes on along the minus strand of CM042557.1, from coordinate 2,143,209 downwards.
TGTTAAACTGTATAGCATCTTTAGCTATTCAATTTTTATTACATATTATTATTTTATTAGTAGTATAGTTCATGCATGATCAAAATAATCTAACTGTAAAAAAAAAAAAAAAAAAAATCAGATCTTTCAGAACTTTTTATTTTATAGAAAGACAAATTTAAATACTTTTTTAAAATAAAATAAAAAAAAACCAATAACCCATGGCTGATGTAATTCTTGCTCCGACTGTGGAGTAATGTTTTGATGATATTGTAACTTCTGTAAATTGCTGGAGGATGATGGTTGTGTAAAGTAGTCCTCGGTGACTCACACAGCGTGAGCTCTCCTCTAACCAGTCCAGGCGAGTCAGAGCACAAAAGAGCACATGACCCTCATTGTACCCTTCATTTGTACCCTTCAGCACTCATCTCACGCAGGCTTTAAACAGGACGTGTTTCTTCCTTTCTGTCTGCAGTGGCCTTGTAAACAACTGCTCGTGGAGGCACGTCTTCAGCTAGAGCCGCAATTAGGTTCTGGAGTTCTCAGGGAACTGTTCTGCAATCACAGGATAGAATGACAGAGTAGAACAGAGTACAGTGGAATAACATAGTGTAGAACAGGGTATAATGGATTAGAACAGAGTATAATATAGTACATTATAATAGAATACAACAGAGTATAATAGAGTTATAGTAGAGTAGAATAGAGTAGATTAGAGTAGAATAGAGTAGAGTATAATACAGTAGAACAGAGTAGAGTATAATTGAGTAGATTAGAGTAGAACAGTATAATAGATTAGAGTAGAGTAAAACTGTATAATTGAGTAGAAAAGAGTATAATAGAGTATAATAGAGTAGATTAGAGTAGAACAGTATAATAGATTAGATTAGAGTAGAGTAGAACAGTATAATAGATTAGAGTAGAGTATAATAGAGTAGATTAGAGTAGAACAGTATAATAGAGTAGATTAGAGTAGAACAGTATAATAGATTAGAGTAGAGTATGATAGAGTAGAGTAGAACAGTATACTGCAGTAGAACAGAGTAGAGTATAATTGAGTAGATTAAAGTAGAACAGTATAATAGAGTAGATTAGAGTAGAACAGTATAATAGAGTATAATAGAGTAGAACAGAGTAGAGTAGAATATGAATGGAGCAAATATGAATAAGAATAAAAACAGAATAGAGATCAGTAAAGTGTGTATGGAATACGAATAGAGAAGAACTAAGTAGCATATGTATAGAATAGAGAAAAAAGTAGAGTAAAATATAAACAGCATTGAGTGGAAAATGAATTTAAATAGAAAATTAACAAAATTAAATAGAGTGAAGTTAGAAGGTAGAATAGAGTAGAATGTGAATGGAATAGTGTAGAGTATAGAATTAAATAGTGTAAAATATAACTCAGAAGGATGTGAATGTAAAAGCAGAGTAGAGTAGAATAGGAATAGAATATGAGTAGAAGTAGAGTGTGTGCAAAATTATCACAAACTTTATAAATAGCGTAAACGCACGTGTGTTGTGTCGGAGAGGAGAAGTGGCAGCTTTTGGGCTATTAAATTTGCTAATGTCGCTAACAGGTGATCGAAACATATGGCCACCAGTTTAGCATTGTGTCTAAATCAGCACACGGTCGCCTCAAATAACGCTCAGTAACACAATTTGTATATAAAACAGTAGAATAAATCTGTATTCAAAGTGTGTGTGTGTGTGTGTGTGTGTGTGTGTGTGTGTGTGTGTGTGTGTGTGTGGAAAACTGCCCAGGAGGTAAAACTAAACCTGGTGTCGTTACTGAACACCTGGTGTGTTCTCAGCTGGTGTTATGCAAACCCCCCAAACTCTGCAGCTCCCACACACACACACACACACACACACACCCACACACACACACAGATGTCCTAATCAGCTGATCGTGTGCAGTGGAAAAAAGACAGATTTACACACACACACACACACACACACACACACACACACACACACACACACACACACACACACACACACACCTGCCCTTAAGAGAAGCTGAAATAAAGTGGTGGCTCGTGACTCGTTGACCCGCTGAGACATTCTTGACTGACAAGTTGAAGAGTGTTTAGGGGGGGAGGGTGTGTGTGTGTGTGTGTGTGTGTGTGTGTGTGTGTGTGTGAGTGAGACATGCTTTGCTGTAGTTTGTTGGGTTTTTTTTTTCATTAAGGTGTACAAAAGGAGTAACAAACCTGATCATGTGACCATCATCACCAATTGATTAGAACAGAGTACAGTACAGTACAGTAGAATATAATATAATAGAGTAAAATGGAATATGAAGATAATGGAATACAGTAAAATATAAATACAGTACAATAGAGTAGAGTAGAACGTTAATAGAATGGAGTGTAATATTAATAGAGTGGAATAGAGTATGAATGGAATGCAGTACCACATAAATAAAATTAAATAGTATGGCATAGAGTATAGTAGAATATGAATAGAATAGCATATTAATAGAACGGAGTACAGTGGAATAGAATGAAGTAGAATATGAAGAGTAGAAAATAATAGAGTACAGTAAAATATGAAAATAATAGATTGCGGTCAATTAGAGTAGTGTGGATTGTGAATAGAATAAAGTAGAATACAGTGGAGTAGGATATAGGAGCATATGAATAAAGTGAACTAGACTAGAATAGAGTAAAGGGTAATGACGTGGAATAGAGTAGAGCATGAATACAAATAGGAAGGAGTAGAATAGCATAGAGTAGAGTTGAAGATGAATACAGTTGGAAAGAGTAGCATAGAATATGAATAGAACCAAATGGAGTACAGTAGCATAGAATAGAGTAGAGCATGAATACGAATACAGTAGAGTAAAAATATGAATAAAATGGAGTAAAGTAGAACATGAATAGAAGGGAACAGTCTAAAGTAGCATATGACTAGAATGACGGAGATTAGAATAGAGTCTAGTACAGTCAAGTAGAGTACAATATGAAGAGAATAGAAGTTGAATAGAGTAGCATGGAATGTGAGTAGAATAAAGTGGAGTACAGTAGCATAGAATAGAGTAGAACATGAAAATGAATAGAATGGAGGCTAGCATAGAGTAGAGCTGAAAAGAGTAGCATACGAGTATGAATGAAATGAAATGGAGTACAGTAGCATAGCATAGAGTAGAGCATGAATATGAATAGAATAGAGTGAAAATATGAATATGAATGGAGTAAAGGTAGAGTATGAATAGAAGAGAACAGTCTAATGTAGCATATGACTAGAATGATGTAGAGTAGAATAGACTAGTGCAGTCAAGTAGAGTCGAATATGAATAGAGTAGAGAAGATGAAGCGTAGCATAGAACATGAATAGAATAAAGTGGATTACAGTAGCCCGGAGTAGAACAAGAAAATGAATAGAATAGAGTAGAGTGGAATCGCATATGAATAGAAAGAAGTAGGCTGGTGTAGAATAGAGTTGAAAGTACAGTAGAATATGAATAGAATAGAGTAGAGTTGGAATAGAGTATGTGACCTCCGCAAATGCCATTTTATTTTAGTGTAAAATGCTGCTTTTCATGACGCAACATAATATCGTGACCGAAATGACCGACTCTGATGGTGACATAAAGCACTCAGTGTGTGTTTGCAATAACATTGCAATAAAAACTTTGTAGCCAGACTAAGATTGCTCAATTTGACCAGATGGTAAGAGAACAGGGCCTTGAGAGAGAGAGAGAGAGAGAGAGAGAGTGTGTGTGTGTGTGTGTGTGTGTGTGTGTGTGTGTGTGTGTGTGTGTGTGTGTGTGTGTGTGTGTGTGTGTGTGTGTGTGTGTGTGTGTGTGTGTGTGTGTGTGTGTGTGTGTGTGTGTTTTGCCAATACCTGGTCTAGAATAGCCGAGGCCGCACAGATGACCTTTACTCAGGTTATCATTTGAACGAAAGTATACTCCACTGCTTAAACACAGCGGCCATTTTATTTCAGATGCAACTCGTACATCACGCAGAATGATGTTCATACACACACACACACACACACCGGACACTTTATTAGGAACACCTTCACATTTTAACGAGATTAACTAATCGACCAATCACGTGGCAGCAGCGCACAGAGCATAGAATCCTGCAGATACACACCAGAAGAACCCGATGTGGTCTTCTACCGCTGTCGTCCATCCGACTCAAAGCTGGAAAAGCGTGTTGAGTTGCTTTTCTGCTGATCACGGTCGTAAAGAGTGGTCACTTCTGGTTATCTGTCAGCTCCGACAGGTCTGGCCATTGACGTCTCCTCTGACGTCTCTCATCAGCGAGGTGTTTCTGCCACAGAACAATCAGTCACTGGATTTTATCTATTCATCCATCTATCCATCATCTAATTTTACCTCATTCTGATGTAGGATGTGAAAATTAACTGAAGTTTTTAACATGCATCTGCATGATGTGATGCATCGTGCTGGTGCCACATGATTGGCTGATTGGATAATTGCATTACTATAAATATATACTGTGTGACATCATCCTCTTCCTATGGATGGAACGAATATCTCTCGCTCTTGCTCTTGCTCTCTCGCTCTTTTTCTCTCTGTCTTTCCTCCTACTCCACTCTGCAGTTTCTCCTGCATGATTTTGATCCTGTTACATAATAAGCATTAGTGTGACAGAAAATAGATTCTCTCTCTCTCTCTCTCTCTTTATCTCTCTGTCTCTCTCTCTATCCCGCTCCCTCATTTCTCTCTAAATCCCGCCCTTCGCTTGAGGCTACACACCACAAAAACCTCTCTCCAGGGGGGATTTAATTTGTGGAGGATTGATTTCCCGTGATGCCTTTTGTCTCAGTCGGAGGTCACAGGGCTAAAGACACTGTAGGGATTATAAACGAGGGGACGGCACTCACTCTGTTTTACTTCATCTCAACACAGCGGCTATTTTTGACTCGGACCTTTTGCCGTTAATGTCCGAGAAACGCTCTGCAGGACAAAATCCATCCAGTTAGATTTATAGCGTGCAGCCTTCTCAGCGCCTGACTCATTAACCTGACCGCCCTTGCTTTCTCCAGTGGGTTCCTCCAGCGTTGGAACGGCACGATGAATTCCCACCGCGAAAGCCGTCTCGCTGATTTTAACCTCGTTAAAGTGGCTCTGAACTCTGCAGCATGATGCTTAAATTGTTTAAGCTTCTCTTAGATGCCAGTTCTGATTCGAAAGATTTGGCACAGATTTGTTACCACACCACTAAATTCTCTAAAGTCACTACTCCCCCCCATTTTACCCGGCGTTCACACTAGCAAGCGGCAAAGCATCAGGCAAACGTTAGTTTTCTACATACACGCATGACACAGAGCTACGATTTCTCCAACAGAGTAACATTCGAGTTGAGATTTTCTCAATTCTTTGCAAACTAGTTATGAGACGGTGAAGTGACGGATCTAGCGATTGGCTAGAATGATGGTCCTATGGAAGTTGTGGTCTGATATTTCCTCAGTCGATGTAGAAATTTCACTTTTGGCTGACTATTTATTTAACAAATACACACACACACACAAACACACACACACACACACACACACACACAGGTTCTCTGGAGGTTAGTCAGCTCGTCACGGCCTGGTGTGTGTGTCAAGAGTTCTAGTCCTGAGATCACAGGGAGGATTTGTTCTCTCTCTCTCTCTCTCTCTCGCTCTCTCTCGCTCTCTCTCACCCTCCACACACAGGAAGTAAATCTCAGGTTTTGCCAAGAGGCCTCAGTCCAATCAGAGCGCAGCCCTTGTTGCTATGTGAGTTCTCAGTCTGCCCCTCTTTATTCGTGAGCGGAAAGTTTAGGGAGGTAACGAGCAGACTGAGACGGATTTGTTACAAAACCACACACTCACACACACACACACACACACACACACACACACACACACACACACAGAGTGCAGGCTTTCAGCTGAAAAACAATACTGATTACAGGAAAGAAAATAAGAGAGAGTTTAGCAGACAACTTTATAGACTGATACACAGTGACTACAGAAACAAATACACCTCCAGAGCTCATTAATTTTCGAGTTTTATTCTGTTTTCTCTCAGTCAGCGAAGAAGAAGTGAGGAGATGAAGGGAACAAAGCAAAAACAAAATTCTTTAGCCGCTGAACTGTTGGACTCTCTGTAAATGGATGAAGAGATTAACATCAGTATGTACAATAACATGAAGGCACATGGATAGAGAACCAGATAGATGGATAGAATAATGTGTAAATGGACAGATGGATAGCCAAAAGGATGAATGAATGGTTGGTAGATAGATAGATAGATAGATAGATAGATAGATAGATAGATGGTTACAGTGATGGATCGATTGGATTGGTAAATGGGTGAATAGAATGGATAGTTGGATAGAATGAAAGATGGATGACTGGATGGATGGATGGATAGACTAAATATATACATGGATAGATGGCTAAATAAAAGGATGGATGAATAGCTGGATGGATGAATAGCTGGATGGATGAATAGCTGGATGGATGGAAAGATAGAAGGATAGAAGGAATGATTTGTGAATAGATGAATAGTTGGATAGAATGAAAGATGGATGACTGGATGGGTGGATAGATTAATATATAAGTGGTTAGATGAATGTACAGATGGAAAGCCAGAAGAATGGATGATCAGACAATGGAGAGAACGGAGAGACAGACAGTTTAAAGCTAAGAGAGAAAGAGAGAGAGAAGAAAGACAGCTTCATTAGATGACCTGAATACACTGCTATAATTACGTAATGACGTGTGTGTGTTTGTGTGTGTGTGTGTTTGTGTGTGTGTGTGTGTGTGTGTGTGTGTGTGTTTGTTTGTTCGTTCGTTCATGAGATTGTCCTGTGCAGAGGCATTATGGCCTCTGTGACTGTGTGTGTGTGTGTGTGTGTGTGTGTGTGTGTGTGTGTGTGTGGGTGTGTGTGTGTGGGTGTGTGTGTGTGTGGGTGAGAGGGATGTGGGTGAGTGAGCAGACTTTGTTCATGTTGAGTAAATAGAGAAACACAAAGAGGGCATTCCGCTGATGTACACAGAGCTCACACTGTCCAAAGTCTCTCTCTCTCTCTCTCTCTCTCTCTCTCTCTCTCTCTCTCTCTCTCTCTCTCTCTCTCTCTCTCCTCTCTCTCTCTCTCTCTCTCTCTCTCACACACACACACACACACACACACACACACACACACACACACACACTGCTCTCTGTTAAGCAAATTAATGCAGCTAATCACTTTATGCTGCTTATTCACTCACTTCATCTCTAACTGAGGAAAATAAACAGAAATGGGACTAAGCACTAAAATCCTTCTGTCTGTCCGTCTAGCAGCGTTCCATATCGTGCTGAATTACTGCCACCACCCAGAAGCTGATTATTTTCCTATAACAGCACATCCTCAAGTGTTTTATTCCTCTTACACCACATCTATGTCTATGATTACAATTTTCTATTTGTTAAAAAACAGCATACACTTCTTATCCGTTTGAAGTTACAGTAAACATCGTGGAACGTCCAAGAAACAGGTTAGTTCCTGCTCTCGCTTATGTTATAGCAGCTATAAACGGGTCGTTCCCTCACCGCAAGTTAATAAGACCTTCTAATACGTCCAATAAGACATTAATAAGAAAGCGTAAACTCCTCTGTCCTGAAGATGTCGGAAAACTTACAGTTACAGCTTTACCTGACACTGGAGACTCCTTCCATAGATGTTAAATAAACGTCTCCTTACAGAAAACCTCAACATATCAATTACGCACTGTTTACCCAGAGCGTCCTCATGTGAATGAGCTGTTACTATAGAAACGATAACGTAATAGTGTTTTGTAGCTGCACTACAGTCAGAGAAAATGATATACAGTGTGAAAACATGTCGTAGACTGAGAAATACAGCAGTCTCCTTTAGAGTGAGAAGACGAACACACACACACACACACACACACACACATCCTCATTGTCCTTGGCCATGGCAGCGTTACATCATCGTGTCCTCTGTGTGCCCACACGTTACATTACATCTTTCAGTCTTGTAGTAAACGTCAGAATGCCCCGCCCTCCTCTGCAGCGATTGGTTGAAACTTATGCATGAAGGGATGAGGGGAGATGGCTTTGACAGACACACAGAGTGCATTTGAAGAAAAGGTCAAAAGGTCACATGTAGGTTGTACCTGGGAGACACGTAGCACTGTAGCATCCTCGTCTCCACTGAAGCCAAAACAAAACAACAAAATGAGCTTTCACTGTATAACCACTTCCTGTTTATTACCCCGCCCCCTTGTATGATGAACAGCCTATGAAAAAGAGTAAACATTGTGCGTGATGTCGTTGTGTGTTGCATCGTGATCGTGTTGGAGGAGGGGGGGGGGGGGGGGAAGGAGCACTGCGGTACTGCTGCTCTGCTTTCCATCGAGAGAGCGATGACATCATACCGACAAATCCACAGCAGTTATCCGAGGACACGACGTCTCCTCTCTCTCTGTCTCTCTTTCTCTCACCATCTCTTTCTTTCTCTCTCTTTCTCGTGACAGCTAGAGAGCACTCATATTCCTCCCTATAGGTGACTGCATAGAATCCTGTCATGGTGCTGCTTTTTCCAGAACAAATTCTGTGATTCAATTCAGTGGTTTTTGATTCAGCTGTCATTTGACTCGGCGAATTTTGAACATTTTGAATGTTTTGATTCAATTCAATGCCGTGATTCGTTTCAGTATTTTTTTTTTTTTATTCAATTGAAAGCAAGTTGTATTTAGAATGACTCACTTTGATTCAGCTGCACTAAACAGGTTTTTTTTTTTATTAGAATGAATGCAGGTTTTATTCATTTAGAATGATTCAATTCAATTCAATATGGAGATTCAATTCAGTCATTTTTTTATTCAACTGAAAACAAGTTTTCCAAATTTAGAACGATTCAGTTCAGTTCAATAAAGTGACTCAGTTTATCTTTTTTTTTTAGACTGAAATCGAGTTTTCGAAATGATTGGATTAAATTTGCTGAAAAAACAGTAAAATAAAACTGAGGAGCATGAATGACTAGCATGAATGCTGAGGAAAAACCGGTTAGCATAAATGCTGATTAACCTGGCAAGCATGAATGCATAGTAAAACTAGCCAGGATTAATGACTAGCATGAATGCTATTTAACAATGACTAGCATGAATGCTGAGGAAAAACCGGTTAGCATAAATGCTGATTAACCTGGCAAGCATGAATGCTTAGTAAAACTAGCCAGGATTAATGACTAGCATGAATGCGGTCTAAAAATGACTAGCATGAATTCCGAGGAAAAACTAGCCAGGATTAATGACTAGCATGAATGCTATTTTAAAATGACTAGCATGAATGCTGAGTAAAACTGACTAGCATAAATGCTGATTAACATGGCAGACATGAATGCTGAGAGATTCTGCTCAAGTTAGCTAGCTATTGCTAACACTAATTTCTTTTTTTGATTTACTGTAAATAAATAAAACGTGTAGATTCTGTTAGAGAAGACACACACACACACACACACACACTCTGTGAGGTTTTTGATACACTTGTTCAGGCCTTGTGAGGCTCTCTAAACAAATCTGCACTCCAATTACATCACTGCAAACTTTGCATCCCGATTTGACTAGCAGTGTGAGAATATTTATCTGATGTGAAGGAGCACTGTGTTAAAGGGAAAAGTTAATCGGGGATCAGATATCAAACTTCAACTCAACTGTACCTGATCGGCCAGAACTTATTAAGCAAACTAGAATGCTGCGTAAAACTGGCTAGCATGAATGCTAAGTAAAATCGACTAGCATGTAAACCTGGCTACCATGAATGCGCAGTACAACTAGCTAGCATGAATGCTGAGTAAAATTGACCACCATAAATGCTGCTGTAAAACTGACTAGCATAAATTACGAGCATAAATGCTGAGGAAAAACTGACTAGCCTGAATGCTTAGTAAAATGGGTTAGCATCGACGACTAGCATGAATGTTGAGTAAAACATTTCTGCTGATCTGACTGATGTTAAAAAAAAAAAAAAAAAGGTTTCTTAACATACATGCATAATACATTTTGTATTTTTTTTCACCAATAGTCATATTTAACAATACTCATGGGTAAACTGGTATCTAGCTATTTTAGCCAAAAATCTAGCTTTTCAAGCAAAGAGAAACTAACAAACTAGCAAAGATGACACGATAAAATTAATTCACTGCAAAGATTTATTTGTCTCCCATTACACCCTTTACAGCTATACATGTAATTATTTTTTTAATAAATATTGCATTATCATAAACTATGATACAAGACTGAATAAAAGTTTCCGTGGCCTGAAAATTGCATTTGTATAAAATATATCATCTGAGTAACAGTAGGATATGAAGTAATTTTATGCTCATAAACACAGTGTGGGTTTAAAAAGAAATGTTTTTTTTTTTTTTTCCCCACCAGATAAAAGACTTACACAGAAACAAGCCTATGATCTGACATATGGTCATTATTTTCACTGCTAAGTGAGCTGTTCAGGTGGTTAAAGTCATTAGAGCACTGTTGCTAGGCAACTGGGAAATATGGATACTAAGCATAATCTGGCTTGTCATTTAGCTAGGTAGCATAGACTGTTATGATCTTTTTTTTTTTTTTAAATCAAATATAGCCAACGTATAGACACAGTGACAGCAAAAATAACACAGAACAGTCAGAAATATCAACATTTACCTCAGATGTGGTGTTAGATTGCTTAGAAAAGACTCAGGTTACACTTTAATTACACTCAGCATCGAATGCTAACCATACTGAGAAAAGTTAGCATGGCTTTATATAGCAGTGCAGTGTGTTGAATCTAAACAAGGCAAATGAGCACCTCAGTGATCTCAATCATCTCTTCTGTGTATTTTTACACTATTTACACACACATACACCAATTATGGGCCACACTGTTTATTTATGTTTAAGTAAGTGTGTGTGTGTGTGTGTGTTTGTGTTTGTGTGTTTAAGTGTGAGGTGACATCCCGACTTAGCACTAATGTTTGCAGTCTGAGACCAGCTGAGTTCACAGCTAGTAGGAAGGGTTAAGGACTGAACTATTTGTGTGGAAATATACAGTATATTTAGATCTTTGGTTGATTTTGAAAAACATGTATAAACTATTTTATTTTCTATTTAGCTAGCTAAACTATAGATAGTTAGCTGACTAGCATGAATGCAATAATAACCTGCAGTAATTGCTTTTCTATCGTTTTTTGGTTCAGTTTATTTGAAGTGCTAATGGAAACATCTCTCCTATTGTGTTTGTGTGTGTCTGTTTGTGTGTGTGTGTGTGTGTGTGTGTGTGTTTGTGAAAATGCAGCGGTGCTTGTGGTTGTTAAACATTGACTATAGAAGCCTTATCACACTCCACCACACACGTCTATAGGTTTTGCACCTCCACTATGCATTTTGTACACGCTTACAGTAAGCCGTGTGTGTGTGTGTGTGTGTGTGTGTGTGTGTGTGTGTGTGTGTGTGTGTGTGTGTTTGTTTGTTAGTTAGATAGACACACGCTATTTAAATTTATTTCGAGTCCCTGTAGTGAGCACTTTTACTGTGTAGGAGTTGCCTGTAATTTTGTGCTACAGTGCTAGTTCGGCATGTGACTGTGTGCTGAGTGCAATAACACACACACACACACACACACACGGATCACAGAGCATTGCATAATGTATTCTATAATAAAATCAGCATGAACACACACCGATCATTAACTTTTATTTTTCAGTTTGCATTTTACCTGGACTCTATAAAACACACAGACACACACACACACACACACACACACACACACACACACACACTGATGATTGAAGAACAGAAGCAAAACAAAATGTTCTGGTGTGATTTGTAAACTAACTCCTGAGCCAAAAAAACAGTATGGTCTGTTGTGATTTGCGCTGGGTTCTCACACACACACACACACACACACTTCCAGACATTAAGAGCGAGGAGGAGCTCCTCAGGATGGCGGTAGGAGGAAAAACATTGGCAATAACAGAGACTCCTCTGGCCAACACCAGCAGTTATTTTTACATCAGAGAGTCTTGGTTTCTATTGAATATATGGAGAATTCAGGTGATTGGGGTGCTGCTTTACACACACACACACACACACACACACACACCATCTTTTAAACCCATATGCACATATTTTTTTGCACATTATGATCATGACTGTGTAGTGTATCACCACAGTGAAATATTTATACAATATGGTTGTGTGTTAGTTTTCTCAACAAAACTGAAGTCTGTTGTTGTGCCAGGAGTGTGTGTGGAGTGTGTGTGAGGTGTGTGGAGTGTGTGTTTGGAGAGTGTGTGAGGTGTGGATTAAACAGACGGTCGCTATGCACCATTACCGTGACGCATCCGGTGTGACTTTGGGGTTACGCTCTGATTAATAGTCACTTAGTGCCAGTAAAGTATAATTAATCAAAATAAAATTCAATTATGAACTCATCCACAACCAATTACAGACTTGTGAATTATTTATCATGCACAATGAAAAATTCTGAACTATCAGACAGGCCCTGATCATAGAATAGTGGGTGACGCCTACAAGTACAGCCTTTTAGACCTCATGACAAGAACAGGAACTTGTAGACCTCGGCATAGGAGAAATAACCTGTAGACATCAGAACAAGAGAAAAAAACTTGTAGACCTCAGGAGAGGAGAAACAACTTGTAGACCTCAGAATAGGAGTAGGATCTTAGCCACTTGAGGACAGGAGCAGGAGCTTATAGACCTCAAAACAGGAGCGTGTGGCAGTGGTAGGTCAGTGGTTAAGACGTTGGACTACTGATCAGAAGGTCGTGAGTTCAAATCCCAGCACTGCCAAGCTGCCACTGTTGGGCCCTTGAGCAAGGCCCTTAACCCTCAACTGCTCAGATGTATAAATGACATAAATGTAAGTCGCTCTGGATGAGGGTGTCTGCCAAATGCCGTAAATGTAAATGAGCAGGAATTTTGAAACATCATGAGAAACAGCTCTGAGACAGGCTCTTTCGAAACACCAGAAGTAGGAACTTGTAAACTCCAGGTCAGGGGTAGGACCTTGTTGACCTCAACACTGGAGCGGACGCTTAGCAATTTCAAGACATAAGAGCTTCAGAGCAGGAGCTTTGAAATTTCAGGACCGAATCGGGGGCTTTGAGACTCCGGGACATGAGCAGAATGTTGTAGATCTAGAAACTTAAGTGTGCAGAGGTTTTTAGGTCTCCAGGAGTAACTCACCCATATCTTTGTTTTGTTTTTTGTTTTTAGAAAAGCAGAGAGGTGTAGCAAAGGAACAATAGAGGAACAATAGAGGAACAATAGAGAAAAGAAGAGGGGAGATTAAAGGGGTAAAGGTGAAAGGAGATAAGAAAGGACAAGGGGACATTTTCTTTCAGTCAACATGATGGAAACTGGAATGAAGCAACCCATGTAGCATGTACTTATAGAGTTCTCTCTCTCTGTGTGTGTGTGTGTGTGTGTGTGTGTGTGTGTGTGTGTGTGTGTGTGTGTGTGTGTGTGTGAGAGAGAGAGAGCGTGAGAGTGTGTCCGCATGAGATTCCCTTCACCTCAATGCAAATGAGCTTTTGTTGTGTGTCTCTTGCCTGGTTAATCTGTCAGGATTTGTTTGGTGAACACAGCATGGAGGAGAGAGAGAATGGGCGAGAGACACAGACAGAGACACAGAGAGAGAAAGAGAGAGCACTGCTGTGCTTTTGTGTATTGTGTGTCTCACCCAGAAATTGTTACCTTTCACCCAGATGAGTGGGACATGGAGGAGGAGGAGGTGCACTCGTTCCTCTCTCTCTCTCCCTCTCTCTCTCTCTCTCTCTCTCTCTCTCTCTCTCTCTGTTTCTCACGTGAATTCATTATTCCTGTCCCTACTGTTTTTCTCTGTTCTCCTTCTTCACTTCAATACACAGCTCCTCTTCTATTTTTCTTTTTCTGTGGGAGGAGTTCCCTGTAAGAATGTGCAGGACTGTCTTGTCTCTCTCTCACACACACACACACACACACACACACACACACACACACACACACACACACACACTATCCCTCTTACACAAAGCGCCCACACAGCTCACAGTGACAGCAAGAGCATGCAAAAGAAAATACAACACACACACACACACACACACACACACACACACTATTTCTGTCTTTGTGAGGACATTTGAGTGTCTTGTGTATTAGTGTAGTCAAATAAGATTGAAGCTTAAAAACAGAAAACAGTGATATATTTCTAAATACAGAAGCTCCGTTAGTTTAAAATTACATTTTGAATATTTAATATTATTATCTCCACCTGTGTGTGCTTGGTGATGTCATCAAAAATCCGAAAACGTTTAGAGGTGAGCAAGAGAAAGTGGTTTTTGATGAAAGATTGTGGGAGTGAGTGTTGGTGAAGAATTGTGACAAATATTAAAAGATGAGATGCAAACTGAAAAAACGTAAAAGAGCAGAGTTTGGATTTATCTCCGTAACCACTGAACCCCGAACACTAACCCTGGCTCTTACTGTGAAATATCTGTCTGTCTGTCTGTTTTTATTATTATTATTGTTTAGATTTTAATTTTATTTAATTAAAATGATATACACTACACGTCTAACATTCCTTCAGCACAAAGACAAACAACAAACAGCACAGTAAAGCTAGTTTAGCCCAGGGGGAGGGGCTAACAGACCAGCTCTACCCAATCAGCAGAGTTCACACCAGGTGTCAATCATGTGAGGTAAGAGAGGAGGCGGAGTCAGGCCATGTGCACACAAAGTCTCCTGCAGAGTGAACAGCTGACGAAAATCTCGTGTGATCTGGGTGAACAAAGAGCGGAGAAAAGCTGATAAAGCTGTTTATTCTGTTTATTTGTTTGTTTTAGTTTCATCTCCGTTTGTTTATTAGACACTTCTTATGAAATTAAGTTGTAAATGTCAGAGTAAAGCAAAGTTTAAGCATTTCTCACAAGAGACAAGAGAGAGTATAGGAGGAGAGTCGAGGCTATTAATAGCACACACTGTGAGAAACTGTGTGTGTGTGTGTGTGTGTGTGTGTGTGTGTGTGTGTGTGTTACCATTAAAGTGCCTTAAATTTGGGTTAGGGGGTATTTGTTTTTCTGAGATAGAGGTTAAGGTTTAGTGGATAGGGGTTTAGTGTTCTGAGGTAAATGTTAAAGGTTAAGTTTTTGGTTTTTTTTGTTTTTTAGGTTTAGGTGATAGGGTTTTAGAGTACTGAGGTAAAATTGTAAGGTTTAAGATTGTATTTTAGAGGATAGGGGTTTAGTGTACTGAGTAATATTGTAAGGTTTAGGGTTGTTTTCAGGGTTTAGAGGATAGGGGTTTAGTGTACTGGGTAATATTGTAAGGTTTAGGGTTGTTTTCAGGGTTTAGAGGATAGGGGTTTAGTGTACTGGGTAATATTGTAAGGTTTAGGGTTGTTTTCAGGGTTTCGAGGATAGGGGTTTAGTGTACTGGGTAATACTGTAAGGTTTAGGGTTGTTTTCAGGGTTTAGAGGATAGGGGTTTAGTGTACTGGGTAATACTGTAAGGTTTAGGGTTGTTTTCAGGGTTTCGAGGATAGGGGTTTAGTGTACTGAGGTAATATTGTAAGGTTTAAGATTGTTTTTTAGGGTTTAGGTTCTAGGGGTTTAGTGTACTGTGGTAATATTGTAACATTTAGGGTTGTTTTAGGGTTAGAGGATAGGGGTTTAGTGTACTGAGGTAAAATTTTACGGGTTAAGGTTGTTTTTTTAGGGTTAGGGGATAGGGGATTTGTGTATTGAATTAAAATGTAAAGTTTAAGGTTGTTTTATAAGGGTTTAAGGTTAGCAGAAGATGGTTTGAAGTTGTTTTACGGTGTTAATGGGGGAAAAAAGTGAAAGTATAACAAGACTTTAAAGGTTGATCAAAATAGCAGACTCAGATTTTAAACCAGACTCTAGGATGACCTGTACACTTTGAGAAATAGCACTCACCTCTCTGCCCTTTCCAGTGCTGACTGTGCCTCAGGATAAAGTCTGTTATTGACAGAGAGCAAGTGAACAGAGGTGTGTTATCAGGAATCTGCTTCAAAAATCAGATAAATGCACTGAAATGTGAAGCTCGTCAGTTTACACCTGTCTGATCTCTGTGATGTCTGACACAAACTTTATCTTCGTTTAAGGCCAACGAAGCCATGCTGTCCGGTGGTTGGTTATGTTGTTGTACGTTGCTTTTTTGGTTGCAGTTATATGTTTGTTTCAGGGCTGCACTATGATGATGATAAAGGAACTGAAGAAAACACAGAAGTTAAAAACACAATGGCAACAACATATCTGACATTTTTACATTTCAGTACAATTACAATACAATTATAAAATATGATCTTTGAAGAATTTTCTCCGTATTTGATGAATATTGTTTTTATATTTCTCTAGCGGTCATGATCACAGTCTGGGTTGACAGTCTCAACATTAGGCCACAGTAACAAAATGCACTTTTTTTCCCAGGGAATTGAGATATTTTAGGCAATTTGGGTCCTGTTATAGGAATGTGCTTTGAGAATTGAACAGATGTGGAGTTGTGTGTTAATTGTGTCATTTTTGCCCTGACATGAGATCAGATTTCGCTTTTTTTCCTGATCTATTTAATTGTGTTGCTGTAAAGTTAGCTGTCAGAAATCTGATTTTACAGATTACGGCATAAAATTGATTCAATTTAACATGAAATCCACACACCTTCGCAAAACACAGTATATAGAAATCTCATACATTATATATATTTTGACTCATATATATTATATATATATATATATATATATATATATGTACTTTAAGTCTCATATATAATGCACATAATGGAGCTTTGCTTTAATATTTCAGTAAAGTATGGGATCACTAGTGCCCCCTGGTGGTGTGGTTTGGTTTTTGTTTCCTGGAGAAGACTCAGCTGTTTAAAAAAAAAAAAAAAAACAAATACACACACACACACACACACACACACACACACAAAATAGGTCAGTTCACACACGCTCACACACATATACACACACAATGTCCTGCTTTCATGGCAGACAGAGTTTGTTCCCCTGTGCTTTAGTGTGGGCTTCAAATACTGACAGGTTAAAACACACAGTGACTAGATTTAATAAAACAGCTAAATTTGTCTGTATTAAAAATAAAAAAAAACATACATTGTTATTACTTCATCTGAATCACTTCATACAGCTATGGCTTTGAAATTTAGACCACGCCCCCTACTCGATCTGAAGTTAATTCTGCATGAAGTTGTGTGCTCATAAGGAAGTCTGTGATGCTAAACTGGTAGCTATAAGCATCCACTGCTTGTTAGCTATGTTAGCTTTTGTAGTTTGTGTGTTGTGTGTTTCAG
>CM042557.1:2010896-2120896 GCA_023630585.1 Cranoglanis bouderius | reverse complement strand
CATGAGTCATTTTGATAACTTACCCCTCGCTTATCATTTGGCATGGGTCATTTTGATCACTTACCCCTTGCGTATCATTTGGCATGGGTCATTTTGTTGCTATGACATTGCTTGTCGTTTGGCATGGGTCATTTTGATCACTTACCCCTTGCGTTTCATTTGGCATGGGTCATTTTGTTGCTATGACATTGCTTATCATTTGGCATGGGTCATTTTGATCACTTACCCCTCGCTTATGATTTGGCATGGGTCATTTTGATCACTTACCCCTTGCGTATCATTTGGCATGGGTCATTTTGTTGCTATGACATTGCTTATCATTTGGCATGGGTCATTTTGATAACTTACCCCTCCCTTATCATTTGGCATGGGTCATTTTGTTGCTATGACATTGCTTATCATTTGGCATGGGTCATTTTGATCACTTACCCCTTGCATATCATTTGGCAGGGTCATTTTGATCACTTACCCCTCGCTTATCATTTGGCATGGGTCATTTTGTTGCTATGACATTGCTTATCATTTGGCATGGGTCATTTTGATAACTTACCCCTCGCTTATCATTTGGCATGGGTCATTTTGTTGCTATGACATTGCTTATCATTTGGCATGGGTCATTTTGTTGCTATGACATTGCTTATCATTTGGCATGGGTCATTTTGATCACTTACCCCTCCCTTATCAACTGCCATGCGTCATTTTGTTACTATGACATTGCTTATCATTTGGCATGGGTCATTTTGTTACTATGACATTGCTTATATTTTGCATGGGTCATTTTGTTACTATGACATTGCTTATCTTTTTGCATGGGTCATTTTGTTACTATGACATTGCTTATCTTTTTGCATGGGTCATTTTGTTACTATGACATTGCTTATCGTTTGGCATGGGTCATTTTGTTACTATGACATTGCTTATCTTTTTGCATGGGTCATTTTGATCACTTACCCCTTGCTTAACAATTGTCACGGGTCATTTTTGTTTATTTAACGCATGTTCATTTGGCGTGGGTCATTCTTATTGCTCTTATTGCTATTTTTGTTATTTCCATCCTGTTTGTTTCATATAATTTTAGGAACTTTTTCCTTGTCATTGTTTATCAGAAGTCATTTTTGCTACTTCACTTTACTGTCGGGCGCAAGTATATTTTTGTTACGTCATTTTTTGTTATGTCGTTATGTCAAATTTTATAAAGTCATTTTTGTTATGCAATTTATCATTTGCCATGGGTCATTTTTATTACTTCTATTGTGCTTGTCAATTGTTTCTTTACCCCGTGTTCATTTCCCATGGGTCATTTTTGTTCCCACCATGTTTGTTTGGTGTGAGTAATTTTTGCTGAACACAGCACACATTTAAGATTTAAAAACACAAAAACAAGGAGGAAAATAGTGTGTAGTTAATATTTATCTTACTATATCAACATTTTATGTGTATATCTAACATCTTGCATGCATCTAATCTAATCGTTTCTGCGTGGGTATTGTTCAGGAGTGGGGATCGGTTTATCGAGGAGAAGACTTTGCTGTTGGCCGTACGTTCCTACGTATTTTTCTCTCAGCTGAGTGCCTGGCTCAGCGCCTCTCATGGCATCGTGCCCAGAAACATCCTCTATAGGTAACACACTCTGCATATATATGTGTGCGTGTGTCTCCTCGCGCACTTACGTGTTTATACATCAAATTACAGACGTGTTTGTACATCAAGTTGTGTTAATTTGGTGCCATTATTGCAAACTGACTAACACTACATTGTTGACTGACGTTGGTGTCGCTAATGACATCCATACAGTAAATGGAGGTATATGTTGGATGTGGAGCAGCAATCCATCAATGATCTCCGAGAAGAAGAATTACAAACAGTTGTGTGTTTCTTATTTCCTTCCATATTCCCATGTATTGCTGCATCTCCTGTTCTAGGATTGGCTAGTGTTTCTTTTTTTCTGACCACTGATTGGACAGTTGGGAATCCCTGATTATTTTCTCAGTTTATTGACAAATTGCTGATCTGTGTTTGTTCACCAGTATGTCCAGATCAACGGTGGTACTTCATTAGTTAGCCAAGTTCTGTCGATCTGCATAAGGATTGTTTTGACCGTTACATCATTAAAAGAATCATGCAGACAACCGAACAAATTGTACCTTAAATAATCCTTACGTAGAACATTCTGTTCACACAACGTTGACATTTTGCCATTGTGTTTTTATGATCCTTTCAATTTCAATCCAGATACAATCAAAAGTCTGTGTTTCCTTTACTTTCCCAGAATAAGTGCAGCCGATGAAGAGCTGATATGGAATTTCTCCCAGTCGCCCTCGGAGCACGCCTTTCCAGTGCCCAACGTATCCCACAGCGTAGCGCTGAAGGTGCGTGTTCAGTCGTTGCCCCGCCAGCCCAAATACCCCGTGTTGAAATGCAGCATCCACTCCGACCTCTCGTTCCTTGGCAAACGTACCCTCGACCCTGCGGAGGGGCCGTTAGCAGGTGCATATAGCCGGGGTCAAACCGTCAGTGACCCTCCAAACCCCCTCAGACTCCAGAGTTCACCTCTTTTATGCAGACGTCTTCGCTCCCCGTTACCCTCTCATGATAGAACCAGCCCCCTGAACCAGCGTAAATGCCCCGAATCGCCCATCCTACCCGGCAAAGCCGCAAAGCTACTGTTCTCCAGAACCAATGGCATCTTGGAAAGCTCAGGAAAGACAACAAGTGTGGAATTGCCTTCGTCCTCTTCGTCTCCGACACGCGATTTCAAATCACTCTCAAATCCTTTGTTTTCAAACCCTAGCCCGAGTCCTCGCTCTTCCTCAGTTGAAACAAACCCCTTGATTGGTTCGCTGCTCCAGGAGAGGCAGGAAGTAATCGCTCGCATTGCCCAGAGGCTGAATTTCTGCGACCCGACATCACCTCATCTTCTTCCCGACTCTCTCTTCACACCCCCAGGGGATGAAGGGCCATATAAGAAGACCAAAGATCCTCACAGTCTCCAAACGAACGACAGAAGTGGGACAAGAAATGGAGAGTGGAGCCAGACTTCTTTCTTTCAAACTCCACTGAGCCCCAGGAGCCGGTCTCAAGTGGACCAAGGCGAACCAGAGGAGTCCAGGACTTCACCCAAATCGACGTCCTATAGGCGGCTTGTGCTGTCGCCTGATTCAAAAGAAGGTTCTATGATCGTTGAAGCTGTTCAGGACATCTCGCGTTTGATTCAGGAGCGTCTTCAGCTGTCGCAAGAGCTCCTGCACGCCAAATACAAACAATGCCGCGAGTCATCAACACCCACATCCTCGCAGAACCAAAACCAGACCCAGAACCACAGACAAAATCAGAATCAAAGCCAGACACAAAATCAGAACCACCAGCTTAGAACCAACAGTCACGCTAGCTATGCTAACGGAACTATAAACATAGCCAATGGCGAAACCAGCTCAAACCTTCGAGTTCACACGGAGACACTCGAGAGACGGGCCTTGTCTGAAAACCAGGGCCGGTCTGGACCCCCGAACAAAGAACCCAGTATCACTAAACCTCAGCCACTAACACAAACCAGCCATGCATACAGTGCCAAAAACGATCCCTGGACTTCTTCACTCAACAGCCCTAAAAGCTCCCACAGCCTGAACGGAGTTGCAGGAGTCGACGATCTCAACCACCTCCAGGACCTTCAGGACCTCCAGTTTGGGAAGGAAAACCAGGGCAGAAGAGTAGAAACACAGATCCAACCAGAGTCCACCCTGCCTGGTCAGGATGAGGACCAAGATCCCTGGTCCTCCCTCTCCAGCACACCCAGCAGCCTTAATACCCAACACTCCCCGAGCCCAGACTGGACTCTCAACAACACCGCACCCACCACATTGGTGAGTGTTCCTCTGGTGCTACCTTACTAACATATTTTGAACATTTTGGGTTTTAAAATGGGTTTTATGTTAGCAACTACCTTATGTTAGGTTATTTGATCACGTTACATATACAAACTTACTGTTTTAAGTAGCATAGCTAGCAAGCTGATATGACTAGTTTGAAGGAAACTAATTTGTGCCAGGTTCTTTCCCTGTTAAAAAACAAAACAATGAAAACCATCACAGAAATTCTAATGGTTTCCACTACAAATACCATTATAAAACATCAGCTAACCATTAAAACCATTACCATTACTATTATTGGTCCTTAATAGTATCCATTAGACGTAACATGCCACCAATAGAAGGCAACACATTACAAAAAAAAAAATCATTTCAGTGCAATGTTGACTGTGACGTTAAAAAAACACACGTAAAACTCGTATTAGAACCCAGGGAACAACTCTACTTCATTCCACTTCATTTGTCCCGAGTGTGAGGTGAAAAGGGTACCACAAACGCTCATGTAGCGAATAATGATGGAAGCTAATGGCTTGATCTCGGCTTTATTGCGTTAATAGTTGGCTTGGATATTGTTTTGTACGTGAAACACCTCTGAATAGTTCACATAATTACGCCTGTAAATTGCTCTTTGCTCTGCTGTGGTCTTGTAAAAGTTCACGCATTTGTGGACTCGCAGCACAACTCTAAAGCTAACTCTGCTCATTCTGTGTAACAGCGGAGCCCCGCCTCCTCACTGAAGCCATGCAGTAGTAACTGGAAGAAGCAGAACAGACACTCCATCGATGGTACGGCCACGAGAGCGTTCCATCCCTGCACCGGCCTGCCCCTGCTCTCCAGCCCGGTGAGAACTGTTCTCGGGGTAACGGGGTAGATTAGCGCAAAATCACATATACGCATATACATTCCACTTCGATCGGCCGAGACACGTTTGCTGTCCGACGTTTGCGCTGATGAGGTTCCGTTTCACTCAAAATCCGTACAACTACTGTACATCCAGTTCTGCTCGAATATTAGAACATATTCTGGGTCAAGCGGAGATTAAATCTGTAAATCTGTCTAACTAATGATGTTATTTAAAGTGAGTTTATAAAGATTTGTGTGTGTATTTATGGAAAAGCTTTGGCTGAGATAGATTCCATCACATGTTGACTGATCGACAACATTTTAGGGCGGAGTTTAGGTTGTTTTTTTTTGTTGTTTTTTTTGGCTTAATAAAAGAAAAATTTAATGTAGAAATATTTCTTTAGATTTTTAAATGTTATAAAGATATTTATAAACTGATATTATATGTAATATAATATAGATATAAATTTGAGAAAAAAAAAAAGAGATATCTTATATCAACAGATAATGTCAACGAATAATATGAATATAATACGTTTTCTATTATAATTTTCCCAAGGTGGTGGTTTTTTTTAATAAAACATCAGAATCTAATGATTAAAAAAATTTATTAAAATTTAAAAATTAATTCAAAACCTCATTCCTCACTTTTTTTTGTTTCTAAGTTATAGTTATACACAACTGTGTGTGTATGTCATGTGACCTCTGACTCAGTTCCTGTGTGTGTGTGTCTCTAATGCCATCCAGATTCGCGCACACACAGTTTCCTGTTGCCGATAGCGCCTTAGAGGAGTATTATGGGCTGAAAGAACCCACTTCCTCCTCTTCAGGGCTGCGTCTGCTCTCCTTACACACAGAGCCCTGTGTCACTATCACAGCGTTACTCACTCGTCTGAGCACACTATTGATCACCGACAGTTAATACATTTTATTCAGATGATCCGTGTTTTTAAGGAATTCATTACTCTGATATAACCTCCTGTTTATACCAGGTTATTTTCAGCAGTGTGTCATATTGGCAGTGCATAGTTCGGTCCAACCATAACACGTGCATGATGTTAACCTTGTGTATTTCCCGTGTAAGTTCGCGGCGCGGAGACAAATGCACGGGATTTTCCCCATTATATGCAAATTAGGTGAAGTAACGAAAGCGAACGACTGGCTGAAGTAAATTCCTCGGACCGATCCGACGACATCGCCTCTCAAATCACTACTTTCATTCAGTTTAGTTTCTGTACGGCTGAAAATTTCACCCTTTCTTGTGGGTTTTGTTGCTGTTACAGCGTGAATAACGGCAAAAACATAAAACAATATCGCTAACTAACATTTTTACCCCTATTCCAATAAAACAAAAACAAAAGAAAAGCCCCGTAGCTTCCCTTTCATCCTACCTAACCTAAGAACAAGAGGAAAAACAAGAAGAAAAAGAAATGGCACCCCTCTTCAGTGTCCAGGCAGCTACAAAAGGGTAAATTATCCACAACTATGATGTCCGATATCTATAACCGTATGCACAATGAAGCTGATATAAACTATTGACTTATGTACAGTATAGCTGAGTATAGAGCTTATACACACAAGTTACAAAGCTAGCGTAAATCCATATTATACTAACTATTCAAATATGAGCATGGTGCAAAGAACTGACAAAGTACGAAGCTAGCATAAAGCGGGGATATACAAAACTGGGTGTCGGCTGTTAACGCGACTGACGTGATGCGCTCAAACATGCCTCCATAGTCGCCGACACTGTCTCCATTTTATATTCTTCACACGTGATATCGTTCCCAATCTGCCGATCGGATTTGGTTTTCTTCCGAGAAATCCTAAATATGTAGTAGAGAGAGTGAGAAAGAAAGACACACGCGAAATATACTCAGGGACGTAACAATTACATTTAAAAATAAATTTGACACGTCAACGTGTACAAATGATGTTAGAAGGCCACGCCCACAGGCGACGAGCGTGAACGCAGGGTAATTCGTCTTTGCACGGCTGTTCAAATGAGACAGGCTACATGCACCACGCTTGGTGTGTGTGTGTGTGTGTGTATATATATATATATATATGTGTGTGTGTTACAGATTTTTCACTAATAGTGCAGTAGGACTTCCCTCATATCTGGAACATACACAAACGAAACGTAAACGTAAGCTGCGTTGCTGTTTCAGTAATGAGGTGCTGAGTTTGTGTTATTTCTGTCCTCTCTTGTTCAGGTTCCACAGAGGAAAAATCAGACGGGATATTTTGACTTGGACACGTCTTTGATTCAGTGTAAAGGAGCACCGTGGGCCTCCAGTAAGAGGTACAAGCTCCGTGACACGTGCTGAGGGTTTACGTGTGTGTGTGTGTGTGTGTGTGTGTGTGTGTGTGTGTGTGTGTGTGTGTGTGTGTGTGTGTGTGTGTGTGTGTGTGTGTGTGTTTTACTGATATGTGCTGCTGACCAACAAAACTTCATAAACGCTCATATAGCCAATCAGAAAGGAGTATTTTCCATAGCTATAGGCACACATAAACATATACATATATAACTGAAAATATTCTTTTTTCCCTCTTTAGTTTGTGTCATTGTTTCTCACCGTGTAATTTGATAAATAAATCACATTTATTTTTAAATTCCCATCCCATAATAATGTTCCGTATCAAAGATACGACGAGCACACGCGCAAGTGTGTAGTTTTTTCCCCCTTTCTTTTCTGTTTTTCTCATTTTATTTTAATTTTTTGTGTCTTATTTCTTCCTTTTTGTATCTTTGTATCTCTTAGCAGTGGCTTTAACATAGTACAGGAAATGTAATTGCTAACAACGTCCTTATTGGCTTCCAGAATGGTTCATTTGACAAATAAATGAATGAATAAATAAAAATATTAACAAAATTTTTCCCTCAACTCCTGTAAAAGTCATATTTAGGTTTGTTTTCCATTTTGAGTTTTGTCATTCAGGGTTTTATTTATTCTTATTTACAATAAATTATATAAAAGAGCTTAATGGAAAACCCATACTGGTGTTTCGCTCTTTTCTTCGCATCTCGTCTTTATCGGTAGACCCATGTTTCTACCTTTTTTTTCAATATTTACTTATTTTTTGTGTGTTTCTTGATACAGATTATTTTAATTCGTGTTTTCAAAATCCATATAGAAGAGCTGGAGAGAAGAATGTGTAATTCAGTGTTTTTCAGGAGGAAAAGCTGCACTCCATATGCACTCATTACAGCCCCGGTGTTGAATATCAGCTCCATCTGCTGTGTGTTACCAAACACACACTGTTTACTGATGACTTCTGTAGTGTAGCTTAGTGTGTCCTAGTCAAGCAGAGTGAGCTAACTCGACTTGTTTATCTAACCTGTGTGCGCGTGTGTGTGTGTGTGTGTGTGTGTGTGTTTGTGTGTGTGTGTGTGTGTGTGTGTTTGTAGACTGTGTTTGAAGCGATATGAAGACTCAGAGGAACCTCAGCAGCTCCTGAGTGCCAGTGCCCCTCCCGCCAGCCTCAGCCTTCTGGGAAACTTTGAGGTATACACACACACACACACACACACACACACAGTGTGTCACACAGCAGCATGTTGGTAGAGGCCCTGAAGCATTCATTCAGACACACACATGCTGTTACTGAGTCACATACTGACACACACACTGACTCACTGTTGAGTAGTACTCACTACTGTGAAGTATTATTGATATAAATGTGTGTGTGTGTGTGTGTGTGTGTGTGTGTAGGAGTGTGTCCTAAACTACCGCTTGGAGCCGCTCGGTAACGTCGAGGGTTTCACGGCCGAAGTCGGCGCCAGTGGTTCGTTCTGCCCGAGTCACATGACCTTCCCGGTAGACGTGTCGTTCTACAGCGTGTCAGACGATAACGCTCCGTCTCCCTACATGGTAATGAGCACACACACACACACACACACTCACACACACACATGCTGAACATGTGTAACACTGCATAGTATACTGTATGTTTTAGAGGAACACTGGGCCGTCTTCAGAGTCGGCGACTTCAGTCCAAAAGTTACATCAATATTACGTGTGGAAAGTCCTGTGTATTCAGAGTCGGGTTACAACTGCGATTAAGTGGATTTTCTTTTTAGCTTCACATTCAGACTATTAAAATAACCTTTGTGTAGTTCACGCCTCCGAGGTTGCTAGGTTTTTCATATCTGGAATAATGTGAGAGGGTTTTTCAGTAGCGTCTACACCCCTGCCTTTACACACAAAACTATTCAGGTACAGAAAATATGGATTAAAGAAGCGTTTTTATCGTTTTCAGTTTTACCACAGGACTAATATGATGATATATGAATGAGAAGATGACGAATGCTGAAATAAATCTAATAGGAGTCGAGTCACCTATACATCACCGCATGAATAGTCCTATTTGTAATGATCACATTAATCACTGGTTTAATTTAGCAAAAAGGTTTCAACACTCATTATTCAGCAGCGCATAGAATAGCACTTGATCCAGCGCACTGCCATTTCTATTTATTTATTTATTTATTTTATACTGTTCTTCAACAGTTACTTGTGCGTACGATTTAATGAAGCCATGAGATATTAAATCGAGGTCATGGAATTGTAATTGTAATTGTAAAGAAATGTAATTGTAAAGAAAACCTCATCTCAAATATTGTTAATAATTTTATCAATTAATAAAAATCCATCCTGGAGATAATCAACATCTCTGATTAAGATGTATCTATAGTCAAGATAGAAATAAATAAATAAATAAAGTTGTAATAGCTGAATCGGTGCAAGTTGGTTGTATACTTCTACCTGTTTTTTTTTTTTTATATATGTTTCTTCTACTTATATATTCTAACTTTTCATATATAATGCAAGGATTAACATAAAATACATATTTTGCTACTTTTAGCTAATAACTGTTAAACTCCTGTTAAAATAAACGGTGTCAACTATTACGCTGTCATTTCAGAACCAATCAGAAGTGAGTATTTTCCATATGCGTATTTTTATACACTGCATACTATATATACTTTATTCTTTGCATTTTGGATATTTTCTAAAAGCTCTGTATTAAGAGATTGTTTGTTTTTTGCATCCTCGTCCTGCAGGGGGTCATAAACCTGGAGTCTCTGGGCAAAAGGGGCTATCGAGTGCCTCCATCAGGAACCATTCAAGTGGTATGAGTGCTAAAGCGTCCATACTCTACAGATTAGTGTGTTTCCTGCTCGAACACACCTCGACTCAACCCCTCAGCTCATTAATACACTCGTCATGCAGGGAGACGAGTATGTCCGAGCAGGAAACTCTTTAAACACTAAACAGCACCATCTAGTGGTGGAACACGGGAATGGCATGCTCTTTAAGATGGAGATGGACTGTTTCTTGCGCTTATATTACTGTTTTAATATTTTTTGTGCAATATTATAACGTAACATTATATTAATCCGAGACATTATTTTGATGTCGTCTATGTTTCAGACCTTATTTAACCCCAACAAGACGGTGGTGAAGATGTTCGTGGTGATGTACGATCTGAGAGAAATGCCAGCCGGCCATCAGACATTCCTGAGGCAGAGGACTTTCTCCGTCCCCGTGAAACGCGAATCAAACGGACAAAACCACAGGAAGCCCCTCCCCCCCGGCCAGGGGCGGACCCTGCGCTACCTCATACACCTGAGGTGAGCTCACCTGTACTCTTTCGATTTCACAGAGTCGGTGTTACTGCTAGTCGTCTGTATGATGTTGTTCTCGATAATCATCCAACGTCTCTCTCCCCGACGTTTTTGGTCTCTGCCAGGTTCCAGAGCTCCAAATCTGGAAAGATCTACCTCCATCGAGACATCCGGCTTCTGTTCTCACGCAAATCCATGGAAGTGGACAGTGGTGCTGCCTACGAGCTCAAATCCTTCACTGAGTCTCCAGCTGATCCTCCGTTCTCCCCGAGATGCTGATCAGCTCACGTCCCGTCTAATGTAGTGTTCCCACTCCAGCACAGGGGCCTTACTCAAATCTGATCTCACACACACACACACACACACACACACACACACACACACACACACACACACACACATATTCTTCTCACTCTTTCTCTTCTCTCACACATCCATCAGTTTCTGTTTTTTTTTTCTTTTTAGTTCTCTTTTGATCTCTTTGTGTCTTTTTTCCTGTTTTCTTCTCTCCTTTATCTCTTTATTATTATTTTACCTTATTCATCTTATTTCTCTTCTTCCTCTTTTTATTTCTTTGTGTCTCATTTTGGCTGATTTTCTCTTCTTTTTCTATCATTGCTTTATATTTTATGGCTTCCATTTTATTTCTCTCTCTCTCTCATTCTTTCTTTCTCTGTCTCTCGCTCTCTTTCTTTCTTTTTTTGGTCTCTCTCTCTCTCTCTCTCTCTCTCTCTCTGTGTGTGAATCCTCTGTGCTTCAGTGGGGACTAGGTGTTTTTGATGCAGTCTTGAAGCTCATCCCGGAGCTTTGGTGCCGTTTGTGAAGGAAAAAAAAAAAACATACTGAAGTTTAAAAGAAGAAACAACTAAAGCGATATGGACCATTTCTTTTTAAATGACAGAAAAAAACCAAGAAAAAGCAGATGAAGAGAATAAAGATTTGGATAGACACTGTGTTCCTCCACCACAACTGGAAAAGGAAATTAGTCATATTCTACTATTTCTCTTTTATTTCCCCTTTGTTTTATTTTGTACTGTTACCGAACCACTTTAATCGGAAGTGTTGCAATAGAGAAAAAGGAATATCTTAACTAGCGTAGTGTTTACATATTTACTTTGTCAGTTATTTAATATTTAAAATGATCTTTCATTTACTGCACATGTGACGCCTGTCGTGCTCAGCATTATGATGTAGTGCAATATGTTTCAATCATACCGTGTATTTTTGACTAATATTCAGATCTGAAATAAAAGAAATATATCTATATATCTACGAAGAAGTGTGAGTGTGTGCCTTTTTTTCTTTTTTTTTTTTTTTTCTTATGTGCAGAATACTAATACGGTCATTCAGGTCATGAAGTTAATCCTGATAAGTGCACAGATGATTTTATGATGATATAACTAACTATAATTCACTTGGGAGAAAAATGAACAAATAAGAAAATGTATACAGTACTGTGCAAAAGTTTTAGACACATGCAAAGAAATGCTGTAGAGCAAAGATGCCTTCAATATAATGAAATTAAATGTTTCTACATTAAAAAAAAAAAATACAGTAAAGGGCAGTAAACAGTAGTAAATGAAACAAAGTCAATATTTGGTGTGACAAAAAAAATAAAAATAAAAATAGTAGTCTCCGGTACAATGTGTGCAGTTTTATAAGGAAATGAGCTGGTAAGTTTTATTGAGCATCTTGCAGAACCAGACACAGTTCTTCTGGACACTTTGACTTTCGCACTCGCTTCTTATTTCTGCAGCGAAACCCAGCAGCCTTCATTGTGTTTACTGTCTGAAAAGTGTCTCTTACTGTAATACGCTGCTTTCTTTAATGACGTACAAACATTTTTCTGTAACATTTCATTCTGCTAGAAAACTAATGTTTGGGAATCTAAAATGTTTTTTGTACTGATTTGATAATGTAGACGTCATCAAATAAAAAGAAATCTATAACAAAGTTTGTACTAAAAAAAATATAGGGTGCCCAAAACTTTTGCACAGTACTGTATAAAAAAACAACAACATTTCATTCATCAACTCAGGACATTTTAATTTTTATTAACAGAAAATAGCGACATTCATCGCAATGCCAGGGGGAAGCAAATGATAGATAATATGCTACAGTTCAAACAACGGGGAAAAACAAAAATACAAAAGGTGAATATTGCTATTCAAAAGCAAAACCAGGAAATACCAAGCACAGGTAGAACGGCATTTCTTCGAACCTCTGCTTATCGGAGCCTCTACTCCTTCAGGTGATGCTGTTAAAGTGGGACTTTACTCTAAAAATCAGAACGGATGCTTGGAATTTATTTATTTATTTATTTGGTTTATATAATGCATGAATATGGTGTTATTCCTGTCCTCTTGCCTTCTTCACTCATCCTCTCCCTCACTCCACTGATTTACACTTCTCCTGCTCCCTGATCTTTCCTTCCTTGTCTTTATTATCATATTTCTTAGTTTTACCGCTTGATTCTTTTTTGTTTGTTTGTTTCATAATTTGATTCTGAAACACATTTCAACTGTTATGTTATTATGATAAGAAGAATAAATCCATTAGTACTGTGTACTGGTTTTTTTGTTTGTTGTTGTTTTTAAAGATCATTCACCTATAACCCCTGTTAAAATGACTTGATTGGCTGAATTTACCAGTAAAACTTTGTCCACACTAGCAATAACATATTTGTAACATACTTGAAGAAAAACAGTTCCCAGTAAAAACAATTATTATAAAATACTTGAAATTAATTTCTAGATTTTCCGCTGCACTTCCATATGTGTAACTTTACAAACGCTTAATCAGGTTTTACTTTTTTTATAACCTTAACATGATTTTCCTCATATAGCTGTGTCATTTCACTTACTACTGATTCTCACGTTGTTCCCCCCCAAAAAAAACTGACATCACGGACGTAGCACTTCATTAAATTAACACATTTTTATCTCGAGGATGAACTCAGTAAGGAAGTTAGATCAGGGAAGTGGATACACATTAAGATGTCCTAACAATTTTCACCCTACATAAAAACACCAAACAACACAAACATTCCATGTTTTTATTTTATTTTTTTATTACTGTTTTTATTTTTGTTTTCGAGGATGGACAAACATTTAACATACTGTTTTAGTTCATTTTCAAAAAGGGGGGGAGGGGGGGAAGGGGGGGTTACATTGGTATGTTATAAACGCAGCACTCAAGATTTGTGTGGTGTTTTTTGTTTGTTTTTTAACATTATGTACATAATAATCATAATATAGCCTTTCAGGTCATGTATTTAATCCTGATAATAATCCTGCACAAAACTGACTATAGGAAATAATAAGGCTGGTGAGGGAACGACTGTTTATAGCTGCTATAACGTACGCGAGAACATGAACTAACTTGTTTTTTGGATGTTCCACAACATTAAATGTAACTATAAATAGTTTTTTTTTGTTTGTTTTTTGTTTTTAAAGTGTGCAAACTGATGTGGTATAAGAGGAATAACACTTGGAGACATGCTGTTATAGGAAAATAATCAACATCACTCAGTATTTTACTCTGATAGCAACACAGTAGTTTCTTTCTTATGTATCTAGGATATTTTTTTTATTTTTTATTTAATGGTTCAGTGAAAGTAAAAATAAAAGTATTTAAAAATGCAAAAGCTTGAAATGTAATTAGCCTATAACTGAACAAATGGAAGTTGGTCTCAAGTGCGTTACCTGAATGGGGAAAACGATTCATCTACATACATTTAGTAAATTTTCACATATTAAGAAACATTAAAGAAAATAATTATTTTTGATCAATTACTGATTGCTAACAAACTCAAATTTCGTATAAACTTTGAGTAATAAACTAACAAACTAATAAAATGATAAATAGGAAATAAATAAGGAATGTGGGCGTTTCTTATAAAGAAGTCTTATAAAATAAGGTAGATTGTCATGGTTATGCCGAAATCGGCGCTGGATTACATCACCTATCAGCCCTAGCAGGTCACATGACCCTGTCACCTGTATCACCAAGCACTCACACCTGTGTCTCTTCTCACCCTCATTAGCATCTCTATATAAGTTCTAATATTTCTGTACCTCACGGTCAAGCTTCTGTTGTCGGCTCGTGTCGTGTCGTGTCGTGTGTGTTACAGACTAGTTCCTAGTCTTTGTGAGGGTTTTTTTTTAGCCTGGTACCCATTGTTTATGTTCATAATCCTTGTTTTCATGGTTTTGTTGTTTGTTTTGCACTTTATTTGAATAAATCTGCACTTGCATCCGTCTTCGCCTCCGAGTGTGACAATATGGAAGCACTTCAATGTATCTAGTTTTAAAATCACATTAAACACGTTAAAATAGTTTTATCAATCACAACAGATGATGCGTTACTGATTAGCATTTGCCCGACGCATAGCACCGAAGATACGCTCAACGCGTCGTTATCTTTTGGACGTTAGTAGACGTCTCTGCTTGCCACGTTTACCCATGATCCTCCTCTCTGTGTCACGACGCAAAGATGCAAATACTGGAATGTTTGTGCAGCAGTGTCAATGTTCACATCTCTCAGCTCCAGGGTCTCAGGTTCCTAAGACTGATCATCTCATGGCTCACCTCAGCAATTAATTATTGGGTTTAGTATCTGTGTTAGAGAGGACAAATCATCACTGTGCTGTAAAACAAAGTTGACATAGTAAATAAATAAATAAATAGATAAGCATTTACACTTTTTACACTTCAGTAGAACTATAGCCTTATTCTAAAGGGGATTATGGAACTAGAATGTGTGTGTTGTTGTTGTTTTTTTTTGTTTGTTTGTTTGTTTTTAAATATTCATACATGCTAAAACTATGTTAAGTAAAAAAAAAAAAAAGGAACAAAATGGTGTGGGGGGAAACCCCACTGGATATTACTGCGACAGAATTCTGGTAAACATCCAAAACTGACGGAATATAGCCTATTGTTTTTTTGTTTGTTTGTTTGTTTGTTTGTTTTTTCTTGTTTTCTTTGCTAGATAAATAAAGCTTCCGTGTGTCTGTGTGTGTGTGTGTCTGTGGGTGTGTGTGTGTGTGTGTGTCTGTGTGTCTGTGTGAAATCGAAAGTGAAGCTTTTGTTGCAGGTGGGCGGTATCACGGCAGCCTACCTGAACAGGTACGTATCTGACATTTCACATACCCTGTAACATTTAGGCTGGATTTTGGTCGTCTGTATAAAATGCCTCTGTATTTCTGACCGAATAAGCAACAGAAAACTGGCGCTTTTTTCTGTTTTGTTTTTATGGTAGTTGTTGTGGAGTTCCTTATTTCTTACTGGAATTTTCCATTTCACCCTTCTGTAGTTACATTGCCTTGCCTGTAGATGGCGCATACACAACTCTGTGAACACTGAATAGAATCGGCTTATTTCTTATGTCACAAGTCTGAAAGTTAATTGTAAAACCTGATGTAACAACAAATATGAATAACTTTTACTGTAGGGTGTTTATATATTAGTCCCAAAATTTTTTATGGATTATGGAACTAGAATGTGTGTGTTGTTGTTTTTTTTTGTTTGTTTGTTTTTAAATATTCATACATGCTAAAACTATGTTAAGTAAAAAAAAAAAGGAACAAAATGGTGTGGGGGGAAACCCCACTGGATATTACTGCGACAGAATTCTGGTAAACATCCAAAACTGACGGAATATAGCCTATTGTTTTTTTTTGTTGTTCTTTGTTTGTTTGTTTTTTTCTTTTGTTCTTTGCTAGATAAATAAAGCTTCCGTGTGTGTGTGTGTGTGTGTGTGTGTGTGTGTGTGTGTGTGTGTGTGTGTGAAATCGAAAGTGAAGCTTTTGTTCCAAGTGGGCGGTATCACAGCAACCTACCTGAACAGGTACGTATCTGACATTTCACATACCCTGTAACATTTAGGCTGGATTTTGGTCGTCTGTATAAAATGCCTCTGTATTTCTGACCGAATAAGCAACAGAAAACTGGCGCTTTTTTCTGTTTTGTTTTTATGGTAGTTGTTGTGGAGTTCCTTATTTCTTACTGGAATTTTCCATTTCACCCTTCTGTAGTTACATTGCCTTGCCTGTAGATGGCGCACACACAAGTCTGTGAACACTGAATAGAATCTGCTTATTTCTTATGTCACAAGTCTGAAATTTAATTGTAAAACCTGATGTAACAACAAATATGAATAACTTTTACTGTAGGGTGTTTATATATTAGTCCCAAAAATTTTTTACACATACAAAGATTTTCGGAAGACATTTAAAATGGAATAGCATAGAATATAATAGAATATAAAATAATAGATATAAAATATAAAATAATATATATAATTTTTTTTTTATAGATTTCTTTAGTCATGGCACCAGTGAAGCAGTGTTAGTCAGAAAAAGGCACAAAGAAAACAGTTCTGGATTAAACAACTTCCTTGTATTACCGTATATATCACTAAGAAGAGAGTTTAAAAAACAAGAACTAAAACAAGTGCATGTGTGGACAAGCAGTGGCCATTGGGAACAATGGGAATCAGTGATTGGTTGGACAACAATGGGAATCAGTGATTGGTTGGACAACAATGGGGATCAGTGATTGGTTGGACAACAATGGGGATCAGTGATTGGTCGGACAACAATGGGGATCAGTGATTGGTTGGACAACAGTGGGGATCAGTGATTGGTTGGACAACAATGGGAATCAGTGATTGGTTGGACAACAGTGGGGATCAGTGATTGGTTGGACAACAATGGGGATCAGTGATTGGTTGGACAACAATGGGGATCAGTGATTGGTTGGACAACAATGGGGATCAGTGATTGGTTGGACAACAATGGGGATCAGTGATTGGTTGGACAACAATGGGGATCAGTGATTGGTTGGACAACAGTGGGGATCAGTGATTGGTTGGACAACAATGGGGATCAGTGATTGGTTGGACAACAGTGGGGATCAGTGATTCGTTAGGCAACAAT
The DNA here is from genome assembly GCA_023630585.1 of Cranoglanis bouderius. NCBI lineage: Eukaryota > Metazoa > Chordata > Actinopteri > Siluriformes > Cranoglanididae > Cranoglanis > Cranoglanis bouderius. Next base: position 2,103,618 of record CM042557.1, on the reverse strand, counting down.
AGGGATAAGTGTTGGCTTGTCATTGTCTTTACACACTGCTGAGTTGAGTGAAATTGCTAGATTTGTCACATTTTTTTAAAAACATAAATTTGCTAAAGGGGTCTAAACAGTCAGCAAATCTATCAACAAAGTCACTTAGTTAGAAACACTGGATGAACTGATTGCTGATCATGATTGAATCAGTGATTCCAGATCTTAACTTTACTGTCAGGATTTACTATAAATTTGAGTGAACTGGTTAGAGAACATACACAAAGGCAAGTGGTTGCTAAATAGTTAAGGATCTTAGCTAGCAATTGAAGATTGTAACTTCAAATGGCATTCAAATGGACTTTATAAGTACCTTATTATCATTTATCAAGTGTGATTATGTATGTCATTGCAGGTCCGCATTTATCCTTGAAGAACGTACCTTGAAGAACGTACCTTGAAGAAAACACACCACAGACCCCTGAAAATGAGTTCCTCTGATGATGATAAAGATGAGAGGTGAGACATTTAAAGTATTGTGTGAAACACTTACCATGTAGCATTCCATTTTTTCAGTTCTGGGTGACACCGGATAGTGAGATTATAAATCATTACAGTATACAGGTGTAGAAGAGTAAAAACAAACAGGATTAGTGTGTTTACAGAAAAATGAACCACTGTTGTTGATTTAGTCTGATAGAAGAAAAAAGCTCAGAGTCTCTTGAACACACTGTTGTATCTGTGAATCGATGGAATTTTCCAGTTGTGTTTGAACAGGCAAATATATCTGTGAAGAAAACAATTTTTATACCAAAATTGCATCAACATTGCATTCTCTTCATTTTTAATATTTAAAGTTTATCATTAAATTGAAGTGCACCCTTCCTGCTTGGGTTATGAATTTAGAATCGGTCCAGTCGGTTAAGTGTGAGGGAAATCAAAACCTAGATGAGTTTTGATGTGCTTATAGTTCATATATTTTCTGTTTGTTGTAAGACAAGGGAATTCCTATATTCTCTGTTCAATGACAAACCAATGTAACATGCATTTCAAGGACGCAAGTGCATGAATTCAGCATTAGATTTATTAAGGGCCGTCCTTTAAACATAGTCATCGTAGTCCATTGAAGAGGTAAGAGCAAAGTCAACAGGTGATATAACGGCTGGAGGAAAAAAATTATTTTGTACCGAGTTGTTTAAAAAATAAGTCATAGTTGATGAATGCAGTCTATAGTATTATATTACAGTGATAATATTATAAGATTAATTATACTGAATAATATTATATAATTATATAATACTATATACAGGATGTCCGAAAAATCAAGAACCAATGGGAATATGTTAAACAAATACGTCAATCTGAATATGTTGAGCAAAATCCGCAAAAACATGATACAGCGGCTGAGAAAATGTGTAGAATGTTAGGGTGAACGTGTAGAGCATATGTTGTAAATAATAAATACAAAATTAAGTATATCTAGTTTTACTCTCATTAGGTCCTGACTTTTTTGGACACTCTGTAGAATAATATATATCATTATAATTATATTATATATAATGCAACATAATATTAATATTTTATAATTGTATATACAGTAATATATTTGGTATTAATAAGTACAACTGCTGATGGCTGTCTTGTAAATGCTTACATTATTAATTATTAGTTAATTAAGTATCAGCATCTTGTTATTCACAGGCAGGTCCATACTTATTTGGACAGTGACCCTTTTTGTAATTTTCCCCCTGTACACCACCACAATGGATTTGAAATGAAGCAATCAAGATGTGATTGAAGTGTAGACTTTCAGCTTTAATTCAAGGGGTTTAACAAAAAATATTGCATTAACCGTTTAGGAATTACAGCCATTTTTACAGGCTCAAAAGTAATTGGACAATTTACTGATAATCAGTTTCATGGCCAGGTGTGGCCTGTTTCCTTGTTATTGCAATTTAAGGAAATAAAAGGTCTGGAGTTGATTCCAAGTGTTGAATTTACATTTGTTAGCTGTTCAGGGGAACTCTCAATATGCGGTCCAAGGAGGTGTCGATGCAAGTGAAGGAGGCCATCATTAGGCTGAAAAAACAAAACAGACCTATCAGAGAGATAGCAGAAACCTTAGGAGTGGCCAAATCAACAATCTGGTACATTCTTAAAAAGAAGGAATGCACTGGCGAGCTCAGCAACACCAAAAGGCCTGGAAGACCACAGAAGACAACTAAAGTGGATGATCGCAGAATTCCTCCCTTGCTGAAAAAAAACCCCTTCACAACATCTAGCCATGGCAAGAAGACTCTGGAGGAGGTAGACGTATCATTGTCAAAGTCTACAAACAAGAGACACCTTCATGAATGTAAATACAGGTGGTGTACCTCAAGACGTAAACCACTGGTAACACTCAAGAACAAAAAGGCCAGATCCGACTTTGCTAAAAAAAACAATAAAAAAGCCTGATTAGTTCTGATGCAAGATTAACATGTACCAGAATTATGGGAAGAGAAGAGTATGGAGGAGGAAAGGAAGGGCTCATGTTCCAAAACATACGACATCATCTGTCAAACATGGTGGAGGAAGTGTTATGGCATGGGCATGTATGGCTGCTAATGGAACCGGATCACTGGTGGTTATTGATGATGTGACTGTTGATAGAAGTAGCAGGATGAATTCTGAAGTGTATAGAGCTGTACTTTCTGCTCAGATTTAGTCAAATGCTGTGAAACGGCGCTTCACAGTACAGATGGATAATGACCCAAAACATACCGTGAAAGCAACCCAAGAGCTTCTTAAGGCAAAGAAATGAAATGTTCTTAAATGTGCGATGACCTCAACCCAATTGAGCAGCTTTTCACTTACTGAAGACAAAACTGAAGACAGAAAGACCCACAAACAAGCAGCAACTGAAGGCAGCTGCAGTAAAGGCAAAGCATCTTTGGCGAGGAAACTCAGCATTTGATGATGTCCATGGGTTCCAGATTTCAGGCAGTCATTAACTGCAAAGGATTTGCATCCAATTATTAAAAACAATCCTAATATTTGATTGTTAGTTTTTCCAATTACTTTTGGGCCTGTGAAAATGGAATGGACTCTGTAAAAAATGGCTGTAATTCCTAAATGGTTAATACAATATTTTTGTTAAACCCCTTGAATTAAAGCTGAAAGTGTACACTCTAATCACATTTTGATTGCCTCATTTCAAATCCATTGTGGTGGTGTACAGAGGGAAAATTACAAAAATTGTGTCACTGTCCAAATACTTATGGATCTGTATAATAAATAAAAAATAATACATACCATGACAAATATATATTAAATTCTAGTTTTATGCTCCTTTAAAGACACAAACATATTGTGCAAAGATTTCACAAAGGTTGAAAACAAACGAATACAAAACAGCTGGACACAATCAGGTAACAAGCAAATGACAACATGAAGAAGACACTGGACCAAAACAAACAAAAATAAATGCAAGCACATGCAGTTTATCACCGTGGGAACATAAAGGTGGAATCTGTGAAAATTTTCACACATTGTTTCTAATTAGATATCAGAAAGAAAGATCCAGATCACCTGAACCCAGCGTTGTGTCTATGAAGAGTGAGACGTCAATGACTTTTCCAATAACGTTTGGAGAGGTAGAGAGAAATAGGTGAGTAATGTCTCATGAACAAGTTTATATACTGCACTCCAGTTTTGGAACTAATTTTAAAAGAGATAGTTCATTAATTAAAATGTACAACATAAGAACAACTGTATTTATTGACATTATTTACGTTTTTCATATTGATTTATAATTAGCCTATTTAAACAAGTAAGAAAAATAAAAAAAAAATTGGAAGAATCGAACATAAAAATAAGTATAATGTAATAAGAACAATTTTCATCTCACTGTTGAGATTTTATTGCATATTATTTCTCTATTTACACTCTATGGCCAAAAAATATAGACACCTGATCATCACACCTACAACAGCCTGGGAAGTATTTCTTTAAGATTTTGGAGTGTGTCTGTGGGAATTTGTGCGCATTCAGTCAAAAGAGCATTAGTGAGGTCAGGCACTGATGTTGGATGAGAAGGTTTTTATGCACACACACACACAGCTCGGTGCGGGTTGCTCTCTTTCTCTCTCTCGAGGCGCATGTCTCTCCTCCCTTTTATCTTCTCACTGCAACACAGAACAATCATTAGTCTTATTTCCTACAGGTGTGTGATCCTTACCACTCGCTTTCTCCGGCTCCGCCCTACATTCACAAACCGGCGCTCAACCAGGCCCCTGCCTCCACATACCCCCACCACCCGACTCAGGCCGGGGAGCCATCCGGCCTGCGGCCGACTGCCCATACCCCCCCTTGCCAGGAGAGGAAGTCCGTCACAGTCATCTGCACCCCCGGTCTGTGGATCACCTTGAACTTAAATGGTTGTAGTGCCTGGTACCAACGAGTGATCCGTGCATTGGCATCCTTCATGCGGTGGAGCCACTGGTGCGGGGCGTGGTCTGAACAGAGGGTGAAGGCCCGCACCAGCAGATAGTAGCGGAGGGTGAGGACCACCCATTAGATGGCCAGGCACTCCTTCTCAATCGTGCTGTACTTTGTCTCTCGCACCGAGAGCTTGCGGCTGATGTACAGCACGGGGCGCTCCACCCCCTCCACAACCTGGGACAGCACGGCCCCCAGCCCCCTGTCCGATGCATCCATCTGTATAACAAAAGGGAGAGAAAAGTCAGGAGAATGTACGGGTGGTCCGCCACACAGTGCAGCTTTTACCTGAATGAATGCCTGTTGGCACGGCTCCATCCACTGGACCAGATCTGGTGCCCCCTTTTTAGTGAGATCAGTCAGCGGGCTAGTGACATCCGAATAATTAGGCACGAACCTACGATAATAGCCAGCCAACCCCAGGAACCGTCTCACCTCCTATTTGGTCTTGAGTCTTGGGCAGGTTGCAATTGCTGCTGTCTTATCAATTTGGGGATGCACCTGCCCATGGCCCAAGTGGAAGCCCAGATACCGTACTTCCACCCGTCCAATCGCGCACTTCTTTGGATTTGTTGTGAGTCCCGCTCGCCTTAGCGACCTCAGCACCACTCTTAAGTGCTGCATGTGTTGCGGCCGGTCATTACTGTATATAATAATGTCATCTAAATAGGCAGCAGCATATGCAGCGTGTGGACGGAGTATTCTGTCCATGAGCCGCTGGAACGTCGCGGGGGCACCGAACAACCCAAAAGGAAGGGTCACGAATTGGTGTAAGCCAAACGGGGTGGAAAAGGCTGTTTTTTCCCGGGACATTGGAGTCAACGGGATCTGCCAATATCCCTTTGTCAAATCCATTGTTGAATAAAAGCGAGCCGCGCCCAACTGATTGAGCAGTTTGTCAATGCGAGGCATTGGATATGCGTCGAATTTAGACACCGCGGTGACTTTTCTAAAGTCCAAACAAAACCGCACCGTCCCGTCGGCCTTGGGGACCAAGACCACCAGGCTGCTCCAGTCACTGTGGGACTCCCCGATTACCCCCATGTCCTGCGTCACTCTATATAACCTATCCTTAATAATGGCAAAATACGGGTGGGAGAGCGCAACATTGGGCTGGATCGGTTGACCATCGATTACTCTTACTTGATCAAAGGCGTGCTTCAGGGTCTCATCGCATGACTGCTCGAAGGGAAAATCCTTGAGGGGAATCCCTGCTAAGAGGGGGGCAGAACCACTCCCCCCGCTCTCGTTGTCATGCTGACGTGGAGCTGTCATCGACGGCCCTGGCACCGCCTCTCCCACCAAGGCTGCGCAAATTCCACACCGCTTCTCCCTAATGCAGGACCCATCCACAAACATTTCTCTCACCAATAATTGGAACCCCAGCCAATTAGTCCCTAAAATTAGTGGATGGGTGAGACGGGGACTAACCGCCGCCTCCACTATATTTTTTCGCCCCTGAAATTTGATGACGATGGGCACTATTGGGTACTCGTGAACATCCCCATGCACACACCTCACCTTCACCAAACGTGCATTCTCCAATGGCTCCCCTTGAACCAAGCCATGGTGAATTGAGGTCTTATTGCATCCTGAATCCACCAAGGCCTGGTATGTACCCCCCTGAACACTCACTGGAATGCGGTACGTCCCAGCTCGATCTGGGGCGGCCTGCAGTGCGTTGGGGAGCCAGACCACTGCTCCCACCTCCATTACGGGGCACTGGTCCTGGAAATGCCCCGGCTCCCCGCAATGCCAGCACATCGACCCAAGCATCACTCCTGCATCTGTGGCCCTGGATTCACCCACCTGAGGTACAGAGGAGACAGAAACAGGGAGAGAGGGAGCAGGGGGGAAGGGGGGAAGGAACGGGTACGGGGCATGGGTCGAGGGGGAATCGGCCCAAGTCTTCGGGGTGTAGGGACAGGGAAGGGACGAGAAGAGGCATGGGGGCAAGAGAGAGAGAGAGAGGAAGAAGGGTGGGGCTCGCCTGCCCCCGGATATGCCACCAAGTGATCTTCGGCCAGCTGAACTGCCTCATCCAGCGACGTGGGACGATGGCACTGGACCCACTCTGCCGTTCCTTCTGGAAGCCACGCCACAAATTGCTCCAGCACCACCAGGTCAATCACTTCCTTGGTGTTGCGTCCCTTGGCCAACAACCACCTCCGGCAGGTGTCCCGGAGTTGCTGGGCGAAGGCAAACGGGCGGCCGAGCTCGGCGAAGGTCAGCACTCAGAAGCGCTGACAGTGCTGTTCTGGGGTTCGGCCAACCTGTTGCAAAATCGCTCGTTTCAGGTCTGGGTATTCCAGCATGTTGGCGACGGGCAGCTGCTGGGCCACGAGCTGGGCCTCGCCAGACAGGAGCGGCACAAGGTAGGCCGCCCACTGGCCCTCAGGCCATCCCAATGCCCGTGCGGAGCACTCGTACAGCTCCAAGAATGCCTCCGGGTCGTCCTGCGGTCCCATCTTCGCGAGCGCGACGTGGGGCGGAGCTACGGGGCCCACTGCGGCAGCGGCTGGAATCCCGGCCTGCTGCACCAGGCCCTGGAGCACCCGGCGGTCCTCGGCCTGGGCATCAAGGAGATCTTTGATCTGCCGCTCCTGATATCGGCGCAGCCGTAGAAGCACCTGGTGTTGGGTCTGGTGGAGGTTGGCCAGCGGTGAGCCTTCCATGGCGGCGATTTTCCTCTCAATCCCAGGTTTCAGCACCAGTGTTATGATTCAAAGGAGGAAGAATGTGGAAGCAGGCTTGATCCAACTCAAGGTTTATCTTTACTTTTTTTTCTTTTCCACTTTTCAGCGCTCTCTTTTTATTTTTTATGCACACACACACACAGCTTGGTGCAGGTTGCTTTCTTTCTATCTCTCGAGATGCATGTCTCTCCTCCCTTTTATCTTCTCACTGCAACACAGAACAATCATTAGTCTTATTTCCTACAGGTGTGTGATCCTTACCACTCACTTTCTCCAGCTCCGCCCTCCATTCACAAACCGGCGCTCGGCCACGCCCCCGCCTCCAAAATGCTCCTTTAAACACACAAACATATTGTGCAAAGATTTCACAAAGGTTGAAAACAAACTAATACAAAACAGCTGGACACAATCAGGTAACAAGCAAATGACAGAACATGAAGAAGAGACTGGACCAAAACAAACAAAAATAAATGCAAGCACATGCAGTTTATCACCGTGGGAACATAAAGGTGGAATCTGTGACAATTTTCACACATTGTTTCTAATTAGATATCAGAAAAAAAGATCCAGATCACCTGAGCCCAGCGTTGTGTCTATGAAGAGTGACGAGTCAATGACCTTTCCAATAACGTTTGGAGAGGTAAAGAGAAATAGGTGAGTAATGTCTCATGAACAAGTTTATATACTGCACTCCAGTTTTGGAACTAATTTTAAAAGAGATAGTTCATTAATTAAAATGTACAACATAAGAACAACTGTATTTATTGACATTATTTACGTTTTTCATATTGATTTATAATTAGCCTATTTAAACAAGTAAGAAAAATAAAAAAATTTTGGAATAATCGAACATAAAAATAAGTATAACATAATAAGAAAAATTCTCTATGTACACTCTATGGCCAAAAAATATAGACACCTGATCATCACACTTACAACAGCCTGGGAAGTATTTCTTTAAGATTTTGGAGTGTGTCTGTGGGAATTTGTGCGCATTCAGTCAAAAGAGCATTAGTGAGGTCAGGCACTGATGTTGGATGAGAAGGCCCAGCTTAGAATTGACGTTCCAGTTCATTTCAAAGGTGTTCAGTGGGGTTGAAGTCAGGGCTCTGTGAAAACCACTTGAGTTCTTCCACACCAAACACATCAAACCTCGTGGTTATGGACCTCGATTTGTGCACAGTCATTCTGGAACAGGAAAAGTTCTTCCCCAAACTGTCATCGCAAAGTTGAAAGCATGCAATTTTCTAAATTGTCTTTGTATTCTGTTGCAGTAACATTTTCTTTCACTGGAATTAAGGGGCCTAAACCCTGAAAAACAGCAAATCTTTACTGTGGACACTATGCATTCCAGAAGTTAGCGTTCTCCTGGCATCCGTGAAACATGATTCATCACTCCAGAGAACATTTCCACTCTGCAGAGTCTAATGGCAGTGTGCTTTACACCATTGTTCATAGTGATCTTAGGCTTGTGTGCAGCTGCTCGGCCATGGAAACGCATTTCTTGAAGCTCCTGATGCACAGGTCTTGTGCTGACGTTGCTTCCAGAGGCAGTTTGGAATTCTGTAGTGAGTGATACAACAGAGCATAGATCTTTATAAGCTTCAGCACTTTAATGATCCCAGTTAGTGAGTTTGCGTGGTCTACCTCTTCATGGCTGAGCTGTTGTTGCTCCTAGACTCTATTTCACAATTATAGCACTTACAGTTCACCAAGGGCAGATCTAGAAGTGCAGAAATTTCACCAACTTGTCACAGAGGTGTCATTCTATGACAGTGCCACACTTTTAATAAGGACCATAAGTTTCACTTCTGCTTTGGTACTTGACAAAGCTATTTAGCCGAGGGAGCACACTAGTTTTTGATCGTGTCTTTATCTTGTTTGGTACAGGTTTTTAATCCCTTCAGTAGATAGTAAAATAAGGAAGCATTTGGTTTCAAGAGTCTCATTGAGTTAGTCATGTGTTAACTATATGCTTCATTCAATGGCTTAATTGGGCATTTTGAACGATTAGAAGGAGCCACATTTACACATGGCTGTGTGCTTGATTGTATGCACCTGTTAGCAGTGAGTGTGGCTGAAACACCTTATGAGGGGTGTCCACATACTTCCATAGTGTATGTAGATACAGGTACTGTATGCATATGCTTATACCACAAATAAATTAAATAAATTTGTCAAATATAAAGGAATGTGCATATTCATACCGCTTCATCACACCACCCCGTTTTGTCGTCATTATTCCTTATTCCTTATTTAACACTAACTTAATATTGTCTTTAATTAAAGATTGAAACGTGACACATCAAATCTTTCTACAGTGCAATCTATATCACAGGTATGTATTTGTGTGTTTGTGAGATGTTTAGTTTGTACTCTTTAGTTAATTAATTAGTTAATTTGGTTAATTGATTCAGTATTTATCTTTAGCCTCTAGTGATGGAGGACAAAGAGCATCAGAACATTACCAGAGGTGAGGTACAGAACATCATGCATGTGCAGAAAATACAGAACTTTACATCACAATTTGAGATTTTGTTCATTAATAATATCATAGTTGTAATTTTCTGTTATCATGTAGAGAAGACTCTACATAGTCTTTGTAGAAGAAATAATTGTACAATTATTTTAACTCAAAAATCCTACATATTAGTAATTCTAAAACACTAACAAAAGCCTAATTTTGTATTGCTTTCTTTGTGTCTTCAGAACCAGATCCTGCATGGAAGCAAAAATTCAAATCCAAACTCCAGAAGAAATTTCAGATGATTAATGAGGGAATCCCAATGTATGGAAACTTAAGACTTCTGAATGAGATTTACACAGACCTCTACATCACATCAGATTGTGGGTGTGGACACGTCAATGATGAACATGAGGTCAGACGTGTTGAAAAGGCATGCAGGAGATTAACATCAGTGGAGTCCATCAATTGTAATAACATATTTAAACCCTTACCTGGACATGTGAAACCCATCAGAACTGTGCTAACAGAAGGCATTGCTGGAATTGGGAAAACAGTGTCTGTGCAGAAGTTTGTTCTGGACTGGGCTGATGGAAACGCAAATCAGGATTTGGACTTCATTTTTCCATTTAACTTTAGGAAGTTGAATTTTATGAAGAAAGAATATCTCAGTTTGTTGGAGCTTCTCCATTTTTTCTTCCCAGAAACCAAAGAACATACAATAGACTATCATCACTACAGAATCATGTTCATCTTTGATGGACTGGATGAGTCTCGTTTTTCTCTCGATTTCCCAAACAACAAAAGGTTGACTGATCTAACAGAGTCAGCTTCAGTCGACGTACTGTTAACAAATCTTATTAACGGGAATCTGCTTCCATCTGCATTCCTCTGGATAACATCTCGGCCGGCAGCATCCAGTCAGATTCCTCCTGTTTATATTGACAGAGTAACAGAGGTACGAGGGTTTAATGACCCTGAGAAAGATGAGTACTTCAGAAAAAGAATCAGTGATCAAACCCTGGCTAATAAAATCATCACACACCTGAAGTCATCACGAAGTCTTTACATTATGTGCCACATGCCAGTCTTCTGTTGGATTGCAGCGACTGTCCTCGAGGGAATGTTCAGTGAAGCAGAAACTGGAGAGGTCCCCAAGACCCTGACTCAAATGTTCACACATTTCCTGATCTTACAGAACAAACATAGATCCCTAAAGTACAAAAAACACGAAATGGATCCTGGACAGATTGAAGACATTGTACTAAAACTGGGAAAGCTGGCATTCCAGCAGCTGGAGAAAGGAAACCTGATCTTCTACGAGGAGGACATCATTGAGTGTGGCATTGATGTTCGAGAGGCCACAGTGTATTCAGGAGTTTGCACTCAGATCTTTATCGAGGAAGTCATTTCACATCTGGGGAAGGTGTACAGCTTTGTGCATCTGAGTGTTCAGGAGCATCTTGCTGCTGTGTATGCATTTCTCTCATGTATCAACGGAAATCTCTCAAAACAACAAACACCTGGAATCTTCGGCCTCTCCAGCAAGGCAACACTGTCAGACCTTCTAAAGGCAGCAGTAGACAAGGCCTTACAGAGTAAGAATGGACACCTGGACCTTTTCCTCCGCTTCCTTATGGGTCTCTCACTGGAGTCCAATTCAGTTCCCTTACAATACCTTCTGACAGAGACAGGACGCAGCTCTCTGAGCAAACATGCTGCTGTCACAAACAAGGAAATAACCACATACATCAAGGAGAAGATTGGAAAGAATCCAACAACATGCAAATCCATCAATCTGTTCCACTGTCTGAATGAACTGAATGACCAGTCTCTGGTACAGGAAGTTCAAATCTTTTTGAATAAAACAGCAAATCACTGTCTCCAAGGAGTCAGACTTTCTCCAGTTCAGTGGTCAGCTCTGGTTTTCTTGTTGCTGAACTCAGAAAAGGAGCTAGAAGAATTTAACCTACAGAAATACGACAAATCAGATGAGTGTTTGAAGAACTTGTACCCAGTTGTCACAGCATCCAGAAAAGCACTGTAAGTTTTTCCTGGCTTTTTCTGTGATTGTGGTTCATTTGTTATACTTCAGTAATGATGAGATCGCTGCTTATTTAACCTCTTAGAATCATTCAGATCAGACACATAGCTGGTTAGTGCAAATTTACAAAAATATCTTTCATTTTTAATAGACTGGATAATTCTTATTGAAGACAAATGCCAAAAAGAGTTGTTGCTGTTTTAACAGGAAAAAGGGATGATCATATTTACAGAACCCAGCTTTTGTAACTGGGGAAATGTGCATGCATGTTTTTATGTCAAATAACACCAAGCAATATACAGTCTTATTCAGTATTTTAAAAAGGTCTTAACATCAAGTTTAAAGCTAAATAATTAAGGACGTGTGTTCTTCAATTTTATTTAAATACAGGCTGTGTGGTAGTAATCTCACAGATAAAAGCGGTGAAGTGCTGGTGAAAGTTCTCAGCTCAGACTCTTCATGTCTGAGAGAGCTGGACCTGAGTGATAATAATCTGCAGGATTCAGGAGTCAAGCTGCTTTCTGCTGGCTTGAAGAGTCCACAATGTAAATTGGAGATCCTACGGTAAGATCTTGATTTTCTTTTGTTAATCAAATCAAGCAGTGAGTGACTGTACTGCAAATAGATTTTGCACTAAAAATAGGAGAGAAAATGTGTAGATAGGCTGGTAACATGTAATAGTCTGGGGGAATGAACTTCTCTCACTTTTGAGTGACTGGGCACTGAAGCAAAACCCAGTCTCCAGATCCTACCCCAGGGTCTGGCATGATGCTGATGCTCATTTTAAAAACCATTAGTAAATGAGGAGCCCAGGATGTCACTCTAATCTATTTGTGGGAGTCCTTCTAAGCCATACCCCACTTGTCCATGCACTTGGATAATAGGTTATTGTGTAATTGTATAAATACCTATGACAAATTAAAACGTTCTTACTTTAGTTGTTATGAGTTGACACCCTGACTACACCTGAACACATTTAAGTGAATTACCAGTCATGGTATGTGTCAACGCCACCAAATTCCACTAAAGCAACATTTGGAGTAATTATGATCATGGAAACAGCATACGGAATAAAAACTATAAGCTAATATTCAATAAATTAGTCTTACTGATTTATTGTGTGTTAAATATTCATTCAAAATAACAAGATAACATGTTGGATGATCCAAGCTGTAAACTAAAGTTATTAAGGTGACTTTTTCATGTACTATCTCCAAAGATTGTGTATCTTAGTTTTTGTGCCCTGCCTGTTGCAACTGTGAGGCTGGTAACTGAGTTAATTGCTGTGGTATAGAGGAATAAAACACTTGGGGATCATATACTGTATGAGAGATACTGAAATCTCAAAAAGAAACTTTAATACCAACAGTGAGTGTCAAACCATTGTACTAATACTGCAACAAAGCCAAATGTCTTTTTGTCCTGCAGGTTGCGTAACTGTAACATTACAGAAGAAGGCTGTGTCGCTCTTACTGCGGCTCTGAGCTCAAATTCACACCTGAGAGAGCTCGATCTGAGAGATAATGATTTAGGAGAAGAGGGAGTGAAGCTGCTCTCTGATATAAAGGAGGATGGAAAGTTCACACTGGAGAAGTTGGAGTGAGTTACTGATATATTAACTGCTACAAAACATTTGTCACATAGAAAATCAATGAAGTATATAAGGTCACCCAGGAAATCTTCACATTTGGAAAGTGGTAGCAGTGGTAGCTCAGTGGTTAAGATGTTGGCCTACTGATTGGAGGGTCATGAGTTCAAACCTAGCTGCTACTGTTGGGCCCTTGAGCAAGGCCCTTTACCCTCAACTGCTCAGATGTATAAATGAGATAATCGCTCTGGATAAGAGCGTCTGCCAAATGCCGAAAATGGAAAATCTTGAAAGAATTGGTCTTTTACTGGTAGTTTGGTGCCAGTATCAAATATCTCATTTCCATGAAGTATAATAGCGTGGCTATGACTTAATACCAAATTTGTATTCATAAATTCATAAACTTGGAATTTCCAACCTCTGACTAGGAAAAAAACACAGAAAGCACCATCTCTACTCAAACTCGAGATGGTCTCCTCAACCCTGAGTTCAGCAAGTGACATCAAATCAACATGGCCACTCACAGCATGATTAGTAAATTAAATATCACCACTTTAAACCTTTATACCTATATACAAGTATTACCATTAGATCAATCATCATACAGACATATTCTCTTAAATAAATCCATAACACTGCTCCAACAAGCTCCGGTGAGAATAGGCAGCTAAAACGTACACAGTGTACTCTTAACCAGAAAAGGAAGTACACTATACAATGATTCAATATGGTTAAGCTCAAAACATCACCAATTCATTTGTTTTCACTTTTATAAAATTTATATAATTTTATTGAAAGTTGCCTATAATATTATTATGCGAATATTTGTGTGTTGGCTGATACAGTAATAATGTTCAGCAGGTAGAAGCAGTAAAAACTAGTTAAAGGTTTTCCAAAGATGTGTGCAGGGGGGTATGGACGTGACTTTATATATGAATGTAATGCATGTGGATGTCTGACAATATTGTCCGATTATCTTACAGAATCTGAATCTCCAGACCTGACCTGGTGTAAGGATGAAGTCACGTACAGATACCAGTTAACAAAACGTGATCTTTTGGCTATTCATTATTATCTTTTGTTTAAATTATCAGTTAATTATATATCTATTCAGGAGAGGTATTTGTCTACTTTTTCTTTAGCTAAGAAAACTTTAAACAGAATGGTATATACAGTCGCAATCAAAGTTATTCAGCTCACATTGCAATTCAGGTTTATTGTCAAAACAAAGGCATATATATATATATATATATATATATATATATATATATATATATATATATATATATATATATATATATATATACACACACACACACACACACACACACACACACACACACACACACACACACACACACACACACACACACACAGTGGGGGAAAAAAGTATTTGATCCCCTGCTGATTTTGTACGTTTGCCCACTGACAAAGAAATGATCAGTCTATGATTTTAATGGTAGGTGTATTTTAACAGTGAGAGACAGAATAACAACAAAAAAATCCAGAAAAACACATTTCAAAAAAGTTATAAATTGATTTGCATTTTAATGAGTGAAATAAGTATTTGATCCCTTCGACTTAGTACTTGGTGGCAAAACCCTTCTTGGCAATCACAGAGGTCAGACGTTTCTTGGAGTTGGCCACCAGGTTTGCACACATCTCAGGAGGGATTTTGTCCCACTCCTCTTTGCAGATCCTCTCCAAGTCATTAAGGTCATTTTCAATGCCCTGGCTGAGGGAAGGAGGTTCTCACCCAAGATTTGATGGTACATGGCCCCGTCCATCGTTCCTTTGATGCGGTGCAGCTGTCCTGTCCTCTTAGCAGAAAAACACCCCCAAAGCATAATGTTCCCACCTCCATGTTTGACGGTGGGGATGGTGTTATGACTTGGGGTCATAGGCAGCATTCCTCCTCCTCCAAACACGGCGAGTTGAGTTGATGCCAAAGAGATCTGACCACACCTGACCACAACACTTTCACCCAGTTCTCCTCTGAATCATTCAGGCAAACTTAAGATGGGCCTGTACATGTGCTTTCTTGAGCAGGGGGACCTTGCAGGCGCTGCAGGATTTCAGTCCTTCACGGCGTAGTGTGTTACCAATTGTTTTCTTGGTGACTATGGTCCCAGCTGCCTTGAGATCATTAACAAGATCCTCCCATGTAGTTCTAGGCTGATTCCTCACCGTTCTCATGATCATTGAAACTCCACTAGGTGAGATCTTGCATGGAGCCCCAGACCGAGGGAGATTGACAGTTTCTTCCATTTGCGAATAATCACACCAACTGTTGTCACCTTCTCACCAAGCTGCTTGGCGATGTTCTTGTAGCCCATTCCAGCCTTGTGTAGGTCTACAATCTTGTCCCTGACATCCTTGGACAGCTCTTTGGTCTTGGCCATGGTGGAGAGTTTGGAATCTGCCCGAAGGACAGAGTGCGAGCCGGAAAACCGAAGGCAAGGGTGCCGGAAACGGTAAAAGCTGGAAGAGAGAGAGAAGCAATGCGTGTCATTGTTTTTAAAGACAACACCAATGCATACGCCTCTCTGGGCTATTGGCCAATCAGGAAGTTGGATTTATTGGCGGGATGAACTCTCTTTGTCTGGTCTCAGACCTCAATTTGCATGTCCCGGGAGGAGCCGGTTTAAACCGTATTACATATGAAATTAAGAAAAAGCATGAAATAATGTATCCCATCGTAATATGATATGCATAATCAATCAGAGCATCAAGAGACGATTAACTACATACCAAATTCGATGGAATTAGAAAATATTACAGGTAAAACATGGTCACAGACATTTAAAATGATATCCTAAATTAAACTTTAATTAAATTGTTCTTAGACAGGATGGAGCCAGAATGGTCATTAAATGGTGGGGATTTAAAGCTCAAAGATTTTGCTAAATCCCGGTTGATTCAGAAATCAGTTTGATACCGTCAGACATATAGTGCACCAGTTTGGTTATAAACTAAAGGACCAATCTCATTGATTCTTTACACTACATAGGATGAAGTACTACATGTATATTATACAGTATATAGTGCAGTTATATAGCAAGTAAGGAGCTGAATCCCACCTCGCGCCCTAATAGAATACATGTGTTATCTCACATCTGGATTTTATTAATATCTACTTAATAAGGATATCTCTGTACAACATAATGTTATAACTATTTCCAAAATTCTGTCACTGTAATATGTTTCAGTTCATGTTTATGTAAACTTACATAGAGTTTTTATTTTCCTTTTTTTTTGCAGATGTGTTGTACTTTGTATTTAAGGGTTAATATGTTTGAATGGTGGGTGTAGGATGTAACAGATAGGACAGTCGATGAGAAAAACAGACAAGGCAGGACAGTAGAAGCGACATGGACATACTTGCCAGGACGGTGGGTTGAGGAGGGTGTGGAGGAGGGTATGGGAGGGGTGTGCGAGGGGTGTGCAAGTAGTTGGAGTGTCGGTTGAGTTAATTAATATGAATAACACCAACTTTGGTTTCTGTGAATGTTATGTGTATGTGTGTGTAATTTAGCTGCACGTGTTTGTGAGCATTATTCTTGAGATGTGTGGTATGGCTTTGATTGTGTGGTTTGTCTGTAGGGACTGTATTGCTAGCTATTGTGAGGTGAGTCCCTGATGTATGTAGGTGATCAGTGGTGTCCAAATAGAGTTACATTTGGTAGTTTTAGTTTTGATCGAGGCAGAGAGTTTTTCCATTGTTAAGTAGTCGATTATTAGGTTTTTCCAATGTGTGATATTAATGTTGTTCTTTGATTTCCTTGGTTTTCTTGGCAATGGTCAGCACTTTCTTTCATGATTTTTGGTATAACAATTCTGATAAACGTTTTTGACTCGGCAGTTGTTGATGTTGTAGCAGAACTAAAGTTACTCTGGGAGAACCTCTTCTGTGCTACTAACAATAAAATATGTAAGAATCGTTCTCTATAAAGCAAACATAAATAAAATGATTTCATGTTACAATAAGTTTGATATTATTTATTAAAGATTGATGAATGAATGAATGAATGAATGAATGAATGTATGCATCATTTGTTTAGTAGGTTTTAATTAAACCTTAAAGTGCCTTTCAATTGAGGAAAAAACAATCCAACCACAATGAGAGCTGTGTTAAGAGAGTACTTTGAGTAAAAATTTTCAGTAACATTTCAGTTACACCATCTTGTAGTAAGTGAAGTGATCATAGGTCAAAACTTTGTTCCACAGAGTGACGTATTATTCCATAACCAGCCAATCAGAAATAAAAATTTATATTTGTGTTTTATGATATGTATTAATAACGCAGAAGAAAGTCTGATATCTGATGAAATATAACTAACTGGATGTGTGATGTGTTTTGTATTAAACTGGACTTTTTATCTGAGTTAAATTCACATTCATTACAAAATGACATTTGTCTTTAATATGACATGCACTGGTGTGTGTGTGTGTGTGTGTGTGTGTGTGTGTGGTTTCCTTCATCAACCACTTAGTATTATACCACTACCACAGCATTTCCCTTTTTTTTTCTTTTCTTTCTTTTTTTTTTTTTTTTTTTTTTACACTTTATATACATACAAGATAAGCGGAAATGGTTGTGCAGCAATATCCCCATCTCTCAGCTCCAAGGCTCCCGGTTCCTGGGATTGATCCTGAGACTCTGCAAAAACATCTGACTCAACTTTTACTTGCTGGGTTTAGTATCTATGCTCGAGAGGACGATTCACCAGAGTGTGCTGCGAAACAATGTTAACATAGTAAATAATGTTTACAGATTATTTCACACATCATAAATAGCCTACTAAATAAAAACGGCTTACGTTGTAAATTTAAATGCACTTTAGCCTGAATAAATAAACACCAGCTGCGTTTAGACCATCACTGGTGTCTTTCAGTGGAATTAGGGTGGAATTTGGTAATGAAATTTTCTCCTTAATACTGTGCATAAGTATCCCCCCCCCCCCCCCCCCCCAATCAGACTTTTCCACATTTTGTAGTGTTACAACCTGGAACAGAAATGGACTTAATTGAGATTTTATGTCATAAAGCTAAACAAATCAGCCTATAATATTAAAGTGTGTGGGAATCATTACAGTTTGTGTTTTACAGAGAAAACCCTAAATTTCCCATGTAACCAGTTTCTATCAGATGTCACATAATTAGCTAAATGAAGTCGGCCTGTGTGTAATTACTCTGGAAAGAACACAGAGTTTGTTAGAACAGACCTAAACAGGAAGAATGATGAAGACCAAGGGGCTATCAAATCAAGTCCGGGACAAAGTTCTGGGAAAAGGTCAGGGTGAGGGGATTAGTCAGAGAAACGGTATAAGGGTATGTTCGCTGTTCTTTTGCACAGCACATGGTTAAAGACCGGAGTAAACTTGGCTCAGCGTTTTAAGAAATAATTCACAGACAATTATTTTAAATAGTAATAGTAATAACATTAAAAGATGTTATTAAAAGTAATGACATTAAAATATACTGAAATATAATTGTCTGGAAATTCTTTGACATGCAGAGAGATTTTCCCTCTACAGTCTACTAGACTCTAGCCATTCTTTTATTTATTTATTTATTTAAGCGAGGGGAATTCCGGCTTTGTGAAACGAAACTGAAAGTAGTGGAAGTGCGGTGGCTGACAAGGTAAGTAGCTCAAATTTCATATGTCCTATAACATTATACAGAGTGTCTTTTGTAACTAACTTAAATGAATCTGTATTTCTGACTGGCCAAAAAACACACACACAGAAACCTGGACTTTTTTTTTTAGCGAGTTGCAGCTCTTAAAATGGCGCGTGCTTGTTCGTGGTGGTTTCCGTGTTTTCAGCCTGTGAAAGTTTTACATGCGCTTTTGTAGCCGAACTGCTGTAAAGTTAGATTCCTATTCAGTGTATTCTCCCAATATACTCCGAGTATAAATAGCTAATATCCCATTAATAATCGGTTTACCCTTGTGGCGTATCAATAATGAAACTTACAAACTTAATCAATTCGTCACATTTTGCCTCATGACTGTTTACCTCATGCTTATTTTTGTTTCAGACATAGGCGTATTTCGGGGGGGGGCAGCTCTCCGACTAAAAATATCATTAAAGACCACGCGGAGTACTGTAAATAATATAATGATATATATTTAAAATAACCGTGTAAGTAGTAGAACAATACAAACGCAAACGGGGCAAAAAAAAAAAATGCGTTTTAAGTTTAGAAACATTTTGAGTCCCCCCTCCCTCGTCTGACAGTGGTTTAGTCCACCGCACCTCAACTACACACACAAGTTGTGTGGGAGACAACAAAGCTCTTCAGACTGTAGTTGTAAAACTCCAGTAATTAGGCTGTCAAGGCTATATTATTCACTTTAAACATCGGATGAAGTGATTCTTTTCTCTTTAATACAGATGATGCTGAGTAATTAGTCATGACATAAAATTGATTATAACGTTGTTTGGTAGCTTGTTTAACAGTAAGCTTGTTGGATAGTAAGTCACCCACTGCAACTAACACGGCGATAAGCCTCTGTGTGAACTGATATTAGTCTAAAACTGTAGATCTACCGTTGTGTTGGGTTTTGCTCAATATGATGTTGAGTGGTGTCGTGGAAAATCATCTTCCGCAAAAATAAAACCTTCTGAGTCTCGAGGTTTTTGATGGCAAAAAAGGTGTTAGACTTTATTACCATAGTAACAGGGCCGAGATGTCTGCAGATCATCTGACAAATACAATCAATGCTCATGTTTTTATACAGTACTAACACACACACACACACACACACACACACATATCCTTGTGTACCTCCTCTAACACAGGTGGCCTTATCAGAACTTGCACATTCTGAGTTTTTCTAACTTCTGCAGTTTGAACAATGGCCCACTCATGAAGCTTTAGCAATACACACCAAGAAATGACAAATTAGGGAGCTAGGAAGATAAAGATACAAACTGCGAGTGAGAAAATGTGTGTTCAGTGATTTCCCACAATCTGGAGTTACATCAATTTGTCCTAGTTTCACCCCCATGAATATTCTCTTTATTATTTTCTGATTAATAAAATATTCTATGTACTATTACGACATACTCATGTTTAAATGTTGATTTAATATTATGTGTCTCTCTCTTCATGATTCAAATACATTTCACAATCATTATTAAGCCTTTGATGGATTAAAACATTTCTTATCACTCTGATTATTTTAACTTTTGACTGGACCTGATGGGTTACATATTAATAATTAATATTAATAACCATATAGTTCGATCAAAGAAATTCTTCTATACATTTGTAAAAGATACAGACTTAAACATGCGAGATACAAACTCAGTGTTCCCATGCACACACAGAGGGCACAGCAGAGCAGGCCGAACAGAACGAATACACTTGTGACTGAAGAGTGTACAGGCAGTGAGTTCAACACAGACTGAAGTCAATACACCAACCTGACCTACTTTTAACCTTATAATGATCATTACCTTATAATCCAACCTGATTACTTATACATTGAGCACACATGATTGATTCTAGGTCTTACATTACCAAGTTTCATTGTTCAGTATGAATGAAAATACACTATAGTGGCAGATCAGTGGGTTTGCTGCAGTTGAATATAACGTTAGTAAGACACGTCCTCTGTCCCAGACCAAACCTAAAATACTATGTGGAGGACGCAAGATAATTTAATAATTATAATATGAGCGCGTGGTAAACCTAACTCATATTTAAACAACTAATAACATTAGATCATTTTTCAGTGCACCAAAACGCCAAGTAAGTACAAAACGTCCCCATATCAAGGCAATTTAGCTTTAATTAAGGCAAAACATATTTATAAGAATGGGTGCTTATGGAAATATTAACGTCATGGTGTCACAGGCAAAGGAGACAGAAAGTACAAAAGTACTTTTGTTTAGTTCCTGTCCCGTCATGTAAGTTTGCTTTAAATTACAGCTATTTTTATTACTACATATAGAGCAGTGACTATACCCTAATAACCTAATAATTTTATTTGTTACAAAATAATTTTATTTATTTTATATGGGGATGCTCTGTGTACACACATCCTTTCAAGTACAATTTTGGCTGTATTATTTGTGTCCCCTTCAAAAATTGCTCTTGAGAAATTTTATGTTTATTGTCCCCCCCCCCAACTGTTAGGTGAAATTTACGCCCCTGCCGGAATTATTAAGTAATATATGGTGTATGCTTGGTAGGAACAAGATATATACAGCCCCTTCTGAAAGTATTGGAACAGCAAGGCCAATTCTTTTGTTTTTGCTATACATTGAAGACATTTGGGGTTTGAGATCAAAAAATGAATGAGATGACAACTCAGAACTTCAGCTTTCATTTCCTCATATTTACATCTAGATGTGCTAAACAACTTAGAACATGGCACCTTTTGTCTGAACCCACCCATTTTTTCAGGTGATCAAAAATATTGGAACATGCGACTGACAGGTATTTCTTTCTGCCCAGGTGTGGCCTGTTAAATTGATTGTTTAAAGAATTAATAACGCTGAATGTCTACTTGTGGTTTGAGCCCTAGGTTTCACCTCTGAAGACTGCATTTGTTGTTAAAAAGGATGAACCAACGTGACGACCAGAGAGCTGTCTATGAGACAAAAGCAAGCCATTTTGAAGCTGAGAAAAGAGGGACAATCAATCAGATTGCATAAACATTGGGCATAGACAATGAAACAATTTGGAATGTCCTGAAAAAGAAAGAAACCACTGGTGTACTAACAGCCAGACATGGAACAGTTGATGACAGAAACAATGTGAAAGCTGTGAAGAAAAATCCAAAAACAACAGTCAGTGACATCACCAACAACCTCCACAGGATAGGGGTGAAAGTCACAATCCACCATTAGAAGAAGACTTCAAGTGCAGAAATATAGAGGCCACACCACAGATGCAAACCACTCATGAGTAGTAAGAATCAGAAACCCAGATTGGATTTTGCAAAGAAATACAGAGATAAGCCACAAAAGTTCTAGAACTAAGATTAACCTCTACCAAAGTGTTGGAAAGGCCAAACTGTGGAGAAAGAATGGATCTGCTCATGATCCAAAACATACAAGCTCATCAGTCAAGCATGGTGGAGGTAGTGTCATGGCTTGGGCTTCCATGGCTGCTTCTGGAACAGGCTCACTAATCTTTATTGATGATGTAACTCATGATGGTAGCAACAGAATGAATTCAGAAGTCTACAAAAACAATCTGTCTTCCAATTTACAGAGAAATGCATCCAATCTATTTGGGAGGAACATCATTATGCAGCAAGACCCAAAACACACCGCCAGCACAACAAAGGACTTCTTCAGGGGGAAAAATTGGAAGGTTTTAGACTCTCCAAGTCAATCACCAGACCATAACCCAGTTGAGCAGCATTTCACCTCCTGAAGAGGAGACTGAAGGTGCCTTGTTTAAAGTTGTTTAACACGTGTAGATGTAAATATGATTAAATGAAAGCTGAAACTTATTCTTTTTTTTTTTTTTTTTTTTGATCTATAAGGAAAAAATAGAATTGGCCTTGTTGTTCCAATACTTTCGGGGGGGTCGTGGTGGGGGGGGGCATATGTATATACAGTACTGTGCAAAAGTTGTGAAAATGCTGTAAAGTAAGAATGCTTTCAAAAATAGACATGTTAATAGTTTATATTTATCAATTAACAAAATGCAAAGTGAGTGAACAGAAGAAAAATCTACATCAAATCAATATTTGGTGTGACCACCCTTTACCTTCAAAACAGCATCAATTCTTCTAGGTACACTTGCACAAAGTCAGGGATTTTGTAGGCATATAGTCAGGTGTATGATTAAACATTTATACCAAACAGGTGCTAATGATCATCAATTCAATATGTAGGTTGAAACACAATCATTAACTGAAACAGAAACAGCTGTGTAGGAGGAAAAACTGGGTGAGGAACAGCCAAACGCAGCTAATAAGGTGAGGTTGCTGAAGACAATTTACTGTCAAAAGTCATACACCATGGCAAGACTGAGCACAGGAACAAGGGGCTGATTAATCAATTATGAAAATAATCGTTAGTTGCAGCCCTACACTAAAGTCTGCCCAAAAAGGTGTTCAATTTGTTGCTAGGCTCTTTTTTTTCTTTCTTTCTTTCTTTCTTTTTTTTTTTATTTATTTTTTTTTTTTTTTACATACATTCACTAAAGGGGTCTAGCAACAAGTCACTAAGTAGGAAACACTGGACAGTCATTAATTCCAGATTTTCTGCAGATCCCCTGATAACTTTCCTGTCAAGTTTTACTATAAATGTGAGTAAATTTGTACCTTATTACCATTTTTCAAATGTGATTATATGTGTGATTGCAGGTCTCCATTTATTCTTGAACAGCATAGCTTCAGGAAAACACATCACAACCCCTTGAAAATGAGTTCGTCTGATGATGAAGATGAGAGGTGAGCCATTTAATCATTAGGTATTATGGCTTTGGTCTGTCCATATGAGAATCTCATTATCTCAAGAACAAGTGGTTGTTGGTGTTGAGTTCTGCTTGTTATCATTTTTATTTTGGGAAGTGTTATGAAGTGTAATGTTATCCACTGGCTACCAGGTAATACCAGGCATTTTGCTCTGATGCTCATTTTCAACATTATTTTTCCATCTACTGTTGAGTTTTATTGTTTGCTCATTTTTAATATTTTACTGAGAGCTAATAATTGCAGTGCACTCTGCCTGCTGGGTTTATGGATTTAGGATCAGCATTGATCATGATGAGCATTGAGCTGATATCTTTACGGTTTTTTTGTAACACAAGGGAATTTCCAACTTTTTTGGTACTGAAACCAAAATGAAGGTACTGTTCCATGACAAATCAGTGTTCTCAGTTTCAGCAATGCAGTGGACCTGCTGTGGAAATAAGCTTATACATACACCCTGGGCCTTTTAGGAAAGTTACATGCAAATGTTTGTGTAAGCCAAACCGTCTGAAAATCCACTGCCCCCTCCCCAATGCTATGTTAGAAAAGCAAAAGGGCATGCAGGAAGCGAATGGTACGCAGCACAATAGGGAGTATACAGCATTTACATTAGTTAGTCTTCTCATGTGTAGATTTACACACTCAGGAGAATGAGTAGGATATGAACATTTTTCCAAAATTATCGGATTTTCATGAATACCAAATTTCTTGTAAATACCCCTAGCAATGTTTTACGAATAAATCTGTTCGTATTCAGCTTTATAAATGAGGCCCATTGTTTTAGAGATCAGAAAGAACGATCCAGCTCACCTGAGCTCAGCATTGCGTCTAAGAAGAGTGGTTACTGGACTTTAAATCTGGGGAACGAGATCTCATCGCAGTGTTTGTGGGTGGTGAGAGAGTTACTCGGAGTGATGAGAGTTGTAATTTCATCACTCCATCAATAACACCAGGAAGTCTTCTATAGTGTATGGTTCAAGAAGGCAGGAACGCAAGTGTGGACACTCAGTGTGTCATTTTTGAGGGCACTCCAATAATTGAAGTCAGAGTCCATGGCAGGCATAGCAGCAGATCTTCGCGAAGATTTACAGAGACGACAGGATATATACATGAACAAAGTAATTAAGAACTAATACACAACAGCTGGATATGATCAGGTAACAAACAAATGATGGACAGGACCAAAACAAAAAACAAATTCAAGCACATGGCACTGGTAGCAATGGGAAGCACAATGCAAAGGAAAAAATGTGTTACAGTTCTCACTTTCTGCAACACAATGGAACTGCTATGTAAAAAATATTGTTTTTTAATTAGATATCAGAAAGAAAGATCTGACTCACCTAAGCCCAGTGTCGTGTCTATGAAGAGTCACCAGTCAATGGGTTTGCCAATAATGTTTCAACAGGAGCAGAAAGAAACGTAAGTAATGTCTCATGAACAATTTTATACACTTACACTACACTCCAGTTTAATAATAAGATTTATTTTAAGAATAATTCTGCTTCTTATTGCAGTTTTTTTTTTCAGGTAAAAGTTGTAATTCCATCACTCCATCAATAACACCACAATGTTTTCTATAATGTGCAGTACAAGAAGGCAGGAACTCAAATGTGTACAATCAGTGTGACATTTTTAAGGGCAGTCCAGTAATCGAAGTCCATATCAGGCATAGCAGCACAGGTCAGTCCATAATTACAATCAGAAGGACAAGCAAGAACCAAAAACCAGAAACCATGGCAGTAGAGAAACACGGTTCAGACTTAAACAAACAAAGGCATTACAAGAATTTGCAAAGGTTTAAAGACGCAACAGGATATACACAAACAAAGTAATCAAGAACTAATACAAAATAGATACAATCAGGTAATGAACAAATGATGGAAAGGGGGCAGAGACAGGACCAAATCAGAAACAAAAAACAAATTCAAGCACATGGCACTTGTTTCCATGGGAAGTGCAACACAAGAAATCTGGGACAGTTCTCACTTTCTGCAACACACTGAATTTATTGTGTAAAAACAGAAATATACACTTACAGTACATGTTGTTTTTAATTAGATATCAGAAAGAAAGATCTGACTCACCTGAGCCCAGTGTTGTGTCTATGAAGAGTCACCAGTCAATGGGTTTGCCACTAATGTTTCAACAGGAGCAGAAAAAAAGGTAAGTAATGTCTTATAGACAATTTTATACACTTACACTACACTCCAATTTAGTAATAATAATAATAATAATAATAATAATAATAATAATTATGTATTTTACAAAAAAAAATATGAATCACTATTGCTAACTGAAAACTGGTTTATGTATTTAGTCTGATTCAAGAAGAAAAGAGTTCAGAGTCACCTAAACCCAGCATTGCATCTATGAAGAGAAAGTCGGAGGATTTTCCATTTGAACAGCCAGAGACGTCTAAAAAGAAAAAGTAAGGAATGTCTTATGAAAACCTTTATACACTTACACTATATTCCAGTTTAATAATAAGAATGATTCGGTTTCTTATTGTGGAAAGGACCTCTAATTTGACACCAGTGTAAAAGGAAAGGAAAAAAATGTGTTACAGTTCTCACTTTCTGCAACACAATGGAACTGCTATGTAAAAAATATTGTTTTTTAATTAGATATCAGAAAGAAAGATCTGACTCGCCTAAGCCCAGTGTCGTGTCTATGAAGAGTCACCAGTCAATGGGTTTGCCAATAATGTTTCAACAGGAGCAGAAAGAAACGTAAGTAATGTCTCATGAACAATTTTATACACTTACACTACACTCCAGTTTAATAATAAGATTTATTTTAAGAATAATTCTGCTTCTTATTGCAGTTTTTTTTTTCAGGTAAAAGTTGTAATTCCATCACTCCATCAATAACACCACAATGTTTTCTATAATGTGCAGTACAAGAAGGCAGGAACTCAAATGTGTACAATCAGTGTGACATTTTTAAGGGCAGTCCAGTAATCGAAGTCCATATCAGGCATAGCAGCACAGGTCAGTCCATAATTACAATCAGAAGGACAAGCAAGAACCAAAAACCAGAAACCATGGCAGTAGAGAAACACGGTTCAGACTTAAACAAACAAAGGCATTACAAGAATTTGCAAAGGTTTAAAGACGCAACAGGATATACACAAACAAAGTAATCAAGAACTAATACAAAATAGATACAATCAGGTAATGAACAAATGATGGAAAGGGGGCAGAGACAGGACCAAATCAGAAACAAAAAACAAATTCAAGCACATGGCACTTGTTTCCATGGGAACTGCAACACAAGAAATCTGGGACAGTTCTCACTTTCTGCAACACACTGAATTTATTGTGTAAAAACAGAAATATACACTTACAGTACATGTTGTTTTTAATTAGATATCAGAAAGAAAGATCTGACTCACCTGAGCCCAGTGTTGTGTCTATGAAGAGTCATCAGTCAATGGGTTTGCCACTAATGTTTCAACAGGAGCAGAAAAAAAGGTAAGTAATGTCTTATAGACAATTTTATACACTTACACTACACTCCAATTTAGTAATAATAATAATAATAATAATAATAATAATAATAATAATTATGTATTTTACAAAAAAAAAATATGAATCACTATTGCTAACTGAAAACTGGTTTATGTATTTAGTCTGATTCAAGAAGAAAAGAGTTCAGAGTCACCTAAACCCAGCATTGCATCTATGAAGAGAAAGTCGGAGGATTTTCCATTTGAACAGCCAGAGACGTCTAAAAAGAAAAAGTAAGGAATGTCTTATGAAAACCTTTATACACTTACACTATATTCCAGTTTAATAATAAGAATGATTCGGTTTCTTATTGTGGAAAGGACCTCTAATTTGACACCAGTGTAAAAGGAAAGGAAAAAAATGTGTTACAGTTCTCACTTTCTGCAACACAATGGAACTGCTATGTAAAAAATATTGTTTTTTAATTAGATATCAGAAAGAAAGATCTGACTCGCCTAAGCCCAGTGTCGTGTCTATGAAGAGTCACCAGTCAATGGGTTTGCCAATAATGTTTCAACAGGAGCAGAAAGAAACGTAAGTAATGTCTCATGAACAATTTTATACACTTACACTACACTCCAGTTTAATAATAAGATTTATTTTAAGAATAATTCTGCTTCTTATTGCAGTTTTTTTTTTTTCAGGTAAAAGTTGTAATTCCATCACTCCATCAATAACACCACAATGTTTTCTATAATGTGCAGTACAAGAAGGCAGGAACTCAAATGTGTACAATCAGTGTGACATTTTTAAGGGCAGTCCAGTAATCGAAGTCCATATCAGGCATAGCAGCACAGGTCAGTCCATAATTACAATCAGAAGGACAAGCAAGAACCAAAAACCAGAAACCATGGCAGTAGAGAAACACGGTTCAGACTTAAACAAACAAAGGCATTACAAGAATTTGCAAAGGTTTAAAGACGCAACAGGATATACACAAACAAAGTAATCAAGAACTAATACAAAATAGATACAATCAGGTAATGAACAAATGATGGAAAGGGGGCAGAGACAGGACCAAATCAGAAACAAAAAACAAATTCAAGCACATGGCACTTGTTTCCATGGGAACTGCAACACAAGAAATCTGGGACAGTTCTCACTTTCTGCAACACACTGAATTTATTGTGTAAAAACAGAAATATACACTTACAGTACATGTTGTTTTTAATTAGATATCAGAAAGAAAGATCTGACTCGCCTAAGCCCAGTGTTGTGTCTATGAAGAGTCATCAGTCAATGGGTTTGCCACTAATGTTTCAACAGGAGCAGAAAAAAAGGTAAGTAATGTCTTATAGACAATTTTATACACTTACACTACACTCCAATTTAGTAATAATAATAATAATAATAATAATAATAATAATAATAATAATTATGTATTTTACAAAAAAAAAATATGAATCACTATTGCTAACTGAAAACTGGTTTATGTATTTAGTCTGATTCAAGAAGAAAAGAGTTCAGAGTCACCTAAACCCAGCATTGCATCTGTGAAGAGAAAGTCGGAGGATTTTCCATTTGAACAGCCAGAGACGTCTAAAAAGAAAAAGTAAGGAATGTCTTATGAAAACCTTTGTACACTTACACTATATTCCAGTTTAATAATAAGAATGATTCGGTTTCTTATTGTGGAAAGGACCTCTAATTTGACACCAGTGTAAAAGGAAAGGAAAAAAATGTGTTACAGTTCTCACTTTCTGCAACACAATGGAACTGCTATGTAAAAAATATTGTTTTTTAATTAGATATCAGAAAGAAAGATCTGACTCGCCTAAGCCCAGTGTCGTGTCTATGAAGAGTCACCAGTCAATGGGTTTGCCATTAATGTTTCAACAGGAGCAGAAAAAAAGGTAAGTAGTGTCTCATGAACAATTTTATACACTTACACTACACTCCAGTTTAATAATAAGATTTATTTTAAGAATAATTTTTTTATTTTACAAAATATGAATCACTACTGCTGACTGAAAACTGGTTCATGTATTTAGTCTGATTCAAGAAAAGAGTTCAGAGTCACCTGAACCCAGCGTTGCATCTATGAAGAGAAAGTCAGAGGATTTTCTATTTGACCAGTGTGGGGAAATCTGGCCAGTTTTGAACAGCTTTTTTCCTCATACTTACAATTTGTTTAACATAAGGGAATATTCATACTCTGCTATACTGAAACCAAAATGAAAGCAGGTTTTTTTGAATTACAAGAAAGATCCACTCTTGCTGAATAAAACTATTTAAAAAATAAGAAATAAAAGAACAATTGTTCGTCTCACTGAGATTTCATTGTACACAAAGAATGAATTGCTCTACTTGGATACCGGTATTTATGTTTATAGCACAATTGAATTGATTCAACTAATTAAACGTAAAATACTGTTCAAGTAAATACAAGTGAATATTTACTTGTGATAGTTGATTATTCCTCAAAAAGATGAACTTACTTAACACTAACTTAATGTTGTCTTTAATTAAAGAGACAAACATGGCATATCAAATCCTCCAGTGGGGCAGTTGGAAACTGAACTTCAGGTATGTATTTACCGCATGTGATTGCATGTGTGTTTGTGAGAAGTTGGGTACTATTACTGCTGAGGTCCATGCTAGCTCTAACTTCTCCAGATCTCTTAATGTATATTTTCGTTTCCTCATTCAGTTTAATCTTTATTTTATGTATATAGTGGATCATTCTCCCAATGACTTTCTGAGAACTACCTTCTCCAGTCATTGCATCACTTAGTGAGGGTCAGCTTCACATCGCCTTGAGTCACACACAACAAAGACATCTTTACCTCTTCTTTTCACTTTTCCTGGAGAACCAACTGGTCCAATATTTTTGTGCCTGTCCAGGAGCTCTTAGACTATTATGTAGGCTATTGCTTCCTGTCCTGTTTTGCTGCTCCTGAATTATCTTGAGCCCTGGCTCTGCTTAAGAGCTTTAAACCATTGTTTTATTACATTCTTGAACCCTTTCACATTGCTTACTGCAGTCTATTCCTGTGTTTATTCACCAAGTATCTCCTACCAAGTACTACCAGGGCTGTTTATCCTAGACTCTTGAGTAGAGCCCTTTCTTGAATTTACCCTTCAAAGGTTTCTTATATATTTCCCAGTAAAGTTATTTGAAGAATTCCCTTCATGTAGGATCTAAGTCCCAGTGTTTGGTGATTTCTTACAGGGCTTCAAATGCAAATGAGACTCAGTATCAGAGGTTGTACACAATCTGTGGTCTTGGAAACATCACTCTTTATATGTTTGCCAAGATACTGCTATAGTTCCTGAGGGTGTTAACATACCTAGACCTTATGAGGCAGTTTTGTCAGGATCTACAGGGTCTTTCTAATTTGTCTTCCTCTCTTCCTGTTTTTTCTAAGTCCACCTGCTCTTCAAGCCTCTAGCATTACAGTTCCTTTTCTTCAGGTGCTCATCACTCCTATTCCAGCTCTATTGCCCCCGTTCCTCTAGCCCTTGGTCTTGTACTAGGATGTTTGCGGAAAGCCTTTGCCCTGGATGCACTTTGTCATGGCCCTGCTTTGGTTCATAGTGCTATCATTCCACTCTTCTGGGCTTGTCACAGGTTCTTCCTTCATGTCCTTGTTGGTCAGTGTCAGGTTTTTGTGTTTTATAGACTGTATAGACTCTTGGTGTACCAAAGTGGTGGACAATACAAACTGGTATCTAAGCTTAATTTTATACTGTAGGTTGCACACCATCTGGGGTCTGGGAGAGGATTAAGGATTGTTCATGAAGATGGCACTGGCTGGAGATCCGGAGAGTGTTAAACATGCTTGAACATGCTGTATACATTCAATTGTCTTAATGTCTTACCCAGAATGGCTTTCAGTATCCTAACTAGTCTGGCTTCAGATCAGCACACTTCACAAAAAAACAGCACTGTGGCTGTTACTGAGAAGCTTCATGCTGCTAGATCAGCATGTCATCGCTCCTTGTCCTCCGTGACATAGACATTCACTTTGACATGGTGAATCACAAGACTCTCCGGTTCATCCTCTTGAGTCTTGGAATTCATGGGAAAAGGAAGATGAAACACTTAGTTGCTAGATTTAACCTTTTTTTTCTAAAAATGTATGTAGTGTTTTGCTATAAGCACCAGAAAGGTTCCAGGGAGTTCCCATAGGATAAAAACCCCAATATTTCCTGATACATTAATCAATGCATTAATTTAGTTAATTAATTTGGATAATTGATTAAGTATTTCTCTTTAGCCTCTGAGTCCAGAATATCCAGCGGGCTATGTTGGAGTGATGGAGGACAAAGATCATCAAAGCAGTACCAGAGGTGAGTTACAGAACATCATGTACTGTATGTGCTGAAGAAAAAATATGGAACTTTGCATACATTTGTAGCTTTTGTTCTTTAATAAGTACATAGTTGTAGTTTTCTATTATCATCTAGAGAAGATTCTAAACTCTTCTAGATTCTAGACTCTAAAATCCTACATATTGGTAATTCTAAAACACTAACAAAAGCCACATTTTGTATTGCTTTCTTTGTGTCTTCAGAACCAGACCCTGCATGGAAGCAAATATTCAAATCCAAACTCCAGAAGAAATTTCAGATGATTAATGAGGGAATCCCAGTGTATGGAAATTCAAGACTTCTGAATGAGATTTACACAGAACTGTGTATTACATCAGAATATGGGTTTGGGCATGTCAGTGATGAACATGAGGTCAGACGTGTTGAAATGGCATGCAGGAGATTAACAATAGAGGAGTCCATCAATTGTAATGACATATTTAAACCCTTACCTGGAGATGAGAAACCCATCAGAACTCTGCTAACAGAAGGCATCGCTGGAATTGGGAAAACAGTGTCTGTGCAGAAGTTTGTTCTGGACTGGGCTGAAGGAAAAGCAAATCAGGATTTGTACTTAATTTTTCCACTCAACTTTAGGAAGTTGAATTTTAAGAAGAGAGAATATCTCAGTTTGTTGGAGCTTCTCCATTTTTTCTTCCCAGAAACCAAAGAACATAAAATAGACTGTCATCGTTACAGAATCATGTTCATCTTTGATGGACTGGATGAGTCTCGTTTTTCTCTTGATTTCCTAAACAGCAAAAGGTTGACTGATCTAACAGAGTCAGCTTCAGTAGACGTACTGTTAACAAATCTTATTAACGGGAATCTGCTTCCATCTGCATTCCTCTGGATAACATCTCGGCCGGCAGCATCCAGTCAGATTCCTCCTGTTTATATTGACAGAGTAACAGAGGTACGAGGGTTCAGTGAGCCTCATAAAGATGAGTACTTCAGAAAAAGAATCAGTGATCAAACCCTGGCTAATAAAATCATCACACACCTGAAGTCATCTCGAAGTCTTTACATTATGTGTCACATGCCAGTCTTCTGTTGGATTGCAGCGACTGTTCTCGAGGGAATGTTCAGTGAAGCAGAAACTGGAGAGGTCCCCAAGACCCTGACTCAAATGTTCACACATTTCCTGATCTTACAGATCAAACATAGATCCCTAAAGTACAAAAAACACGAAATGGATCCTGGACAGATTGAAGACATTGTACTAAAACTGGGAAAGCTGGCATTCCAGCAGCTGGAGAAAGGAAACCTGATCTTCTACGAGGAGGACATCATTGAGTGTGGAATTGATGTCCGAGAGGCCACAGTGTACTCAGGAGTTTGCACTCAGATCTTTATCGAGGAAGTCATTTCACATCTGGGGAAGGTGTACAGCTTTGTGCATCTGAGTGTTCAGGAGCATCTTGCTGCTGTGTATGCATTTCTCTCATGTATCAACGGAAATCTCTCAAAACAACAAACCCCTGGAATCTTCGGCCTCTCCAGCAAGGCAACACTGTCAGACCTTCTGAAGGCAGCAGTAGACAAGGCCTTACAGAGTAAGAATGGACACCTGGACCTTTTCCTCCGCTTCCTTATGGGTCTCTCACTGGAGTTCAATTCAGTTCTCTTACAATACCTTCTGACAGAGACAGGACGCAGCTCTCTGAGCAAACATGCTGCTGTCACAAGCAATGAAATAACCACATACATCAAGGAGAAGATTAAGAAGAATCCATCAATATGCAAATCCATCAATCTGTTCCACTGTCTGAATGAACTGAATGACCAGTCTCTGGTACAGGAAGTTCAAACCTTTTTGAATAAAAGAGCAAATCATTGTCTCCAAGGAGTCAGACTTTCTCCAGTTCAGTGGTCAGCTCTGGGTTTCTTGTTGCTGAACTCAGAAAAGGAGCTGGAAGAGTTCAACTTACAGAAATATGCAGCATCAGATGACTGTTTGATGAAGTTGCACCAAGTTGTTGCAGTGTCCAGAAAAGCACTGTAAGTTTTTTCCTGGATGTTCTGTGATTTTGTATTAAAGTATAAATCCATTAGATTCCAATACTGACAAGTGTTTGTTTAACCTATTAAAGTCATTCAAACAAGACACATTAGTCCAAATTTACCACAATGTCTTTCAGTTCTAGTAGACTGGATCAGTCTTATTCTTATTAGTGAACTGTGCTGTTTCAACAGGATAAAGGGACGGACATATTTATAGAATCCATTTTTTGTAATGAGGGAAAGGAGCAGGCATGTTTTATGTAAAATGACATTAAGCAATACAGAGTCTTATTCAGTATTTTTTTTTTTATTTCATAAAATCAAGTTTTAGATGAGTTTAAATCTAAATACTTAAAGACGTGTTGTTCAACTTTTTTGCTACAGGCTGTGTAATGGTAATCTAACAAAGAAAAGTTGTAGAACTCTGGCAAAAGGTCTCAGCTTACACTGTTCTTGTCTGAGAGAGCTGGACCTGAGTGATAATAAACTGCAGGATCCAGGAGTCAAACTGCTTTCTGCTGGGTTGGAAAGTCCACACTGCAAATTGGAGATCCTACGGTAAGAGCTTCATTGTCTTGTTGTGTAAATCAAATCAAGCAATGAGTGATAAAAAGACCTTGCATTAAAAGTAGGAGAGGAAAATGTGTAAATAGGCTGGTAGCATGTAATAATCTGGGGGAAGGTACTTTTTCTCGGGCAACTGGCCACTGAAGCAAAAGCACTTTGTCATTAGGTCCTGCCTGTGGGTCTGGGATGATCCTGATTTTGAAAATCTTGAATGATTGAGGGTCCAGGTAGGTTTGGCTACCTTCTGCTGTTGAAGGTGACTGCAAGGCTGGTGGGCAGAATGATTTGGACATGCAAATTGCTGGCTATGGTAACGTGGAACTGTGAGGAATGTGACCTCTTCTGGGCAGGTAGTGTATTATACAAACGTATGTAGTAACATTTCTCTCTTATTTCTCCCTCAGACTTGGTAATTGCAATCTCACAGAGAAAAGCTGTAAAGTTCTTGCGTCAGTTTTTCACTCCAAGTTGACGCACCTGACCGAGCTGTGTCTCAGCCGCAATAAACTGGGGGATTCAGGAGTGAAGCTGCTCTCAGAGGCCCTGCAGAGCCCAGACTGTAAACTAGAGACACTGAGGTTAGAATATAACAGTTTCATGCACTGCATCAGCTCAAAACAAACATTTATATACATTGTGTAGTTTCACTAGGAACACAGACAGTGAATAAAACATTGAAAATTGAATATCGTATTGGTTTCATTTATAGTTCGAACCAAGTATATTTGTACGGTGGATATAAAAAGTCTACACACCCCTGTTAAAACGGCAGGTTTTTGTGATGTAAAAAAAAAATTAAACTAAGATAAATCATGTCAGAACGTTTCCCACCCTCAATGTGAAATTACAACAAATAAAAAGTAAGTGAAAAACAATCAGAAACATATTAGGGAAAAATAAGAAAAATAAAAAAGCTACAACAACCTGGTTGCATAAGTGTACACACCCTTTTATAATTGGGGATGTGACTGTGTTCAGAATTAACCAAAATCAAATTCAATCTCACGTAATGATCATATAGCTGTCACCAATGAAATTATTCGGATTAACCCCAAATAAAGACCAGCTGTTTCTGTAGGATTTTCTTCACATCTTCTTGGTCTGACTGCTGAAGCCATGGTCTGCAAAGAGCTTACAAAGCATGCATGGTATCTCACTTGTTGAACAATATTGATCAGGAGAGGGGTATAAAAGAATTTCCAAAACATTAGATGTACCATGGAACAACGTGAAGGCCGTCATCAACAAGTGGAGAAAAATGGAGCACCACAGTGACATCACCAAGAACAGGACGCCCCTCCAAAATTTATACAAGGACGAGACAAAAACTTACCAGGGAGGCTGCCGAGAGACATACGGCAACATCAAAGGAGCTGCAGGAATATCTGACGAGTACTGATTATTCTCTGCATGTGACAACAATCCCTCGTATTCTTCACATGTCTGGGCTATGGGGTAGGGCGGCTAGACGGAAGCCCTTTCTCACGTGGTGGCAGCATCATTCTTTTCTTCAGCCAGAACTGGGGTGTTTATCGGGGAAACGTGAATACCTACAAATTCCAGTCAATTTTAGTGCAAAACCTTCAGGCGTCTGCTATTAAGCTGAATATGAAAAGGAATTTCACCTTTCAGCATGATAATGACCCAAAGCATACATCCAAATCAACAAAGAAATGGGTTAAACAAAAGGAGATCAATGTTTTTGAATGGCCTAGCCAGAGCCCAGACCTGATTCCAACTAAAAATCTGTGGGGTGACCTGAAGTGGGCTGTGCACAGGAGATTTTGATGGATCTAGAATGTTTTTGGAAGAAAGAGCGGGAAAATATTGCCAAGTCAAGATGTGCCATGCTTGTAGACTTTTACCCAAAAAGACAGAGTTTTGTAATAAAACCTAAAGGTGCTTCAACATAGTATTAGTTTAGGTTAATGTAAGTTTTTTTCTTTTTTTTTTCTCTAAAAAAGTTTCTGATTGTTTTTCACTTTATTTCTATGCTCTGCAATTTCATATTAAAGGTGGGAAAAGTTCAAAAACCTGCCATTGTAACAAAGGTGTGTAGACTTTTTATATCCACTGTATATGAATTATTTTTATGAATAGTTTTTGCTGTGAGACCAGTGATTAAAATTGAACGCAGAATCACACACAGTGGTTTTAGACCTACAATACTGATAAATACTGCAACAGAGACATGACTTTGTGACTTTGTGGTCTTTTTCTCCTGCAGGTTGCGTAACTGTAACATTACAGAAGAAGGCTGTGTCGCTCTTACTGTGGCTCTGAGGTCAAATTCACACCTGAGAGAGCTCGATCTGAGAGATAATGATTTGGGAGAACAGGGAGTGAAGCTGCTCTCTGATATAAAGGAGGATAAAAAGTACAAACTGGAGAAGCTGGAGTGAGTTACTGATATATTAACTGCTTCAAAACATTTCCCAAACAGCATATTAATGATTAAAGATAATCAGCACCATGGTGGTGTGATGTGGCCCAGTGCAACACAAAGTTGGTCCTTCCATAAATATCACAAACTTCACCATATGAACGATTACAAACATTTTTTAGTCCGTTTATGTGGAGCATTCGCCATACAAGTCCTTGTGAATGAAAACTAATCAATACCTTCCGACCAATCACTAACGCATAACGCATATGGATGTCTAATAATTCTCTCTAATTATCTTACAGGCTCTGAGATCTTCAGACCTGACGTGGTGTAAGGATGAAGTCTCAAGGAAATAACAGCTAACAGAACACGCACACTCACACTTTCTCAGTTGTCCATCATCATTCCTGACACACCTGCTTTGTAATGTCCAGCTTTTTTCCAGAGTAAAATAGCTGAATTTTCCACCTTTTTTAGCTAATGAAGCAGACCTAGAGGCTTAAGTGGTGTTTGTTGTCAGCTTCCAGGTCAACAGAAGGCCTTCAGAATCATAAAGAAGCTCAGAAATATAATAAATATAGTACAGCTGGAAACCTAGCTACTGATCATGCTGTTGGGGACTGACGTGTACCGGTTTCATCTGGGAGACGTGGAAGGTGGTGGGGTGGATACGCAGGGATCTAGGGAGTTTCAATTTCACTGCGGTGGGGTTGATAATGCTCTCTATCGTAAAGGGGCCGAGATAGCAGAGGGAGAGTTTCTTGGTCTCTGCTTTGAGCGGGGTGTCCTTGGCCGCCAACCATACCTTTTGGCCCGGTTAGTAGTGGGGGGGCCAGAATTAGGTGGCGATCTGCCAGGCGGCGGTCGCGCGCCGAGGAGCGAAGTAGAGCGGCGCGGGCTGCCCTCCAAACCTTGCGGCAGCAGCGGACATGGGCCTGTACCTCGGGGACAGCAATGTCGCTTTCCTGGGCCGGAAATAGGGGTGGCTGGTAACCCAGTGAGCACTCGAAGAGAGACAGGCTGGTGGAGGTGGAGGTGAATCCCATCTTTCTCCTTATTAGACACATCTATTATCTCACATCTAGATTTTATTCATATGTACTCATTTAATACATGTATCTACAATACACAAGACATAAAAAGTCTATAACACCAGCCTGTAAGAGTAGACTAACAACTCATAAAGATTTATTATAAAATGATCCATGCACTCATTCCTAATGTAAGATATTGAACATTATGTATGTATTTCTAGTCCTGTGTTGTATAACTGTATGTTACTCAGTGTGTGATGTGATGTAGTTTGTTTTCTGCTGATATAAGATCTGTAAGTGCATGTTTATAGCTCACCAGCTTTGATCAGCTCTAATCTGTGTTGGGAGCGATGTGTAGGATTACACACTGGTTTTCCTGCTCTAACACACACTGCTAAACTTCTCTGCTCTGCTCAGTAACACTGAACTGTCCCGAGCTCCTTCAGGATGAAGTTTGATGTGCATGATATTAAGTAATATGTGGGTTTAGATTAAACTGTTTTAAAACATGCTCTGAAATCCTAAATTCCTTTTTTATATGGAAGAATGATATGATGAATCATTATGACTGTACAGTCACCATATTCGTGTGTGTGTGTGTGTGTGTGTGTGTGAATCATAGACCGTATTCTGTGTGTCTTGACTCATAGGGCTGTACTAAAATCTTAGAGTCGCCTCTGACTCCAGAAGAATTTTTTTTAAAAGCACTATAAGAATATGTAAAATAAATAGTGCAAAATTGGGTTTCTCTTATTAAATTGTGTGTGTGTGTGTGTGTGTGTGTGTGTGTGTGTGTGTGTGTGTGTGTGTGTGTGTGTGTGTGTGTGTGTGATTAAACAGTCACGTGTGATATAATACATAAAATAAAAAATAATATAAAAAAAGAAAAGAGTTTGTTAGAGAACATACCCAACCACACAGCATCATGAAGACCAAGGAGTGGTCAAAACAATCTGGGACAAAGTTCTGGAAAGGAACATGTATAAATCAGGGATTGATTATAATATGCCGCCCTCCACCCAGAGGCGGTGAGCAGGGATTAGTCGCATGACCGAAGAACTGAAACTGAATGTAGGTTTCGTCCCTGTGGTGATCAGAACACATGATTTAAGTAAGTATCTTACATTTCATAGATCCTGTAACATTTTACGGATGGACTTTTGTATCTATACTACATTGAACTGTATTTCTAACCGGATAAACAACACGAAACTGCCTTTTCCCGCCGAGTTGGAGCGAAATATAAAGTCGTTGTGTTGTGTTGCACTGACAGAAGGTCTGCTCTGCCATGTGTGTGGGTATATGAGGTTTCCTCAGGGGTTTGTATTTATGTTATTGCTGTATACAGTTCTGTTCTGTTTACTGTTGTGTTTTGTCCTCGTAGTTAAGCTCATGGTGGAGAATTTAAGTTTCTCTTCAGACATTCGGCTATTTCTGGATAATGGATTATAAGACTACATTTATTTATTTACTACATGTTACTCCTATATTAAATTGATAATCAACTGCACCTGTTTAATCAATTCGGAAAACTATTATTCCGAGTATAAATAATATAATAATATAATGTTTCCGTGGTCCGGAGGCTTCAGAAGGGGAATTCCAGGTGCTGGATTATTACTGTATGACGTCATCGTTTTAACCCTGTTGTGGATGTAGTATTGAGATTAATTATACTGTAGAAACCACAGCAACAGTTTCTGGGGGATTTTTAGCACCTGTGCGCTTCAGAATCAGAAACCTTTATTCACTAAGTACCACAGTATTTTTGTCTTGGTGTTGGTGTTGATGGTGAACACTATTCACTGTTCAGGGAGAATGAGGAAATGTTCCTATTAACCAAAATCATCACGTGATCTGTAGCCTGCAATCTTGATATGGCTGATCTGAAAGTCACCCAAACTGAACAAGAGTGAGGTTAAAGCTCCTTTTTTTTTTTTTTTTTTGCCATTTCTTATTCAGATTTTCTGTTCCACCTTCCAGTAATTACATTCTCCAGCCTGTAGATGGCGCCACGAAGCGCGTTAATATCATAAGGCTGTAAAGTTTGTGAATGGGGAAAATCTGCTCATTTCTTATTTCATTATCTCTTGACTATTAAAGTGTTTCACAAATCTGACACTTACATCTGAAACTCTAGGTTTAACATTTTATCTGTGTACTCAATATGAAGAACATTTACTGTTGGATATTTTAATACTGATATCAAATCAGTATAGAAAAAGGATGATGTTCTGAAGACAGAATAAAATAGAATTTAAAAATATATATATTTTTTTAGAATTTTAGAAAAAGAAAATAATACATTTTAGCCTGTTTAGAAAAAAAGAAAGTCAGTCTTTCGTCGATGCACCAAAATCACTATATTATACTATAAAATTACTATATTAACTGCTACCAAGAAGACAGATGAAGAGTCAGGAGACAGACATGAAGGAAACATTCACTGGGAACAATGGTGATTAGTGATTGGTGTTTGGGACGAGTGGTGATCAATAATTGGTCAGTGGGAACAATGGTGATCAGTGAAAAGTCACTTGGAGCAATGGTGGCCAGTGATAGGTTGTTGGGAACAATAATGATTAGTTAATGATTATTGGGAACAGTGGTGATCAGTGATTATTTATTTTGAACTATGGTGATTAGTTAATGGTCATTGGGAACAATGATCAGTGATCCCAACAATGGTGATCAGTGATAGTTTGTTGGGAACAGTATTGATCAGTGGTGATCAGTGATTGGTTGTTGGCAACAGTGGTGATTAGTTAATGGTCATTGGGATCAGTGGTAATCAGTGATTCAAACAGATCCTCTGAGAACTCTCCCGCCAGGATTTACTATTAATTTGAGTAAACTGGTCACAGAATTCCATACGCCTTTTTTTTTTATTTACATCATAGACAAAGAGAAGTGGTTCCTCGGTGGTTAAGACTCGAGTGATTGAAGACTGTAAGTTCAAAGTTGTCTTGATTTGTACCTTGTTATCATTTATCGAGTGTGATTGTGTAATTGTAGGTCTGCATTTAATCTTGAAGAGCATACCTTTAAGAAGACACACCACAGACCCCTGAAAATGAGTTCCCCTGGTGATGATGATGATAAAGATGAGAGGTGAGATGTTTAAAGTATCATGTGGAACTCTTTACCATGTAGCGTTCCATTCCAATCCTAGGATGAACGACAGGACGGTCTTTATACTTACAGCAGCAGATCTTAGGTAAAGCAAAAACTCTGCAGGATCCAGGTGAGACTCTGATAATATTTAACTCTGACATTTAACTCGGTTAATGGAGACTGCAGACTGTACGTTTCGTTATAAATATAAAAGTTATAAATTATAAAAGTGCTATGAAAGTAAGAAAATACTATTAATAGAAACAAACACCCAAGCTAACATTGGCCCTAAACTATGACTTTATTGTAGAATTGAAGAAAAAGAAAACAAAACAACGTTCGGCGTTGCTGTCTCACTGTACTACTGAATGGAAACAGTGCTACTGGAGACACGCTATTTCAAAACGGAAATACGTCATAGCCCCGAGTGCAAGTAGCCCATTGTTTAAACACAGGAAATCTGACCCTAGATCAGTTTTAATGAGCATCTCACTCATATAATTCCAGTTTGTTGCGACCCAAGGGAATTCTCATACTGAACCTGAAATGAAAGCACTATTTAATGACAAATAAGTGTCCTTAGTTTCTTTAATGCAGTAATCCTGCTGTGTAATAATGGAAAAAACACACATACACATCGTTTTATGCAGATATCAGAAAGAAAGATCTGACTCACCTGCACCCAGCGCTGTGTCTATGAAGAGTGACCACTCAATGGGTGAGCCAATACGGTTTCAACAGACAGAGAAAGAAAGGTAAAGAATGTCTCATGAATAACATCATTCTCATTTCAATAAAATTTTATATACAAACAGTGAGTTGAATGTATATAAGAATATGCATATTCACATTTTATGATTGTGATTGTTGCTTGTTCCTCAAAATAATCAGTTTCAGGGTGGTAACCGTAACTCCACTTTATCACACCATTGACAAAGTGTTTTATTCCTTACTTAACATTAGCTTAATATTGTCTTTATTAAAGAGACAAACATGGCATATCAAATCCGCCCATGGTGCCGGATGCTGATTCCCGGGTCCAGGTACGTATTTGTGTGATTGAGTGAGTTTGAGAGTTTACGTTCTATTGCTCCTGATACATCTGAAATCTGATGCGTTTATGTATAGAGTAGATACTTCTCCTCATGACCACCTGAGAACTTTCTCTCCAGTCATTGTATCACTGAGGAGTTGTGGTGCTTGCAGCCAGACATCATGAGAATGGGAAAACTTTCCCATTGCCATGAGTCT
The DNA here is from genome assembly GCA_023630585.1 of Cranoglanis bouderius. Taxonomy (NCBI): domain Eukaryota; kingdom Metazoa; phylum Chordata; class Actinopteri; order Siluriformes; family Cranoglanididae; genus Cranoglanis; species Cranoglanis bouderius. The sequence continues at coordinate 2,061,751 of CM042557.1, read as the reverse complement.
GGAGAAACAGAAGATTGTCTAGGATGACATGACAACCCCAGTGACTCTTCCTGGGGGACAAGCTGTTCTTCAAGGCTAGCATGTCAGCTGTTGCTCCCACTCTGTTCCTGATCTGCTGCTTCTACTTCTGACTTCTTTTGAGGCTTGGCTCCTCTTGAGAGCACTGAAACATTGTTTTATCACATTCCTGAGCCCTGTCTCATTGCATACTGCAATCTATTCCTGTATTTATTCCCTTCAAATATCTCCTACCAAGTGCAACCAGGTAAGTTTATCCTTCACTCTGGTGACCCAACCAGAACCAGAGGTGGATCCATTCCTTGAATTGCCTTTATCATGGTTTCTTTCTTTGATTAAGTATTTCTCTTTAGCCTCTGAGTCCAGAATATCCAGCGGGCAATGTTAGAGTGATGGAGGACAAAGATCATCAGAGTAGTATCAGAGGTGAGGTACAGAACGTCATGCGTGTGCAGGAAAAAACAAAACTTTATGTCATGTTTGTAATTTTTATGTATTAATCACATCATAGTTGTAATTTTCTGTTATCCTGTAGAGAAAATTCTAAATTATTGTTACTCTAAAATTCCATGTTGGTAATTGTTTTGTATTGCTTTCTTTGTGTCTTCAGAACCAGACCCTGTGTGGCATCAAAGATTCAAATCCAAACTGCAGAAGAAATTTCAGATGATTAATGAGGGAATCCCAATGTATGGAAACTCAAGACTTCTGAATGAGATTTACACAGAACTGTGTATTACATCAGATTATGGGTTTGGACACGTCAATGATGAACATGAGGTCAGACGTATTGAAAGGACATTCAGGAGACTAACAACAGAGGAGTCCATCAATTGTAATGACATATTTAAACCCTTACCTGGAGATGAGAAACCCATCAGAACTCTGCTAACAGAAGGCATTGCTGGAATTGGGAAAACAGTGTCTGTGCAGAAGTTTGTTCTGGACTGGGCTGAAGGAAAAGCAAATCAGGATTTGGACTTCATTTTTCCATTTAACTTTAAGGAATTGAATTTTATGAAGGGAAAAAATCTCAGTTTGTTGGAGCTTCTCCACTGTTTCTTCCCAGAAACCAAAGACCATACTGTAGATTATCATCATTATAAAATAATGTTCATCTTTGATGGACTGGATGAGTCTCGTTTTTCTCTTGATTTCCTAAACAGCAAAAGGTTGACTGATCTAACAGAGTCAGCTTCAGTAGACGTACTGTTAACAAATCTTATTAACGGGAATCTGCTTCCATCTGCATTCCTCTGGATAACATCTCGGCCGGCAGCATCCAGTCAGATTCCTCCTGTTTATATTGACAGAGTAACAGAGGTACGAGGGTTTAATGACCCTGAGAAAGATGAGTACTTCAGAAAAAGAATCAGTGATCAAACCCTGGCTAATAAAATCATCACACACCTGAAGTCATCTCGAAGTCTTTACATTATGTGCCACATGCCAGTCTTCTGTTGGATTGCAGCGACTGTCCTCGAGGGAATGTTCAGTGAAGCAGAAACTGGAGAGGTCCCCAAGACCCTGACTCAAATGTTCACACATTTCCTGATCTTACAGATCAAACATAGATCCCTAAAGTACAGAAAACATGAAATGGGTCCTAGACAGATTGCAGACATTGTACTAAAACTGGGAAAGCTGGCATTCCAGCAGCTGGAGAAAGGAAACCTGATCTTCTACGAGGAGGACATCATTGAGTGTGGAATTGATGTCCGAGAGGCCACAGTGTACTCAGGAGTTTGCACTCAGATCTTTATCGAGGAAGTCATTTCACATCTGGGGAAGGTGTACAGCTTTGTGCATCTGAGTGTTCAGGAGCATCTTGCTGCTGTGTATGCATTTCTCTCATGTATCAACGGAAATCTCTCAAAACAACAAACCCCTGGAATCTTCGGCCTCTCCAGCAAGGCAACACTGTCAGACCTTCTGAAGGCAGCAGTAGACAAGGCCTTACAGAGTAAGAATGGACACCTGGACCTTTTCCTCCGCTTCCTTATGGGTCTCTCACTGGAGTCCAATTCAGTTCTCTTACAATACCTTCTGACAGAGACAGGACGCAGCTCTCTGAGCAAACATGCTGCTGTCACAAACAAGGAAATAACCACATACATCAAGGAGAAGATTAAGAAGAATCCATCAATATGCAAATCCATCAATCTGTTCCACTGTCTGAATGAACTGAATGACCAGTCTCTGGTACAGGAAGTTCAAACCTTTTTGAATAAAACAGCAAATCACTGTCTCCAAGGAGTCAGACTTTCTCCAGTTCAGTGGTCAGCTCTGGGTTTCTTGTTGCTGAACTCAGAAAAGGAGCTGGAAGAATTTAACCTACAGAAATACGACAAATCAGATGAGTGTTTGAAAAACTTGTACCCAGTTGTCACAGCATCCAGGAAAGCTCTGTAAGTTTTTCCTGGCTTTTCCTGTGATTTTCGTTCCTGTATGAATCTGTTAGTCACCAATAACATTGAGCCTACTGCTTATAACTTATAACTCACTAATGCCATTCAAACATGGTTAGTCTAAATTTAGCACTCTGTCTTTCAGTTTTAGTAAACTGGGCAATTTATACTGCATTATAAAATGTAAAAATCCTATCAGCTTTAAAATGCTGGATGTTGGATCCTGTCCAAAAATCCTGCTTTAACAGGATTTAACTGGGTTTCTTAACGAGGGTAAAGTGCATGCATGTTTTCTGTCAAATGACATCAAGCACTATATGGTCTTATACAATATTAAAGTTATTTTAAAATCTAATTTTAGGTGACTTTAAATCTAAATATTTAATGACATGTGATGCTCAAATCTTTCTGCCACAGGCTGTGTGATAGTGATCTCACAGAGAAAAGTGGTGAAGTTCTGGCAGGCGTTCTCAGCGTACACTGTTCTTGTCTGAGAGAGCTGGACCTGAGTGATAATAACCTGCAGGATTCAGGAGTCAAACGGTTTTCTGCTGGGTTAAAGAGCCCACACTGTAAATTGGAGATCCTTAGGTAAGATCTTACTTTGTTTTTATTGTGTAAATCAAATCAGGCAATGAGTGACAAGAAGACCTTGCATTAAAAGTAGGAGAAAAAAGGTGTAAATAGGCTGGTAACATGTAATAATCTGGGGGAAGGTACTTCTGTGATTCTCGGGCAACTGGCTGATTGGCACTGGCACCCCGCCCATGGTGTCTCCTGCCTTGTGCCCCGAGATCCCTGGGATAGGCTCCAGGCTCCCCTGTGATGCTGTGTAGGATAAGTGGTATAGAAAATAGATGGATGGATAGATGGATAGATGGTTGGTAACATGTGGAACTATGAGGAATGTGACCTCTACTGGGCATGTAAATGTATTATACAAACCTAGGTCATAATATTTCTCTCTCAGACTTGGTAATTGCAAACTCGCAGAGAAAAGCTTGTGTAGATTCACTAGATTACTATTACTAGTGAAACTACTACATTGTGTATTTTCACTAGGGACACAGACAGTGAACACAAAATAGAAAATTAAATATCGTATTGGTTTCATTTAGATGATAGGTCTACAGCATCAGTTGTATATGAATTATTTTTATGAATAGTTTTTGCTGTGGGGCCAGTGATTAAAATTGAACGCAGAATCACACACAGTGGTTTTAGACCTACAATACTGATAAATACTGCAACAGAGACATGACTTTGTGACTTTGTGGTCTTTTTCCCCTGCAGGTTGCGTAACTGTAACATTACAGAAGAAGGCTGTGTCGCTCTTACTGCGGCTCTGAGGTCAAATTCACACCTGAGAGAGCTCGATCTGAGAGATAATGATTTGGGAGAACAGGGAGTGAAGCTGCTCTCTGATATAAAGGAGGATAAAAAGTACAAACTGGAGAAGTTGGAGTGAGTTACTGATATATTAACTGCTTCAAAACATGTTTCCCAGATAACATATTAATGATTAAAGATAATCAGCACCACGGTGGTGTGATGTGGCCCAGTGCAACACAAAGTTACTGTCATGACCCTGAAATTGATTAATTTTCTAAAACAGCACACCCCCAAGTGTTTTATTCCACTTATACCACAGCAAACAATAACAATGTTTAATTTATTAATAGGCACTTCATGAACCAAGTTAGTTCCTGTTCTCACTTACGTTATAGCAGCAATTCATTGCAGTTGCATCATTAAGCGCTGACACTGGAGACTCCTTCCATAAATGTTACATAAACATTTCCATACAAAAAAAAACTTCACCATATCAACAATTACGCGCATTTTTAATCCGTTCCTGTGGAGCATCTGCCGTACACGTCCCTGTGAATGAGCTGTTACTATGGAAACGATAACGAGCGCATTAATATAAACCTCGTTCTGTAAAGCTGCTTTGTGACAATGTCCGCTGTTAAAAGCGCTATGCAAATAAAATTGAATTGAAATCAAACCTACTACTGCTGCAGAGCTGCTGTTGTAGAAAATTAATCAATACCTTCTGACCAGTCACAATCCAGGATTTGTGTATAAATTAATATAACATATGGATGTCTAGTAATTCTCTATAATTATCTTACAGGCTCTGAGATCTTCAGACATGACCTGGTGTAAGGATGAAGTCTCATGGAGATAACAGCTAACAGAACACACACACACACACACACACACACACACACACACACACTTTCTCAGATGTCCATCATCCTTCCTGACTCACTAAACCAAGCTACTCATCATGTTGTTGGTTGTAGAAGATTTTTGTGTTTATTTCTAAATGAAATGTGCTGTGTTTGATGATAAAAGCATGTCGACCGTTAAAAAACCATAAAAAAAATTATGTCTGATGTCTTTCACATGTATTTTCTCATATTTCATGTTATTTTATATATGTGATTAGATTAGATCTAGCTACAGGAGTAAGTGGGGTGCAGCTGCCACACAATGTCGAAACCCTCGTGTTACGAAAGCCACTGGTTGTGCAGAAGCCTCCAGCTGGTCAGGCAGAAGCTAGGAAAAGTTTCATTCTAGGAAAAAGCCTGCTGCTGGGCAGAAGCCCCAGTTTGGGCAGAGGTCCCATGTTGGTCAAAAGCGTCTAAGTAGACAATGATCTCTAATGGGCAAAATTCTCCTGCTGGCTAAAGCTCTATGCAGGGCCTCTGGTTGGGCAGCCATGCTGGGCAGAAGCACAAGGCAGGTTGGTCAAATGCCAGAACGCCTAACTGATCAGAAGCTCATGGTTGGTCTGATGCCCAAAGATTGGACAAAAGTCTGTGAGGTCAGACAGAAGCTCCTGATCGCTCAAATGCTTCAGGGTGGGCAGAAGTCTGAGGTCAGGCAGAAGCTCCTGATTGCTCAAATGCTTCAGGGTGTGCAGAAGTCTGAGGTCAGGCAGAAGCTCCTGATTGCTCAAATGCTTCAGGGTGTGCAGAAGTCTGAGGTCAGGCAGAAGTTCGTGATTGATCAGATGCCTGAGGAAGGGCAGAAGTCTGAGTTTGCCTCCTGCTGGCTAAAGCCCTACCTGCAGAGAAGCCCCAGGTTGGGCAAAGCCACATGCTGGGCAGAAACCTAAAGTTGATGTTGGGCAGATGTGCTTGGTTGCTCAGGTTCCTGAGGTTGTGCTGAAGCCTGAAGCTGGGCAAAATCCTATGCCTGGGCAGAAGCTTGAGTTTGGGAAGAAGCCTGAGGAAGGGCAGAAGCCACCTGCTGTCTAAAGCTCTCTGCTGAGCTGTTCCCAATAATGGGTAAAGACTCCACATCTTGTTTTTTATTGTTTTATGTGAACACAGATGAAAAGAAATTACATGAAATATGTGGAAAAACACAAGAGCTCACAAGTTAAACTCTAATAACAACTTTCTGTATGTGTCGGGGGTTTTTTTAGGGTGTTTTGCAAAGCACATTTGTAATGAAAGGTCTTGTGGGTGTTAGTAGAGTCCTGTGTGATAGGAGAGTCTATGTGAGGAGACAGGAAGTGCAGATTAACGGAGTAACAGACGGAAAATATATATTCCTGTGTTGTATAACTGTACGTTACTCGGTGTGCGACGTGATGTAGTTTGTGTTCTGCTGATATAAGATGGGTAAGTGCATGTTTGTATAGCTTTCCAGCTTTGACTTTATCATCTTAAGTGCACTTTTGTCAAATTTCACTACTATACCGCTGTTTATTTATGCATGATGATGGGCCCTTTTGACAAAAACAAAAACAAAAACAAAAAAAAGTACATAGATGAAAGATAACAAACTCGGCAACGATGATATCAGTTCTTTGTGGAAGAATTCATTCTCATTTATCTGGGTAAGGTTAGGAGTAGATGATCACTTTTTGTGCTGTACACCTAAGACATTTGGGTTTGAGATCAAAAGATGGATATGAAATGAGAGTCTAGGATTTCAGCTTTTATTTCATGAATGTGTTAAACAACACAAAACGTAGCACCTTTTGTATCAGACCACCCCCATTTTTTTAGTCGAGCAAAAGTACAGGAACAGATAAACCCAAGTGTCTTCAGTCTACAGCAAAAACAAACGAATTGGCCTTGCTGTCCCAATATTTTTGGAGGGGACTGTATTACATTCATTATGTTTAGGATGTGATCATAAAGTGGCCTGAAGTGGTCCAGCCAATTCAATGAATCAAATCTCTCAAACCATTTCACCATTTAATAAAAGAAGAACAAATTTTTTTGTCAGAAAGACCGGTTTTTGTCAGGTTTTGATATGCATGCAGATTCATTTTTGAAGCACAAAGCATTGAGAAAACACTAACGCTCGGTAAAATTAAAACCAGATCTTTCACACCTGAACTGAAATAACAATCCTGCAAGTGAGAACATTAACCATCAACAATGAAGGAAGAACTCTCAGAGGGAGAACTGGACAGAGATAAAGAGGAAGGAGAGAGACTGGTGAAATACGGCCTGCTCTGGCTGGCCACGTTCAACTCCATGGAAAGTTAATTAGAGAAACTGAACAAAGAGAACAGGACAGTCAGATCTGAGGTGTTTCACAGGAGAGGTAATATTCAGCAGGCAGTTGAATGTAAATGTGACATATATCACCATCATCAGCCAATCAGAAACACCATCTGATATAAACAGGAAGTACAACTCATAACTTTTGGCTCTTCTGAGAGATTTGGCTCCAGACCTCCAGTTTCAAATTACTGAGAATATAATAACTGTCCTCTAAGCTGTGTTGGGAGCGATGTGTAGGACTACACACTGTTTTTCCTGCTCTAACACACACTCCTACATGGGTTTAGATAAAACATGCTCTGAAAATGAATTCCCCTCAATGTTGCATGTTTATATATATATATATATATATATATATATATATAAACATGATATGTTGAATCATTATGAGTGAACAGCCACCATATTTGTGTGTGTGTGTGTGTGTGTGTGTGTGTGTGTGAGTCATAGACAGTATTCTGTAAATGTATGTGTGCCTTGACTCATAGGGCTGAACCAGAATCTTAGTGTCGATTCTGAGTCCTCATGTATTAAAGAGTCGACTCCACACTATTTTGATTCAAAACCAGCAGTAAAATAAACAGTGCAAAGGCGAGATGTCAGTGAACGATCTTATTAAATAGCTTCTATAAATAAAATAAATAAATAAAAATAAATAAATAAATAAAAAAGTGGAATAGACTCAGTAGCGTGGTCCTATTTTATGTTATTTATTTACCAAGCACTGATCTTATAGGTTAGGTGAAAAAAAAATGCTTCATCTGTCTCTGTAAACTAGGATAATTTCATGCAATTCATATTTTGATCACGAAATTTTTTGTAGCACTACTAAAAGGAAATAAACAAATAATAATAATAATAATAATAATAATAATGTTTCTTTTTTAATAATTAAATTGATAAATATATACAAGTACACTGTCTTAACTAATTAAATAACAACAGACATTAACAGCGTTTTTGATTCCACATGTTTTACTGTGTGGAATCGACTCTGGATCTTTAGAGTCGGCTCCCATGTTCCATTACCTAGAATCGGTGAATCGGCTCTTTTTTGAATCCAGTGGCTCATCTCAATGGGCGGAAAGTAACGTTAGCTAATGTCACTGCACGGTTCCGTGGCGTTGTTTTCATTTGTGTTGTAATTAAATAAAAATAAAAACACCATCATGTCAGACGAAATCGAAAACTCAAAGACTGTGGAGACGACCGAGGAGCAAAAAGTAAGTTTTTTTGTGCGGAAAAGAAAACCATTAAGGGAAATATTTACCTTTAGCTCTGTCCGTTAGCTAGCTAGCGTAGATTGACCAGTCATTGATCACTCCAGTGGAATATTCGCATTTTAAAATTAAACAACCTAAATGGGCACGTCTGATATTTTCTAAGCTGTACATGCGTGCATATTGACGTCCAAACCCTGGAAAAGGTCTTAGTTTGACTATTATTTACCGCGAACGCTAGCTAGTCGTGCTTTTTAGGCTAGCTAAATGTCAGCTAAACCTGTAGCCAGGCCAAATCCAAAATGGCGCCGTACTCCCTATAGAAGTGCACTATGTAGTGTGTGAAATAACGGCTTCCGCACCCTATGTAGTGACCTTTATGTGCATTAGAGAGCGCATTTGGGATCCAACCAGTCTTTAGCAAACGTTTACTTTAGCAAAGAAATTGATTATTCTAGTTAATTGCGTTTATTTTTTATCATTAGTGTTGTTGATAGGGTTGACCAGTGACATATTATAGATGTCATATGGCTATAAATTAAAAATAGAATAAAGATAATTGATAAGTAGCCGCGTTAGCTGTCAAGCTAAGCTAGCTGGCTAGGATTTAGCCGATTTGAAAACGCTAACTCGTTTTTGTGCTAAAAGCAGCGCTTAGTGATTTGTTTATATGCCTGTCGTCGTGTTGTTAATATTAAATAGTGGTATTTTATATAATAAATAATATTAATAATCTAACCAGCTATTAATTTGTGATGGAACCTGATTAGCCAGATTAGCTAGGCTAGCAAGGCTAGGCCGGTTAGCTCATGTTCTCCTGATAGCAGTAATAATAATTAAAGAATTTCCCTGCGTCCTCGACTCCTTTCTCAGTCATTCATCGCTCATTGCCTCGTTTATCCTAATTAGCTGCTAATGTAATTATTTTGTGCTAAAATCCCGCGCAGATTTGCTCATGATGATGAAGAATAAACACCACCGAGTCGTGCTGTGAGGGGAAACTAATCACTGACAGGGTGGTGTCATCCACATGTGTTTTATTCCTCTTACACAGCGCCACTTATTACCCAGCAGATACAGTCTTTATTTGTAGAGGAACGTCGTGCTTTTTATCCGTTTATAGCTACATTTAATGTCTGTGAAAAGATTTCTGTTCTCAGCTTGTCGTGTTACCATAGAAACCACAAAGAAGCGTAACCACCTCTGTCCTGGAGAGGCCGGAAAACTTACCGTTACAGCTTTACCTCTGACACTGGAGACTCCTTCCTTACATGTTAGATAAACGTGTCTGTGTTCTGCTCGGAGAGATTTCAGTGGGATAAGTGTGTGTGAAACAGAGACAGTTTAGTGTGTGTGTGTGTGTGTGTGTTTAGTGTGTGTGTGTGTGTGATAGTGATAGTGGTGGTGTTGGTCTCTGATGAGGTGTGTTGTGTAACAGGAAGTGGACAGTGAGGTGATTTGTCCAGAGAGAGCAGAAGAAGCCAAACTGAAGGCCAGATATCCAAACCTGCCGGCTAAAGCAGGAGGCTCTGACCTGCTCCGCAAACGACTGCAGAAGGGGGTGAGGATCTGTCTGTCTCTCTCTCTCTGTCTGTCTCTCTCTCTCTGTCTGTCTCTCTCTCTCTGTCTGTCTCTCTCTCTCTGTCTGTCTCTCTCTCTCTGTCTGTCTCTCTGTGTGTCTCTCTCTCTGTCTCTCTCTTTCTCTGTCTCTCTGTGTGTCTCTCTCTCTGTCTCTCTCTGTGTCTCTCTGTCTCTCTCTCTCTCTGTCTCTCTGTGTGTGTCTCTCTCTCTCTGTCTCTCTCTCTGTCTCTCTGTGTGTCTCTCTCTGTCTTTCTCTTTCTCTGTCTCTCTGTGTGTGTCTCTCTCTCTCTGTCTTTCTCTTTCTCTGTCTCTCTGTGTGTGTCTCTCTCTCTCGGTCTCTCTCTTTCTCTGTCTCTCTGTCTGTCTCTCTCTCTCTGTCTCTCTCTTTCTCTGTCTCTCTGTCTGTCTCTCTCTCTCTCTCTGTCTCTCTGTGTGTCTCTCTCTGTCTCTCTTTCTCTTTCTCTCTCTCTCTGTCTCTCTCTTTCTCTGTATGTCTTTCTCTGTCTCTGTCTCTCTCTCTCTCTCTCGCTGTCTCTCTCTCTCTCTCTCTGACTTTTATTGACAACTTTTTATTCAACAGTAACAGAACTTCCTAATAATAACAGACTCAAAGTCATGACATCAAACTCTGGCATCCCTTAAAAACAAACACCCAGCTGTTTGTAGAAATTTTAAATGGATTAAGGTCTTTGGAGGCACCAAGTTTTCAAATAGTGTTTTATGATCAGGGCGTTGTGGAATTCCAGAGAATGAGCAAGCAGATGCTGCATCTGAGGAAGCCTCATCTTCAGAGCTCAAAAAATGCCCTGTTTCACCTTCAGACCTCAAACCCATTATAAACTCGTATGTCTTCCAGGAATGGCTAACCGGATCGAACCGGGATCGGTGTAGTACAAATAAACTTCTCGAAATCGGCCATGTTGTTGGTAGAAAACGTCGTTTCCTCTCGGATACGCGCCGAGACCGTATCATCTCCACCCGTCCAGACTCGCTCACAAGCACCGTGTTAACGGGTGAAGATCCTCCGTCATGCCCCTTATGCCAAAATCCAATATCTCTGAGGCATATTTTAATGGTCTGTGATGCTTTCAGCTCTCTCTAGGACCCGGTTGATTCGTATGAAAAGATTTTTAACGAAGTGATTTAGTTTTAGAATTTTAAGCGAAGATAAACTTTAAAAGATTTTAGTAAATTCTTCATATTTCGCTACGTTTCCTGTTTATAACCTGTTTATCGCCACGAAAATAGCCACGGTAAATTACAAACAAACTAACTCTCTCTCTCTCTCTCTCTCTCTCTCTCTCTCTCTCTCTCTCTCTCTCTCTCTCTCTGACTGTGTGTGTGTTTGAGCCGTACCTATAAAGTCACTGTAAAACAGGAAAGTATTAAATCAGATGATGTTCCATTGCAGGAAAATTTCATTGGCATTTTGGCGAAAGATGACAGGAAATCATGAGACCTGGAAAAAACACAGAGAGAGAGAGAGAGAGAGGGTGTGGTTTAACATTCAGGTTGTTTTTAATAAGAGACAGTCTGCTTATTTTTGAGTGTGTGTGTTTTATATTTCTGTTTATTCCACTATTCTTCGTGTGTGTCTTTTGGTATCTTTTTTATGAAAGCACGCAGCCGTTATGATGTTAAAATCTTTCTGCAGAGCATCCTGACATCATGTGAGTGTGTGTGTGTGTGTGTGTGTGTGTGTGTGTGTGTCATCCTGTAGTGAACATCAAGATGTTTGTTATGGACTTTTCTCCGAGGCTATCCGAGGCCAGACTTTTCTCAGACATGATATTTATTATTACCGCACTGCTTCTGGATTCTGATTGGTCAGAAATTTTCTATAACGGCAGCTCTGACGATAGTGTAACTATAAACGGATAAACAGCACAATGTGTCCTGTTTCACCTTCGGATTCCCGAACAATGATTTCCACATCACATCGAAATACTGATGCAAATGTCCCATCACAGCCGACATCAGAGTAGGCTGCTACGAGTTATCGCTTTAAAATACAATGAGCCAATCAACATAAAGATCTGGAATGATTGACAGTTGCTTATGTGTTTTATAAGTCACTCAAAGCCCCGCCTCCTCCCTCCATCTCACATTAGTGACGCTTCATGTCCTCACTTTCTGAAGACTGGTTTGAGTTCACCGATGTGAAATAAAATCTATCCGTGTGTGTTGGACTTCACTGGACACATTAGACCCGTACACGATATGGCCAGAAGTATGTGCACCCCTGATCTGCCGTCTTCACCGCATCTTTAACTCTCCTCTTTCTCCTTGTCTCCAGCAAAAGTACTTCGACTCGGGCGACTACAACATGGCGAAGGCGAAGATCAAGAACAAGCAGCTGCCCTCGGCGCAGACGGAGAAGGCGGAGAAGGAAATCACCGGCGATCACATTCCCACGCCTCAGGACCTGCCGCAGAGGAAAACCTCGCTGGTGGCCAGCAAGCTGGCGGGCTGATCTCCACTGATCTCCACCGTCTCCACCAACAGCTCGCTCTCCTCCCTCATGTTTTCCTCATTAACACACCATCCCTTGTTTATTGTTTTTTTTGTTGTTGTTTCTGTTCATATTTTACGCTCCCTTTTTACCTCCAATGTATAATATACACTGAAAATAGAGACGTGCAGGTGCCAGCGTTGGATTATGGGTAGTGAGGGATATGTTTAAAAAAAAAAATAATAATAATAAAAAAAACCCACCTCTGTATGAAGAATTCTATATGTGCTGTAGGAGTAGTAGACGGAACGTGTACATATTTGCTTGTGAGAGATGTGGCGAGGGGTTTTTAGAAAGGTTTTATGTTCTAATCGCACCATTCCTGAAGATTACACATTAGCGCAGTAGTGTGCTTGAATGATTCACGATTGAATATGACCTCTGATGATGATGATGATGATGATGATAACGATAACGTGCTTGAGCTGTTTCCCTGTTAACATTTGAGCTTTACACACTCGATCAGACCACACTGCTGACGCTGGTCACGTTAGACACACGTGGCTGCCGTTGGCCCGTTGCCTCTGACCCGAAAGAAAGGCCTTAATCATGTTACGGTTGTAAAGCAGCAATCGTGAACCTGAAGGCTAACGGCCTACGTGATGCAAACCGGCGCTCCACGAGCTTCTCACCAAGGGTCTTCTCGCCGGACATTTTGAAGCAAAACACTACAACATCCGGGCGTGTGTGTGTGCGCGCGTGCGCGTGTGTGTGTGCGTGTATGTATGTCCACCGCAGTCACTTATGTGCCATTCAATTTGTAAATAAAATAGTTTTGCAAACCTGTGCCTTCTTCCCCATCCTTCCTGTTGTTATTATTGTGTGTACAGTGTACAGAAGCGTGTATTAATAATCACATTATACCACAGCACTGTTGAGTTCTGGATTCTGATTGGTCAGAAGGTGTTGATTCATTTTCTACCAAGTAGTACAGCGTCAAACCTGTAAGGAGACGTTTATTTAACGTTTATTGGAAGGAGTCTCCAGTGTCGGCGCTTTGTAACAGTCTTTGTAGTTTCCCGGTAACAACAAGCTGTGTTTTGTTTTGTCTTATTAACTTCAAAAGAGAGACCAGTGAGGGAACGAGTGTTTATAGCTGCTATAACATAAGTGAGAACAGACAACATTAAATGTGACTATAAACGGATGAAATGTATGATGTGGTTTTCTTTAATAAAATGAGAATCCAAGTTGCTGTGGTATAAGAGCAATAAAACACTTCAGGACATGCAGATATAAGAAAATGATCAAGTTACTCATTTTCCTCCAACAACGTGACAGTGTTTTATTTGTTTACTTAATACGCAAGTACATCTATCAGGTGCAGATACAAAATTTATGATGTAGAATAAAGACTAAGGGCTACAGAAGGGTGAAATCGATCTTGTGGCGCTCTTAGTGATAGCATATGTTAAATAAACTTCATGTATATGTTGCTTATTGTATATAAACAATGGTTTTACAAACACTAAAGCAAGCTAAACAACACTAGCTTCTGAAATCAAAGTACCTCAGCGTGCAGCGGCTTTACTGCGCATGCTCAGACAAAAGAAGGCGACAGCGCGTGGGGGGGAATCCTGCTGTTCACCATGGAAACGGCCGCGCGAGTTCACTTTTGGCTAACTTAGCAGTGCTAAAATGGCTATTTTATGGCAGGGGTGTCGAACATAAAGACATAACACAAAAACGATAAAGGATCCATTCCGGCTCACTAAATGGTTTTGCGGTTTAAATTAAAAACCATCCTGTGAACCGTAATTGAACTGAAAGTGCTCTGTTGTTCCACTAGAGGGCAGAATAGAGTAAAGAAAAGACAACAACTTCATTTTGTTAGCCTTCCAAAATTAAAAATAAAAAAAATAAAAAAACATTATAAATCATTTTGCAAACTATACAGAATTTCCCCCACTTGAATATTATAAACTATTTCATGTGGATTCATGAAATAAAATTCCAATCATTTTGGAAAAAATATTTGGTCCTGAATTGCAGTGTGTTCATGTGTTTTGTAGCTGATGCATGTCTATGTGTTTATTATGTCTTTGTTCGTTCAGAATGTTTTGTGACCTAATATATACAGTTTTCTGCTCTGCTTATTTTTGTAATTGTTTTATTTATTTATTTTTAAATAAAACAAAATCAGGCTACTGTTGTACCTCAACATTATAGGGTTTTCCCAGCGATATTATTATTATTATTATTTATTTTAAAGCACCTTATGTACACCCGAGGAGAGTGTACATACGGGGAGACAACACAAAACATTTCCTAGAGCAAATACAAAGCATCTACAAGGCTAAACACCAGATAACACGAGTCTCACATCCCATAACGAACTCCAAATATCATTACTAACCACCACATAACCACCAGAAACCAAAAGACACATCTATCTATCTATCTATGGAAAATGAGTGTACACTGAAGCATATATAAACATGAATCTAAACAACAACAACAACAACAATAATAATAATAGTAATAATAATAATAATTTACTATTATTACCATATACCATTTACTATGTATTATAAGTATATAACTATACAATTTTTAATATTGATAAAAATAGAATAGAATGAATAGAATTCATATATATATATATATATATATACACCCCCTTTTAGTCAAGATATCTTTTGCCAAGATAACAGCTCTGAGTCTTCTCCTATAATGCCTGATGAGGTTGGAGAATACATGGTAAGGGATCTGAGACCATTCCTCCATACAGAATCTCTCCAGATCCTTCAAATTTCGAGGTCCACACTGGTGGACTCTCCTCTTCAGTTCACCCCACAGGTTTTCTATGGGTTTCAGGTCAGGGGACTGGGATGGTCAGGGCAGGACCTTGATTTTGTGGTCAGTAAACCATTTTTGTGTTGATTTAGATGTACGTTTTGGATCATTGTCCTGCTGGAAGATCCGACCACGGCCCATTTGAAGCTTTCTGGCAGAGGCAGTCAGGTTTTCATTTAATATCTGTTGATATTTGATAGAGTCCATGATGCCATGTATCCTAACAAAATGTCCAGGTCCTCTGGCAGAAAAACAGCCCCAAAACATTAAAGAGCCACCACCATATTTAACCGTGGGCATGAGGTACTTTTCCATATGGCTACCTCTCTGTGTGCTCCAAAACCACCTCTGGTGTTTATTGCCTAAAAACTCTATTTTGGTTTCATCTGACCATAGAACCCGATCCCATCTGAAGGTCCAGTAGTGTCTGAAGACAAACTGAAGACGCTTGAGTTTGTTTTTGGATGAGAGTAGAGGCTTTTTTCTTGAAACCCTTCCAAACTACTTGTGGTGATGTAGGTGACTTCGGATTGTAATTTTGGAGACTTTCTGACCCCAAGATGCAACTAACTTCTGCAATTCTCCAGCTGTGATCCTTGGAGATTTTTTGGCCACTCGAACCATCCTCTTCACAGTGCGTTGAGACGATATAGACACGCGTCCAATTCCAGGTCGATTCATAACATTTCCAGTTGACTGGATCTTCAGCTGGTGTCCCCGGTATGCAGTAAACTTATTTGTTTAACTGGGTTCTCTTTGTCTAATTTTAGGACTTGTTCACAAACTTTCAAGCATCACTGTATATATTGTTTTTAACAGGGCGGTTGGACTAGTGACAACACCGGATAAACACACACACACACACACACACACACACACACACACACAATTTTATATATAACGATATTAGCCCCTGATGTTTTCAAATCCTAGAGACGCCCCTGTGCAACACAAAATTAGCCCCTATGAGTGCAGAGCAGTGTGTGTGTGTGTGTGTGTGTGTGTGTGTGTGTGTGTGTGTGTGTGTTTGACCAGCAGGGGGCGGCGCTGTTTCATTTCCCTGCACCACGCGGCTGCGCTAAATCATTTGCTCATGTACCCAGCATGCACAGAGAGAGAGAGAGAGAGAGAGACGCCGACAGAGCAGAGTAGGGCAGAGGAACTGTTTCATGCCCGAACACAAATCAGCGCATTAAAGTCAGACTCACACCCCGGCGTTTGGACTGAGAGGAAGAGGAGCAGAAAGCGGGGGAGGAAGAAGAGGAGCTGATGTTCACCTAACTGAGATTTACAGAGAGAGAGAGAGAGAGAGAGAGAGAGAGTGAGAGAGAGCGGTCATGGCTGCGTCCGAGCTCTATACAAAGGTAATTCATTCTGCGGGTATTTATTTATTTATTTATTTATTTTTGTGGAGATGCTTTTGAAGCCATGGAGCTACAAATGAAATCGGACGTGAATGTGATTATTGTGTTGTGATTGTGGTGTTTGAGAAGGTCAGAGTGGCTTGTGTGATTTTATTTCAAACCTGATATTTGTAACGGTGTCATTTTTAGGGCAAAAATAATAGGACAAAAAAAAAAATACGCGTAATGTAAGTAACGTCGGGAAAAAATTAATGCGGCTTTTGAGTTGTTTTTTTTGTCTCATCATGTGGATGAAGGATGCATGTGTGCATTAAAGAGTGTGTGTGTGTGTGTGTGTGTGTGTGTGTGTGTTTATAAAGGCCTAAGCCGAAGATGACATGACGTATATATGTGTGTGTGATGCTGATGCTGAGATTCGCCTCACCACCACCACCACCATCATCATCCTCATCATCATCATCATCATCATCAAGCCTCCTCCATGTCCTCTCTGTGTGTGTGTGTGTGTGTGTGTGTGTGTGTGTGTGTGTGTGTGTGTGTGTTTGGAACAAACACGAACCCATTGTAATGATTTTGAATGTTTTTTTTTTTGTTGTTTTATTTTAAGTGTGATGATATCATGATGGTGAAGAGGGTAACAGTGATGATGAGGAGGAGGAGGAGGAGGAGGATGATGATGATGATGATGATGATGATGCAGGGAGTGAAGGAGAGAGAGAAAGGAGGAGGTCTGTACCCTTCCCCCATGTTCACATCTGCTGTGTTGTGAATGCGCTCAAGCTTTAGATCCCCCTTTGAGAGAGTACAGTGTGTGTGTGTGTGTGTGTGTGTGTGTGTGTGTGTGTGTGAGAGAGAGAGAGAGAGAGAGAGAGAGCTAATGCTTTAGCATTTAATTAGAGCAGTTGCTGCTAGGTGTAGTGTATCGTGTGTATGATTTGTGTACATGTGGCTTTGTTTCTGTGGTGAAATATTCAACCTCATGATTGGTTTCTGTAACAGATTGTGTTGGTCATGTGACTCGGTCGCTTTTTAATATGACAAAATCCCTAGTGAACCTAGTTAATGTTGCCTATTTTACCACAGCGCGGCTGTATTCTGGATTCTGATTGGTCAGGACGTTTATATTAATTCGCTCGTTCTGATACGTTATCGTTTCTATAGTAACAGTGAATTCGCAGGGACGTGTACACACAAACGGATTGAAAGCGTATGTTGATCTGGTGATGTTTTACTTAAGCAGACGTTGACTTAACATTTAGGGAAGGAGTCTCCAGTGTCAGCGCTTTGCAACAGTCAGAGGTAAAGCTTCTTTGCGGTTTCTATGGTAACATGACGAGCTGCGTTTTATTTTCCTTTTTTTTTTTTAGTGACCATTTATAGCTGCTTCAATGTAAGTGAGAACAGGAACTAACAACATTAAATGTAACTATAAATGGATAAAAAGTATGATGTGGTGTTCTTTAATGAAGAAATACGTTGTAATCGTTGAGGAATAAAACACTCAGGGATGTGCTGTCACGGGAAAATAATCAACTTCAGGCTTTATATAGCTTTTTTAGATCCGTATGATAAGCCACATAAACGTACAGTAATGTCTCCTCGGCTGTGGTGAAACACTATTTTCAAAGGGGCGTGTCCCAAACCACTGCACTGTTCACTGTATAGGCCACGTAAACACCGTCATCGCTCCACTGTGGACGCGTCCCAAACCACACAGCTTTTTCAGTATGTAGGTCACGGTGCATTATGGGTGTTCTGTACCGTTACAGATTGTGCTGCATGTTCTTTACTGTGCTTTTGTACACGGCCGCTAAATAGTGCACTAGCTAAGAAGTCCACTTAGTTGTGAGTAAAAGTGTGGATTTGTAAAAGCGTTAGACAGTAGACGTGTGTGTGAGTATCTCTGTGATTTGGGACGGAGCAGGAAGGTTCTCTGGATGTCGTTTGCTCTCAGGTCCTGCACTGCTCTGTGTGTGTATAAGGTTTATGCAGAACACTCGTCGCTTTGTGTGTGTGTGTGTGTGTGTGTGTGTGTGTGTGTGTGTGTGTGTGTGTGTGTGTGTGTGTGTGTGTGTGTGTGTGTGCGCAGCCAAATAAACCTCCATTGATGCAGTGAAGCAGGACTCAGTTACTTAACCAACATCATCATGGAGTTCCTCAGGGTGAGAGGAACAGATCCTCCATTTTTCTCTGACATCATCATTACATCATCGTCATCGTTTTATCGGCTTCTCTAGGCTACCATGACGACGACCCCAGCGTTCACACCAGTAGCGACACGACACGATAAAAAGCGTCTTCCGTTTCGAACGCGAGCTGCAGGTTTCTGGCGAAAACGTAAGCGACGCAAAGTGGGCGGGGCGAGCCGCGCAACAACGTCGAGTGACATTTAAATTTATGCAAATGAGCAACAAAGCAAACCAATAAGAGTGAGTAACGATAGCGCGTCTCGGTTTTATCCTTTAACAGTCAAGTGTTTTATAGTTCCTTTTATAGCCCAGCAATCTCCCAGTTACAATCTGTATTTATTAAAGGACAACTCGTCACTTTTTATCCGTTTATTGTTGCATATAATGTCGTTACAGCGGCTATAAACAGTCTTTACCTCACCAGCCTGTCTTTTAGGAGAAACCACAAACTCGTCTGTCCTTAAAGTTACGGCTTTACCTCTGACTGTTACAAAGCACTGACACTGGAGACTCCTTCCATCGGTATGAAATAATGAGCCGTTACTATGGTATCAGAACGAGCGCGTTAATATAAAACTAATCAACACCTCCTGACCAATCACAATCCAGAATTCAGTGTCTGTCCCCATGTGAGACACGAGCGACTGATGCTTTTGTGCTTTTAAGAGATCCTTTACACAAAACAGCTCTTATATTCCCTCTCACATGTGATGCTGGAGGAATCTTGTATCTCTGGGGAAAGCAGTCGAGGAGCCGAGATCATCAGGGAACAGTCGGAGGAAGAGTCTGAATTTTTTAACCCGGACAGAACGATATATAAATACGTCATTCATGTGGGAGTAAAGATCCAGTCAGGTACACGCACCGATAACCGTTAAAGATGAGCCAGGACTTGGATTATATGTTTTATAAAGTAAGTGTTTGTTTGTTCTTGAAGGATTTTTATTTATTTTATTTTATTTTTTGTCATTTTGAAACATGGAATGATCAATTTATTTATCTGACCTTGACATTGTGATCATAACGTTAACGGAACGTTTTCACCCGCTAACGTTTCATAGGTGAGGTGTTCATGCTGGAGGATAAAGTGATGTATCTTTAGGATTTTTATGGATTTTTAAAGTCAAAATTTTTTCGAGACTGTGAAAATTTTTTTTTTATCATCCAGTCAACATGATGTCATTGCAGGACCTGACGACGTGATGAAATGACGATACGATATCAGTATCGCAGTATATTAACATTTCATCGTCACCAGGCGTTGGCCATTTTATAACTAACCCGGTTGTTTTATTTCCACTTCACTTTGCTTAATATTTTATGTGAATGTATAAACATGCATCTGGTTTACAGGTCCTGCAGTGTGCTGGTGCTTTCTTTTCTCATTCCTGAACTTAAAAAAAAACAAAAGTTTAGTGATTTTAGCTTAGAAATTCGATGTTAAGTTGAGTTTGTTAGCATTAATGTGAGGCGTCAGGTGGAAAACTTGTTCCCAATTTGCTAGATTTTTAAAAAATTAATTTCTACAATATGTCAAAAATAGTAGTTTATTGATATAAGTACATTTAATATTTAACGGTTTACCGTTTTATACCGTTTTTACACTTTTATACCGACTACTATTAAAAACTTTCTTTTCTTTTTTTTTGTTTTTTTTTCATTTTTCAGCCAGAAATCATTTTGATTTCTTAAATATTTTCATACTGAATCCTATATTATTGAAAATCATATATATATATATATTTTTTTATAGCATAAAGTTTTGTAAATGAATTTAAAGAATTATCATTAAAGATTTTCTTTCATTCGTGTTATTTCACACACTGATTATTTAGACCTTAAAGATTTAAAACATTAAAAAAAAAAAAAAAAAAAACAATTTTAAAGTTGTTTCTCAACTGACATTTTATCCAGGTTTATTGTTACATTATTTGTTTAATTGTTTGTTTGAACACGTTTTCTATATTTTAAATATCAGTTAAGCGTGTGGTCATTGGGGGTGTGTTCTTTATTACAGTAAATAAACATTTTCAGTAAAATCATTTTGCTAAAAAAAAAATAATAAAAAATAAAAGGTAATAATAACACAAAGTTGTAAAGTGTACTTGAATTTAATTATCTTTAATGATCAAGTGCCTGATTAGCATAACAAACTGGATATGATAATAAACTACTGGACAGTTTTATCAGTAACTGTAGATATTGTTGTGTTGTGTTTGTCCCTCACATCTGTCTGCAGGGGGACAGTAATGTAAATAAATTTTGAGGTCATGTGACCATCGTGATCACCAGCATGAGTGTGTTTTGATGTCATGGTGTGGATTATGTGATGCGTGTTGGTATGTGGCCCGGGCTAATTCCATTCCATCGGAGCCGGTTTAGCTTCATTACTTTTGGGACGAGTTCCTGAGGAAGTGTGTTATAGCTTTAGAGCACACACACACACACACACACCCTGGTCTCTCTGTCTCCGCCCGATTCTCCGATCAGGAGGCTGTGCTTGCTATTTAGTCAACACTTTCCTTTTTATGTGAAGCAGCTGCTGTTTTATGGATTTTTAAAGAGATCTGTGGTCACATGATGCTCTCCTTGTGACGGCTCAGTGTTCATCACCGACTCACCAAATCTGCCATTAAATCATTACGCTGAATTCTGGATCCCGATTGGTCAGAAGGTGTTGATTAGTTTTCTATAACAGCAGCTCTGACAGTAGTGCAGGTGTATATTAATGCGCTCGTCGAAACAGTAAAAACGTTGTTGTTATTTAGGAAAGAAAAACATGTAATCATTGATGTTTATGAGATGTTCCTGTAACATTTATGGAAGGAGTCTCTAGTGTCAGAGGTAAAGCTGTAACTTTAAGTTTTCCGACATCTTCCAGGACAGAGGAGGTTACGCTTCTTTGCGGTTTGACTTTCAATTCGATTCAGTTGTATTTTATACGTATGGAGCTTTTAACAACAGACATCGTCACAAAGCAGCTTTACAGAGATACATAAATTTTGGATCTAAATTTTGAATCGATAAATTTATCCCCAATGAGCAAGCCAGTGGCGACGGTGGCGAGGAAAAACTCCCTGAGACGACATGAGGAAGAAACCTTGAGAGGAACCAGACTCAAAAGGGAACCCGTCCTCATCTGGGTGACACCGGATAGAGTAATTATAAGTAAATCCCTTCTATAACTGTATGATACATGATATAAAGTGCGACTGTGTAGTCAGGAGATTCACCACAGTCCCAACATGAAGTCTATTCTGCCGAAATCATGAACTGTCCACCGATGGAGACCCGAGCGCAAAGTCTGTTCGTGACTTTAGAGGGAACGACTGTTTATAGCTGCTATAACGTAAGTGACAACAGGAACTAACTTGTTTCATGTAACTATATATGGATAAAAAGTATGACATCATTCTTTAATTGTTGGTGAATTGCTGTGGTGTAAGAGGAATAAAACACTCGGGCTTCAGGTTGGTGTCAGTAACTCTGCTTCCTCACACCACCCTGTCGCTGATTATTTTCTTATAACAGCACCACACACCCAGTGTTTTATTCCTTATTGGATAATTATGGGATGTTGGTCTGGTCTCTCTGAGTTTATAGTGTAGATTAAAGAGTTCACATTAGTTGAGGATTTGAGGTCGAGGAAGCAGCCGAGTCTCACATGAGCCTCCATCATGTGATAGTCTGCACTGAAATACTCTCTCTCTCTCTGTCTCTCTCTCTCTGTCTCTCTCTCTCTCTGTCTCTCTCTCTCTCTGTCTCTCTCTCTCTCTCTCTCAAACAAGCTTTGTTAGCACGACTGTGGTGCAGTATCGCCAAAGCATAGGCCATGAAATAAACAAATAAATACAACACATATAAATAAATGAACAGATAAGTCTGTCTCTCTCTCTGTCTTTATCTCTTTCTCTGTCTGTCCGTTTCTGTCTGTCTGTCTCTCTCACTGTCTATCTGTCTGTCTCTGTCTCTCTGTATTCTCTCCCTCTCCCTCTCTCTCTCTCTCTCTCTCTCTCTCTCTCTCTCTCTCTCTCTCTCTCTCTCTCTCTCTCTCTCTCTCTCTCTCTATTCAAATTTTTTTTTTCAATTCAATGTGTGCTTTATTGGCATGACAAAATATTTTTTGTATTGCCAAAGCAATATACAACAGTAGACCAAGAGAAGTAGGAATTGAACAATACAAAAAATAAAATTAATAATAATAATAATAATAATAATAATAATAATAATAATAAAATAAAAAAACAAAAATAGGAGCAAAACATAAATGAATAAACAGATGTCTCTCTCTCTCTCTCTCTCTCTCTCTCTCTCTCTCTCTCTGTCAGTTCACAGTTTGCTTTATTGGCATATTTTACCAATGTTGCCAAAGCAAATTAATAAAAGTTTTATAGACAAACAGTAACGACAAATAAAGGAAAAGAAAAACAATAACAAATAAAGTAAACACTAAACATGAATAAACATTAATTAAATTAATGGATGGATTACAGAAAGATATGCAGTATTGAATTAACTTATATAAATGACATAGATATATACATAAAATATGATAATAGATAGTATTAGGATTTAGATTGGATTAGATTAGATTGTTTTTTTTTATGATGAAGAGTGGATATGAACGCAGCTGCAGCCGCGCACTTCCTTCATGTTCCCCTAAAACACAGCTCAGTTTGTGCTCAGAGAGGAGAAGTTTGGGATGATGGGTTTCTGTTTCTACTTCCTGCTTCTCTTTCTGTCCCTTTTTACTTGTCTGTCTGTCCCATCTCTATTTCCCTCTGTCTCTTTCTCTCCAGCTCTCTCTGTCTGTCCATCCGTCCGTCCGTCTGTCTGTCTCTTTGTTTCTTTCCCTCTTCTTTCTCAGAAATCCAAAATGCCGTACATGTAGAACAGTTTTACTCTTTAGACAGGCTGGTTAAGCTTCATGTAAGGGGCGGAGTCAGTGTTCATAGTAATTGTAGTAATTATGTGTGTGTGTGTGTGTGTGTGTGTGTGTGTGTGTGTGTGTGTGTGTGTACACGCGCGCTTAGTCACTCAGTTCTTTTCCGGCCCTAGACTCGACTCCTGTCTCGTGTTTCTACATCACTATATCATCACTATCGTGGTTGGTTCTGTTCAGTCCTGATGATGTCACAGATGTGCGTCTAAACAGGAAGTAGTGAAATCCTCCAGTCTGATAATTATAAATCTTGATGACAGACTTCATCAGCTGAAGGAAGTGATGTAACTGAGACATATTACAGGTTACGTTACATTTATTCAGCTGACATTTTTAAGATAAGTCGTTTTAGGACACTGGGTTGAAGACGAAGTAGCAGATTGTTTAATATTATATTATAATAGAGTCTCTTTTTTTTACTATGGAAGTGTGTCTGTGCAGCAATTCTCATTACGTCTGACAGTAGTTTGTAAATTGTATTTTAATGTGTTATCGTCTTTAAATCTCCACAGAACCAAACGTATAAATGCTGTCGAAAACTTTACCGGCTACCTCCACCATGAGGTTATTAAAAAAAATTAGTCAACGCAAGAGCCAACCCAAGATTTAGAGTCTCGCTCAGGTACTAGCCCATGTTTACATTAAGCTTGACGCTTCTGTCATCTCGTTCTCGGGTATCTTGGGTCTCCTCGTAACGCCAGTGTTCATTCATGAATAAAACCAAACGCTGATCTCATAGTCATGTGTGTTACGCTTCGAACGCCTGCAGTCATCTGAGTTCCCCGTGTAGAGCATGATGTAACTAGCAATACACCGATGTAATCAGTTATGAAAGGACGGCTCACAATACGGTCTGTTCTCTAGTAAAAATAAATAAATAAGGTTATAGAAAATCCCACACACTCTTCCTCTTCATCGCGCTCCATGTGTTAGCGTTCCAACCATACTCGTCCTCGGGTGGTTAAACAAACCTGGACATGCCTCACGAACCCGAGAAGACAAGCTCTCATTCCTTTCCTAATTGGATTTGAATGATTTTGCTGCTGTTCGGTTTTGAGAAAACAAAGTATCATTGGTTCTGGAAGGAAAACTGATTCAGTGTTGAATTATTCACGAAGAGACGCGAATGAACAAATCTTTCATTTACTCAAGAAACCGCAATGAAGCGTAAACTCCTCTGTCCTGAAGATGTCGGAAAACTTAAAGTTACAGCTTTACCTCTGTTACAAAGCGCTGACACTGGAGACTCCTTCCATGAATGTTAAACAAACATCTTCATTTAAAATCAGTGTTTTTTAATCCGTTTATTTGGAGCGTTTGCTGTACAAGTCCCGGTCCCTGCCATACGAGTCCCTGCCCCTGCCGTACGAGTCCCTGCCCCTGCCGTACGAGTCCCTGCCCCTGCCGTACGAGTCCCTGCCATA
This sequence comes from Cranoglanis bouderius, assembly GCA_023630585.1. Taxonomy (NCBI): domain Eukaryota; kingdom Metazoa; phylum Chordata; class Actinopteri; order Siluriformes; family Cranoglanididae; genus Cranoglanis; species Cranoglanis bouderius. The sequence goes on along the minus strand of CM042557.1, from coordinate 2,036,762 downwards.
CGAGTCCCTGCCCCTGCCGTACGAGTCCCTGCCCCTGCCGTACGAGTCCCTGCCGTACGAGTCCCTGCCGTACGAGTCCCTGCCGTACGAGTCCCTGCCGTACGAGTCCCTGCCGTACGAGTCCCTGCCGTACGAGTCCCTGCCCCTGCCGTACGAGTCCCTGTCCCTGCCGTACGAGTCCCTGCCCCTGCCGTACGAGTCCCTGCCCCTGCCGTACGAGTCCCTGCCCCTGACGTACGAGTCCCTGCCCCTGACGTACGAGTCCCTGCCCCTGACGTACGAGTCCCTGCCCCTGACGTACGAGTCCCTGCCCCTGACGTACGAGTCCCTGCCCCTGACGTACGAGTCCCTGCCCCTGACGTACGAGTCCCTGCCCCTGACGTACGAGTCCCTGCCCCTGACGTACGAGTCCCTGCCCCTGACGTACGAGTCCCTGCCCCTGACGTACGAGTCCCTGCCCCTGACGTACGAGTCCCTGCCCCTGACGTACGAGTCCCTGCCCCTGACGTACGAGTCCCTGCCCCTGACGTACGAGTCCCTGCCCCTGACGTACGAGTCCCTGCCCCTGCCCCTGACGTACGAGTCCCTGCCCCTGCCCCTGACGTACGAGTCCCTGCCCCTGCCCCTGACGTACGGGGCCCTGCCCCTGCCCCTGACGTACGAGTCCCTGCCCCTGCCCCTGCCGTACGAGTCCCTGCCCCTGCCCCTGCCGTACGAGTCCCTGCCCCTGCCCCTGCCGTACGAGTCCCTGCCCCTGCCGTACGAGTCCCTGCCCCTGCCGTACGAGTCCCTGCCCCTGCCGTACGAGTCCCTGCCCCTGCCGTACGAGTCCCTGCCCCTGCCGTACGAGTCCCTGCCCCTGACGTACGAGTCCCTGCCCCTGACGTACGAGTCCCTGCCCCTGACGTACGAGTCCCTGCCCCTGACGTACGAGTCCCTGCCCCTGACGTACGAGTCCCTGCCCCTGCCCCTGCCGTCCGAGTCCCTGCCCCTGCCGTCCGAGTCCCTGCCCCTGCCCCTGCCGTACGAGTCCCTGCCCCTGCCCCTGCCGTACGGGTCCCTGCCCCTGCCCCTGCCCCTGCCCCTGACGTACAGGTCCCTGCCCCTGCCCCTGACATACGAGTCCCTGCCCCTGCCCCTGACGTACGAGTCCCTGCCCCTGCCCCTGCCGTACGAGTCCCTGCCCCTGCCGTACGAGTCCCTGCCCCTGCCGTACGAGTCCCTGCCCCTGCTCCTGCCCCTGCCGTACGAGTCCCTGCCCCTGCCGTACGAGTCCCTGCCCCTGCCGTACGAGTCCCTGCCCCTGCCCCTGCCGTACGAGTCCCTGCCCCTGCCGTACGAGTCCCTGCCCCTGCTCCTGCCCCTGCCGTACGAGTCCCTGCCCCTGCCGTACGAGTCCCTGCCCCTGCCGTACGAGTCCCTGTCATACGAGTCCATAGCTGTTACTATGGAAACGGTAACGTAGTACAGCGAGCTCATTAATATAAAGTCATTATAAAGGTAAAATAAAGATATAATGATAAATAAAGATCATCATCAGGGTTTAATACTGTAAATGACCACCTCGAGGCAACAAAAAGTTGCGTAGGCTCTAAGTGAAGCACTGTCTGTGTCTGTGTGTGTGTGTGTGTGTGTGTGTGTGTGTGTGTGTGTGTGTGTTTTAGGAAGCATCATTAAGCATTTGCATGAGTAATTAGGCATGTACTGAGATTAAATTCTCATCTGTATCTCATTTATGATTGTATCAGGATAATTCATAAATTGTTCACAGGATCATTTGCACAGGAAATGTGGTGTTTATGCAAATCCATTAGCTGGAAAAATGTTCCAATATTTTTGTGCACACTCCTGAGGGTGTGTAGATTTACACATAAAGAGACTCGTTACTGTGAACCTCGATGGATCGGCTATACAAATTGTATAACTCTCGATGTGTTCGTGCCGTTTTATATACGGATTACGCTGTCTGTAAGAAGTACATTGTGATATGCAAATGATCATGATGATTATTCGGTCATCGATCATGAATATGCAAATTAGTCCATGATCTAATTTATTTGTTATACACACTTTTTACAAACGGTGTTTCTTAGACAAGTGTGTGATTTACACAGTGCTAAACTGGTAGCTATAAGAAAGCGTGTGTGTGTGTGTGTGTGTGTGTGTGTGTGTGTGTGTGTGTGTGGGGAAAGAGAGCAGCATGGAGGATGGAGAGGAAAAAGGAGAGCAGATGTGTTCACAGCAGTGATTTGTGGGTGAGCATTGTGTGTGTGTGTGTGTGTGTGTGTGTGTGTGTGTGTGTGTGTGTGTGTGTGTGTGTGTGTGTGTGTGTTGGCAGTAGCTTCTCCATCGATGTGTGAAGCAGTTCATGATGAGCTTCTATTTTTACACACAGTTCTCTTGTTCACGCCTGTCTGTTGCTAGGAGCCTGGTTCTGGGACAGGTTCTCCCAGAGGACCCAGGTTCAAAACACACACACACACACACACACACACACACACACACACACACACACACACACAGAGGTTCCATGTTAGACAGCAGTTGTGTGATTGCAGTAGAGGCTGCATACTGTCTGATTATTTTGTGTAGTTTGAGAGCAGAGGTTTATTGTAATATGAGCTGATATTGCAGTATGTAGCAGATGACGAGTCACACGTGTCTCTTGGGGGCGTGGCCTGTTCAGCATTGTTTTTTATTACAGCAGCCATGTTTCCAACCAAGTTGCGAATTTAACTTATGCGAAAAATTGGAATGTCGCATAAAACATTTGCAAATAAAGCACCATTTCCGTCTCGTGTGTCCATCGTTTTCCCAAAATTCACGTAAAAATACATGGATGGAAATATAGCTAGTGAGAAAAGGTAGTGGCCAAAATGTACAACCTACAGCCAACTAGTTAACATACATAGCTACAGTGCCCTCCACTAATGTTGGCACCCTTGGTAAATATGTGATTAAAATTGTCTTTATTGTTTAACCTTTTGATCTTTTGTTAAAAAAAATACACAAAAATACTCTGCTCTCATGGATATCAAAACTGTAAACACAACACAGGTTTATTAAAAAAAATCTTTGTTAAATATAGGTGTGCAACAATTATTTCACCCTTTTAGTCAATACTTTGTGCTACCTCACTTTGCCAAGATAACAGCTCTGAGTCTTCTCCTATAATGCCTGATGAGGTTGAAGAATACATGGCAAGGGATCTGAGACCATTCCTCCATACAGAATCTCTCCAGATCCTTCAAATTTCGAGGTCCACACTGGTGGACTCTCCTCTTCAGTTCACCCCACAGGTTTTCTGTGGGTTTCAAGTCAGGGGACTGGGATGATCAGGGCAGGACCTTGATTTTGTGGTCAGTAAACCATTTTTGTGTTGATTTTGATGTATGTTTCGGATCATTGTCCTGCTAGAAGATCCAACCACGGCCCATTTTAAGCTTTCTGGCAGAGGCAGTCAGGTTTTCATTTAATATCTGTTGATCTTTGATAGAGTCCATGATGCCATTTATATTATAACAAACCCAAAACATTAAAGAGGCACCACCATATTTAACCGTGGGCATGAGGTACTTTTCCATATGGCTACCTCTCTGTGTGCTCCAAAACCACCTCTGGTGTTTGTTGCCAAAAAGCTGTATTTTCGTTTCATCTGACCATAGAACCCGATCCCATCTGAAGGTCCAGTAGTGTCTGGAGGCAAACTGAAGACACTTGAGTTTGTTTTTGGATGAGAGTAGAGGCTTTTTTTCTTGAAATCCTTCCAAACTACTTGTGGTGATGTAGGTGACTTCAGATTGTAGTTTTGGAGACTTTCTGACCCCAAGATGCAACTAACTTCTGCAATTCTCCAGCTGTGATCCTTGGAGATTTTTTGGCCACTCGAACCATCCTCTTCACAGTGCGTTGAGACGATATAGACACACGTCCAATTCCAGGTTGATTCATAACATTTCCAGTTGACTGGAACTTCTTAATTATTGCGCTGATTGTGGAAATGGGCATTTTCAATGCTTGTGCTGTTTCCTTATAGCCACTTCCCATTTTGTGAACTCAACAACCTTTTGCTTCACATCACAGTTATATTCCTTGGTCTTACCCATTTATCCATGTTATGAATGATTAAGGGAATCTGGTCTATGTGTTACCTCATATTTATACCCCTATACTAAAAAAAAATTTAAATATCAATGGGAATAGACTTCAAATATATATATATATATAGATAGATAGATAGATAGTTTGGATAAACCTGTGTTGTGTTTGCAATTGTTTGATATCCATGAGAGCAGAGTATTTTTGTGAATTTTCTGAACAAAAATCAAAAGGTTAAACAATAAAGACAATTTTTCACAGCCTTCTTTGCTCATATTTACCAAGGGGGCCAATATTAGTGGAGGGCAATGTACATCCTTCCAAGCTTTATTTTTCTTCATAACATCTCTGTACACATTTAAAGAGAGGAAAGATGAAACCACGCTTAAGTTTTGAAAGCGTCAAACAGTAAATGGGAAATAATTACATGTAAAGTAAAGTGTAAGAGCAGGGAACTGAAGAAATGTTGGACCACACATACCATAGGATATCTATATCATCTATATCATATATACATATACTGTATATGTACACTTTTTGCCCAATAATCATGTGCTATTTTGTGGATATTCATGAACATAATCCTAATGATGGGCATTTCCGTTTTAGGATGTGACACTACAAAATGTGGTAAAGTTCAAGGAGCTCAAGGGGGGTAAATACTTATGCAAGGCACTTTGGCTCTAAGATACTTGTATATTGTATATTGTCATGTCGGTGTATCCTCACACTCCTCATTACTATATTTCATTCAAGCCTTTTATTAAATTTTATTAGTGAATGGAGCTATACAGATGACTTATATCTCTGCAACGTGTGTGTGTGTGTGTGTGTGTGTGTGTGTGTGTTGTAATGCCAGTGAGTTCATGCTGAATCGTGCTTGAGAAATTGGTACACTTTTAGACCCGCACTGTTGCCATGGAGAGGGCTTATTGGCTTGCGTCTGTGGCGTGGTTGTTTTTATTATTTTTTTCCCTTCATGAGTCATCATTCCTCAGATTCACTGCTTCAGTCTGGATCCTGAATCCTCAGAGCTGCTTTAACAGAGAGAGAGAGAGAGGGACAGGAATTTAAAGATTATAGGATGTTTGTTACAGGATCAGTCATAATGTTACACATTAAACCATAACGTTACATGTTTAGCTGTAATGTTACACATTTAGAAGTGAAGTTACACTTTTAGACTTCATGGTACATATTTGGCCATAATTTAATATGAAACATTTATCTATAATGTTACATTTCTAGCCATAATGTTATGTGTCTAGCCACAATGTTACAGTTTATCCATAAAATTACACATTTAGCTGTAATATTGCAAGATTAGCTGAAATCGTACACATTTGTGGCCGTTATGTTCACCTTATCTGTGTTATAGGTTTGGCTGTAGTGTTACAAGTTTGGCTGTAATGTAATGCTACAAGTTTGGCTGTAGTGTTACAAGTTTGGCTGTAATGTAATGCTACAAGTTTGGCTGTAATGTTACAAGTTTGGCTGTAATGTAATGCTACAAGTTTGGCTGTAGTGTTACAAGTTTGGCTGTAATGCAGTGTTACACGTTTGGCTGTAATGTAATGTTACAAGTTTGGCTGTAATTTTAAACGTTTGGCTGTAATGTAATGTTACAAGTTTGGCTGTAATGCAGTGTTACAAGTTTGGCTGTAATGCAGTGTTACAAGTTTGGCTGTAATTTTAAACGTTTGGCTGTAATGTAATGTTACAAGTTTGGCTGTAATGTAATGTTACAAGTTTGGCTGTAATGCAGTGTTACAAGTTTGGCTGTAATGTAATGCTACAAGTTTGGCTGTAATGCAGTGTTACAAGTTTGGCTGTAATGCAGTGTTACAAGTTTGGCTGTAATGTAATGCTACAAGTTTGGCTGTAATGCAATGTTACAAGTTTGGCTGTAATGCAATGCTACAAGTTTGGCTGTAATGCAGTGTTACAGGTTTGGCTGTAATGCAGTGTTACAGGTTTGGCTGTAATGTAATGTTACAAGTTTGGCTGTAATGTAATGTTACAAGTTTGGCTGTAATGTAATGCTAGAAGTTTGGCTGTAATGTAATGCTACAAGTTTGGCTGTAATGCTACAAGTTTGGCTGTAATGTAATGTTACAAGTTTGGCTGTAATGTAATGCTAGAAGTTTGGCTGTAATGTAATGCTACAAGTTTGTCTGTAATGCTACAAGTTTGGCTGTAATGTAATGTTACAAGTTTGGCTGTAATGTAATGCTACAAGTTTGGCTGTAATGCTACAAGTTTGGCTGTAATGCTACAAGTTTGGCTGTAATGCTACAAGTTTGGCTGTAATGCAGTGTTACAGGTTTGGCTGTAATGTAATGTTACAGGTTTCGCTGTAATGTAATGTTACAAGTTTCGCTGTAATGTAATGTTACAAGTTTGGCTGTAATGTAATGTTACAAGTTTGGCTGTAATGTAATGTTACAGGTTTGGCTGTAATGTAATGTTACAGGTTTGGCTGTAATGTAATGTTACAGGTTTCGCTGTAATGTAATGTTACAGGTTTCGCTGTAATGCACTGTTACAGGTTTCGCTGTAATGTAATGCTACAAGTTTGGCTGTAATGTAATGCTACAAGTTTGGCTGTAATGTAATGTTACAGGTTTCGCTGTAATGTAATGTTACAGGTTTCGCTGTAATGCACTGTTACAAGTTTGGCTGTAATGTAATGCTACAAGTTTGGCTGTAATGTAATGCTACAAGTTTGGCTGTAATTTTAAACATTCGGCTGTAGTGTTACAAGTTTGGTTGTAATGTAATGTTTCACCTTTAGCTGTAATGGTTCACAGCGTTTTCTCTCTGGTCACTTCCCTTCTGTTCTAAATTAATTTAAGACCTTTTTTAGATTGATGGTGAGATTTCTGCACTTGTGATGGTGAGAGCTGCTTGTGTTTTGCCTTTGTAAATCTCAGAGAGGAGCGCAGACATTCAGCATGCAGGTGCAAATATGATTCAGTCCCAACATGTTTATCAGTCACGTGTGAGACCCGTGTGGAGGCCTGTAAAAAGTCGTAACTCACGTGTATAGTATAGACACATGCGCACTGCTGGAGGGGAAAAACAATTTAGTAAATTCAGTATGTATTATGTATACATCTGTATAATATAGACAATATGGGATTATTTCATACAAATGAAATGTACACAACTTTTAAGACAGGTGTCTGACAGGTAATGTAATCCGATACTTTATTCCGTCTGATCTAATAGGCTTCACAGTTAGTGACCGTTAGCCTACGTCGGTAACATGGTGACGCATCACTGCCTTTGAAGCTTAGACCTTTATAGAGATCAAAGCACAACAGAGTTATGAGAAAGTGAGGCGTATTGTTTCAGACTCACCTCATATAAACATATAAACATGAACAGAAAAAATTTCACTGTGTATCTGAAGACTGTTTTTACTTCAGTGCAGTTTGATATTACTCCGCCCCCTCCCTAGGCTCCGCCTTCCAAAGTTTAAAGGCAGGAATGGCAGGAGGTTGTTTTTTTATTTTATTTTATTTTATTTTTTAAGTAAATAATCTTTATAACAAGTTCAAATAGGGTCATGTTTCATCACGTTTACATCATTTACATTTGCAGATTCCACACAAACAGCCCAATTGTGTGGTATCGATTAAAACCAAGTAAAATAAAACGATTATTTATGATTAATTACTACAATAAACTCGAAGTGCTTTGCAGTGTGCAGAAAAATGCCTTGAAAAAGTCAAAAATAAAACGGTCAAATAGGTTATTTTAAACTCTAATAATGTAGTACATAATGAAAATGATGGAAAGGAGGATATGATTATAACTGTACAATTTAATTCCATTAAAAATGGCATTTAATATAGTTTTAAAAGGAGTGTAAAAGTAGAGTAAAAGTGCAGTAATTAAAATAATATGAAGGCAACCACCAGTAAATATGGACTATCACTGCGACTTAATTTAGAAGTCAAATTACGTACGTTAGCAATGTCGTTTGAGGCAGGTATGTGTAGATTTTGGCATGTGTTTGTGGAATTTCCATTACTTTGGAGATCACTTTGGTATTTTGAGGTAAAAGGAAATTTGTTGCAAAAGAAAAATGCAGGTTTGAGGTGTCGACTGCGTAGCTCAAGTCTTTACACGCTGCTACAACTTCGGGTCAAATACCAAACTCTCTCTCTCTCTCTCTATCTCTCTCTCTCTCTCTCTAATCATCTCACCACACACCCTCTGTCTTTCACTTTATCACTCCCTGAATCATATCCCATCATGCATTCCTGTGACGTGAGCGTACGTTGGTTCTGATGGTGAAATATCCTCCCTGAGGTGCACTATGTCCTCACACTTTATATTCCCCTGATAAGAAACAGAGTAAGTCGATATTACTAATATTATTTTATATCACAGTATACAATATTTATATTTGATAGAATGATTGCGGACAAAATATCGCCATCGAGTTTCATTTGAAATTAGGCATCAAATAGTCTGTTTCACTTGAAATATATATTTTTTCATTGAGTGAGAGGGTTTTAACAGGCAGGAATAGCAGAGGTTGCTTTTTTAGTTCCTTTAAAAAAAATACATATATATATATATATATATATATATATATATATATATATATATATATATATATATATATATATATATATATATATATAATATAATAAAATAAAGTATTTTTATAATCCTTACAACATAGGTGACGTTCAAACACAGTAATAAAGAAACAAAAACTATTAATATTTTCCAATTTTACTATTTTATTAATGTAATTAATAATAACAGTGGCAAAAAAAACAACGATATAAAATAAAAATATTTTAAAATAAAAACAATGTAAAAAGTGTGCAAAATATAATTAAAATGCATTAATTAAAATTATGTAAAAGTAAAAAGTAGCCTGGCAGTAAAACTAATAATAAAATAATAAAAGCTGTTTCTCCTTCTTCTTCTTCTTCTTTTTATTTTTCATCAGTGACAGATGACACACTTTTATTGGTAATGTTTTTGCTGCTTAAAAACAAAAAGCTTCTTCACTTCTCTATTCTTGACGTATATAATTTTGTCAGGTTTGATTAAGTTCAAGTTGAGTTTTTCTTTCTCAATAATTTAGCAGCATGTCTGAGGTAAATGTTGATTTTCCCTGCACCTGTGTGCTAGCCAGCTAAATCATTAGCCATGTGGGGAATTTAAAATGAGAACCTGAACACGCAATACAGTCTCTGATCGAGAGGAGTGAACACTTTGTATTTGTTTGGAGTTTGGAGGCTAGCTAATAAGTCAGGCTAAATGTTTATCTAGCTAGCATGTAGCCGTTCTGTCCTTTATACACACAGTGACAGTGGAAACAATACAAAACCGTCGACGTTTTCCTCAGATCTGTTGGTATATTGCTAAAAAAAAAGACTCCATGTAACTAAATTAACACTATAGTTACAGTTCTCAATATGGGTGAACTCATATTCATTAGCAGTTGATGCTAAGTCCAATTACAACACATGGCTTTATAGCCGAGTCTTTTTTTTTTTTTTTTTTAGTAATGTACTAACACATCTGAGGGAAATGTTGATATTCTCTATAATTTTTTGTGGTCAGGTCACATTGCGTTTATGTTCCCCGTATAAGAGACAGATGGCCATGACTATGAGCTAGCTAGCTAAATTGTTAGCCTCAATCATTACCTAGCTTAAGTATTTCTCAGTTGCCTAGCAACAGTTTGCCAGCATATCTGGTGTTAGCCATTGAAAGGCATCGAAATTGCGATTTTAGTCTCTTTCTGTCTCGTTGTGTTTTGCTGCTCTGTGATTCTCTGCTTTTAGTGTGTTTCACATGGTTGTCAGTCCAGTCAGCTGACCTACTGCTGTGTGTGTGTGTGTGTGTGTGTGTGTGTGTGTGTGTGTGTGTGTGTGTGTGTGTGTGTGTGGCTTTTTAAATCTCCTTATCTCTTTGTAGCTAGTAGCTAGTAATTTGGAGGATTTAGCTGTATTATATTTAATGAATGTGTTGTGATAAGTGTAAAGTGAGTGTCTTTGAGGATTGTCAGTGGCTAATCTGTGTTCTCTCTGAGGCTAACTACACTTTATTAGCGCTTCCTGCTTTTCTTCAGTCTGACTGAATTAATATTTCTCACTGCAAGGAACTGAAGGGCTTGTACATGCATCATTACAATAATGCTAATATAAAATGGAAAGGTATTTGTACATATGTGTTTAACCGTGTGTGTGTGTGTGTGTGTGTGTGTGTGTGTGTGTGTGTGTGTGTGTGTGTGTGTGTGTGTTGCAGTATGCTCGGGTGTGGATCCCCGACCCTGAGGAGGTGTGGAGGTCAGCAGAGCTCACTAAAGACTACAAACAGGGGGACACAGTCCTGCACCTGCAGCTCGAAGATGGCATGGTGAGTGAGTGTGTGTGTGTGTGTGTGTGTGTGTGTGTGTGTGTGTGTGTGTGTGTGTGTGTGTGTGTGTGTGTGTGTGTGTGTGTGTGTGTGTAAAACCCCAGACATAGTTGCTCAGTCAGAACATGTTTATTGTCTATAGTTTGCTTTTTTACATTTCTGTTAGGCTTTTCCTTCTCTTTCATATGTTGTTTGTTCTTTTTTTCATAGGCTGTTCTTTCTCGTCTTCTCTCTCATAGGCTATTCCTTTTCTCCTATAAACTGTTTCTTTTCTCCTATAGGCGGTTCCTTCTCTACTATAGACTGTTCCTCCTCTACTATAGGCTGTTCCTCCTCTACTATAGGCGGTTCCTCCTCTACTATAGGCTGTTCCTCCTCTACTATAGGCTGTTCCTCCTCTACTATAGGCTGTTCCTCCTCTACTATAGGCGGTTCCTCCTCTACTATAGGCTGTTCCTCCTCTACTATAGGCGGTTCCTCCTCTACTATAGGCGGTTCCTCCTCTACTATAGGCGGTTCCTCCTCTCCTACAGACTGTTCCTCCTCTACTATAGACTGTTCCTCCTCTACTATAGGCGGTTCCTCCTCTACTATAGACTGTTCCTCCTCTACTATAGGCGGTTCCTCCTCTACTATAGACTGTTCCTCCTCTACTATAGGCGGTTCCTCCTCTACTATAGACTGTTCCTCCTCTACTATAGACTGTTCCTCCTCTACTATAGACTGTTCCTCCTCTACTATAGGCTGTTCCTCCTCTACTATAGGCTGTTCCTCCTCTACTATAGGCGGTTCCTCCTCTACTATAGGCGGTTCCTCCTCTCCTACAGACTGTTCCTCCTCTACTATAGGCTGTTCCTCCTCTACTATAGGCTGTTCCTCCTCTACTATAGGCGGTTCCTCCTCTACTATAGACTGTTCCTCCTCTACTATAGGTGGTTCCTCCTCTACTATAGACTGTTCCTCCTCTACTATAGGCGGTTCCTCCTCTACTATAGGCGGTTCCTCCTCTACTATAGGCGGTTCCTCCTCTACTATAGACTGTTCCTCCTCTCCTATAGGCGGTTCCTCCTCTCCTATAGGCGGTTCCTCCTCTACTATAGGCGGTTCCTCCTCTACTATAGGCTGTTCCTCCTCTCCTATAGGCGGTTCCTCCTCTCCTATAGGCTGTTCCTCCTCTACTATAGGCGGTTCCTCCTCTACTATAGACTGTTCCTCCTCTACTATAGGCTGTTCCTCTTCTACATTAGAACCCTTACTCCCACAGGCTGTTCCTCCTCTACTGTAGGTTGTTCCTTCTGTCATATAGACTGTTCCATCTCTCCCATAGGCTGTTTCTTCTCTACTGTAGACTGTTCCCAGTCTCCCTCTCTTGTCTCTTTTCACGGTCATATAGACTGATCCATCTTTCCCATAGGCTTCTCTATGTCCTGCAGGCTTTTCCTTTTCTCCTGTAAGCTCTTCCCTGTATAACGGAGGCCTAAACACTCTCTTGTAGGCTGTTATCTGTTATATAGGCTGTTCCCTCTCTCCTATAGGCTGTTCTCTCTTTTTCCTGTAGCTAACTAAACTAAAATAGCCAGTTAACCCCAGTGAGTGTTATAATAAATATTATCTAGTTATGCAGCTAGCTGTTTCACCGCACATTTAAATATCCAAGTAGGAAATATAGAATGCTTTGTTATATCTTAATTTTGAAATAAATTCAGGAAGGCGTCAAATTCTTATTATGCGGTTGTGTTTAAGGATCTGGAGCACAAGTTGGACCCGAAGACTAAAGCCCTGCCTCACCTGCGGAACCCCGACATCCTGGTGGGAGAAAATGACCTGACAGCTCTGAGTTACCTTCACGAACCGGCCGTGTTGCACAACCTGAAAGTGCGCTTCATCGATTCCAAACTCATCTACACCTATTGCGGTAAACACACACACACACCTACATGCATTAAAACAAGTACAATACTACAGTTTCTCTCCAGGAGGACAGACATTAGCATGCTGCGTCTTGTATTCTTGTGTAACATATGGTCAAGAAAATGTTATAATATTAAGAGAATCCAGTTTTAATCTTCTCTGGAGTTTTTGGACTACTGAATAGTGTTCTCCAGGTCAGGATGGAGCTTGATTGGTTTCTATTTTTTGGACATTTCAACAGTTTTTTTTCCCTCTTTCCTCTATAACACAGGCATTGTGTTGGTGGCCATTAATCCGTATGAAACTTTGCCCATTTATGGCACGGACATCATTAACGCGTACAGCGGCCAGAACATGGGAGACATGGACCCGCACATATTCGCCGTGGCTGAGGAGGCCTACAAACAGATGGCCAGGTATGTGAAAGTGTGTGTAGACATGTAGTAGACTGGGTGTGGTCTGTGGTTTGAGTGTATGTGTGTGTGTGTGTGTGTGTGTGTGTGTGTGTGTGTGTGTGTGTGTGCAAGGTGTCTTTGAGAGTACGGTTTCTAGGTCATCTCATTGCATGCTGCGGCAAATAATCTAGCCGCAGTCTCTCTCTAACACACACACACACACACACACACACACACACACACACACACAGTACCACAGAATCTCCCTAATAAAAATGCTTTCCATTTATTCCATGTCTTATCAGGACACACAGATTTTCCCTCAAGACACATCTTTCCATCATTCTGTTTTTCCCTTTTCTTCATCTCAGAGACGAGAGGAACCAGTCCATCATTGTCAGCGGAGAGTCCGGCGCTGGGAAGACGGTTTCAGCCAAATACGCCATGAGATACTTCGCTACGGTGAGCGGCTCAGCCAGCGAGGCCAACGTCGAGGAGAAAGTGCTCGCCTCCAACCCTATCATGGAGGTAAGGAACTAAAAACTGAACCGTTTCTACATTTACATTTATGGCTTTTGGCATTTCAAATGCTATCAAAAACACATCCACATGCTAGCTCACTAGGTCAGCGACGACGAAGAGTACCATCGGTCTAAAAACCCAGTTGAAGAACCCAAAGAACACAAGAAGTAGTTTTTTTTAAATAACAGTGCTAATTTAAGTGCTTGGTGAAGAGGCAGGACTTTAGTCTTGTCTGAAGATAGCCCGTTACTCTATTAGGGTACCAGGGTGAGTTTATTCCACCACCTTGATGCAAGTCCTTCTTGTACCAGGAGAGATGGTGGGTTCAAAGTGTGGTGCAGTACGAGGTGGGATAAGTGCTTTCAGGTAAGTGGGAACTGGTCCATTTTTGGTTTTGTAGGCGAGCATAAGTGTTTTAAATCTGATGTGGGCAGCTACAGGAAGCCAGTGGAGAGAGCGTTGTAATGGGGTGGTGTGGGAGAACTTGGGAAGGTTGAAAACAAGTGGTGCACATGGGATCAGATGGTGCACAGTGAAAGACCTGCCAGGAGCGAGTAGCAGGAGTCTTGTCCGGGGACTGAACAAGCACCTGAGTGGATAGAAGCATGAGCGAGTCTGTTTAGCGATGTGAGGCGAGAAGGATGGTTGGTTGTCCATGGTTACCCACAAGGTTGTATGCAGTGAAAGATGGTAAGATCTGAGAGCTGTCCAGGGAGATCACAAGAACTTGACATGAGGATGGATCTCCAAGTATGAACAGAAACTCAGTTTTATTGGAATTTAGTTTCAGCCGATGACTAGATGTCTACCAGACATGCTGAGATCTGATCAGAAACACAAGTGGGTGAAGGAGGAATGTAGAGGATGAGTTGAGTGTCATCAGCATAGCAGTGGTTTGAAAACCCTTTTGAGGATGTGACCTCAGAGGACCCAGCACTGCTCCTTGTGGGACACCAGTGGAGTTCCAAGACTCATAAGGATGGACAAGAGAGTCTTGTGAAGGCTTCTGAAAGATTGAGAAGAATCTCAAAGCGTCCTGTTGACACATGGTTTCTGTAGACTTCTCCTTCTTTTTGTCCTGTTGGTTGATCCTTATCTTCTATAAACTGTTCCTTTGCTACACAGTGGGAGACATGGACCCGCACATGATGAGCTGCCGTCCACGAGGAGATGTCTACCTGACATGCTGAGATCTGATCAGAAACATGAGTGTGTGAAGGAGGAACGTAGAGGATGAGTTGAGTGTCATCGGCATAGCAGTGGTTTGAAAACCCATTTGAGGATGTGACCTCAGAGGACCCAGCACTGCTCCTTGTGGGACACCAGTGGAGTTCCAAGATTCATAAGGATGGACAAGAGAGTCTTGTGAAGGCTTGAAAGATTGAGGAGAATCTCACAGCGTCCTGCTGACACGTGTCTACACAATGATTCTGCTCTTGCTCCTACACAAGTTGATGCATGTCTTCTAATATCTCACCTGCTCCGATGCTGACCTACATAGCGTAACCTTGGTTACCTCAGGGATTTCAGTTTAGGGTTGTTTTTTTTGGCCAGATAAAGATTTGATCAACCTGCTTATTTCTAATATGTGCTCTTTCACTCCAAACTTCATTTTGTCTTCAGACTCACACCCATGAGTGCTGTAGGAAGGTCATAACTACTGTACACTGTAGGTGTGTGTGAGAGTTGGCGTGTGTTTGATAGAATGTGCGAAGTCTTTGTCTGCACGTTTAAGTCGGATCAGCCGTGTTTCAGTCATGGCCTCTGAGAAGGCTGATGTGATTAACATCAGAGCGAGCGAGTTTGTGGAAGGCTCCTGGCCAAAATCTTAACTTGGATAATGATTAATGGAAGCCAGGAGTTAGCTTAACGTGTTAGCCATGCTAATATCCGGCTTTAATCATTAGCAGGAAAGTGTGTGTCACGCTTTCAGATTAGTGGTTAAACAGATATAGAGATATTTTTCCTCCATGCTCACACTGTTTCAAAAAAAGCAGATAAATGAGATTGTGCTGCTGAATGCAGTCCCAATGGACTCCCATGACTTCCCATGATGCTTTGCTCTGCAGCATTGATTTCCTGACCTACTGCAGAGGAACAGAGATTCTGTATACACACATACTGTATGTACAAAAATATACTGCGCACACTCATTTTCACCGTATAGAATCAACACACCATTCAGTCATGCGTAACTCCTGCTACGTAACACACACACATTATTACTGACTCGCTAACAGAGCTGAATTAAATCCCCTCGTCTCTCGTCTTCAGGCCATAGGAAACGCCAAAACGACCAGGAACGACAACAGCAGCCGCTTTGGGAAGTACATCGAGATCGGCTTCGACAAGCGCTACCACATCATCGGCGCTAACATGAGGACGTACCTGCTGGAGAAGTCGCGAGTCGTGTTTCAGGTGAGACTCGCACAACACTTTTGTTTCTCACCGGGTTTAAAGCCTTGTAACAGCATAGCCTCGTAGCTCCAGCGCTATATTATGTTTATATTAAGTAGAGGGACAGACCGTTAGATGGACAGACAGACAGAGAGGTAGATGGGCAGATAAATAGGTAGATGGGCAGACAGACAGAGAGGTAGATGGGCAGACAGACAGAGAGGTAGATGGGCAGACACACACAGAGAGGTAGATGGGCAGACAGACAGAGAGGTAGATGGGCAGACAGACAGAGAGGTAGATGGGCAGACACACAGAGAGGTAGATGGGCAGACAGACAGAGAGGTAGATGGGCAGACAGACAGAGAGGTAGATGGGCAGACAGACAGAGAGGTAGATGGGCAGACAGACAGAGAGGTAGATGGGCAGTCAGACAGAGAGGTAGATAGGCAGACAGACAGAGAGGTAGAGAGGTAGATGAGCAGACAGAGAGGTAGATGGGCAGATAAATAGGTAGATGGGCAGACAGACAGAGAGGTAGATGGGCAGACAGACAGAGAGGTAGATGGGCAGACAGACAGAGAGGTAGATGTGCAGACAGACAGAGAGGTAGATGGGCAGATAAATAGGTAGATGGACAGACAGACAGACAGACAGAGAGGTAGATGGACAGACAGACAGACAGAGAGGTAGATGGACAGACAGAGAGGTAGATGGACAGACAGAGAGGTAGATGGACAGACAGAGAGGTAGATGGACAGACAGACAGAGAGGTAGATGGACAGACAGACAGAGAGGTAGATAGACAGACAGACAGAGAGGTAGATGGACAGACAGACAGAGAGGTAGATGGACAGACAGACAGAGAGACAGAGAGGTAGATGGGCAGACAGACAGAGAGACAGAGAGGTAGATGGGCAGACAGACAGAGAGACAGAGAGGTAGATGGGCAGACAGACAGAGAGGTAGATGGGCAGAGAGACAGAGAGGTAGATGGGCAGACAGACAGAGAGACAGAGAGGTAGATGGGCAGACAGACAGAGAGACAGAGAGGTAGATGGGCAGACAGAGAGAGAGACAGAGAGGTAGATGGGCAGACAGACAGAGAGGTAGATGGGCAGACAGACAGAGAGGTAGATGGGCAGAGAGACAGAGAGGTAGATGGGCAGACAGACAGAGAGACAGAGAGGTAGATGGGGAGACAGACAGAGAGACAGATGGGCAGACAGACAGAGAGACAGATGGGCAGACAGACAGAGAGACAGAGAGACAGATGGGCAGACAGACAGAGAGACAGAGAGGTAGATGGGCAGACAGACAGAGAGGCAGAGAGGTAGATGGGCAGACAGACAGAGAGGTAGATGGGCAGACAGACAGAGAGGTAGATGGACAGACAGAAAGTGTCCATTTTCAATGGCTGATGTACTGTTTGTATTACCCATAATGCACTGCTGAGATCCGTCATGCTTATTTAGTCTGGTGCGGTGATTTGCTTTAGCTGGTTTTTAAATAGAGGGCTACCTTGTATGCTAACTGTGAATTAGCCTTTTAGCTAGCAGGCTAATACCTAGCTAGCTACTACAAGGCTACTACAAGGCAACTTTTATCTGTTAAACACGACAGGATAAACACAATAATCAAGCTTCAGTTAGCGTCATTGTGCTTTAAGGCTAATCAGGAATGAGGATAATGAAGTTAAGCATGTTGGTCCAGTGTTATATAAAAAAACACACACACACACACACACACACACACACACACACGCCCACACTGTGAATTCCTGTGTGTGTGTGTGTGTCTGTGACTTTCATTGCCTTGGGTGCTGAGTGAGATTCCGGGCGTGGCTTTCGGCTCATTCCTCAGTCTGCAGTCAGATTAGCATGATGCAAAATACAAAGTGAAAAGTTTTAGGTTCATATAATAAAACACATTTGGGAATTTTATTACTTTACTAGCTAGCTAGTTAGTATGCTATTAAATTAGCCTGCTAGTTAAAATATCTGTATTAGCATGGCTCATCCCAGTGTACTAACTGACTAGCGTGCTGACATGCTAGCTCGATAACTAGCTAGAAGCATAAAATAATGACGTCCGGTCCACTGTTGGAGTGGAGACACTCCGTCTGAACGCAGGAAGTGTTGAATTTCTGGTAAAAGTACAGGAACGTTTTCTAGCTTTATCTTCTGATTAGCCTGTAACGTTTTCCTCGTCTCTCTCCATCTTTCTGCAGGCGGATGACGAGAGGAATTATCACATCTTCTACCAGCTCTGTGCCTCCTTCCACCTTCCTGAGTTCAAGACCCTGAAACTCAGTGAGAAACACATACACACACACACACACACACACACACACACACACACACACACACACTACTATAGAGAAAAGTGTGTGTGGGGGGGGATATTTAAAATAATTTATCGAATATACATCATTCAGTCGTAACAAATGTAAAAGAATGAAACAATAATCTGAAATAATGAGAAATACATATCTGGTAAAAATGTACAAAAGTGAAAAAGTACAATAATAAAATGAGTGGAAGAAAGATAACAATAATAAACGGTCAAAAAGCTCTTTCACATTGTACAGAAAAATAAATTAAATAAATAAACAAGTGTACAAAAACTATCATCTCACTCAGTTTGGGGAAAAAATGATATTAGAATTATAACAAATAATAAATCATCCAAAATGCTTATTTAAAAAAATACTTAAATGTGGGGAAAAATTCAATGTAACGAAAAAATACTTCTGTGTGTGAGAGTGCACAAGTGTGTGTGTGTGTGTGTGTGTGTGTGTGTGTGTGAAGTGTGTTCGTGTTGACGCAGCATGGAAACTGGGGATCAGAGCTTTCCTACCGAGAAACAGCTTGTGTTCTTACACACTTCGTCATTTATTAGCGCACACACACCACCTGTATATCAACACACACATGCGCACACACACCACCTGTATATCAACACACATATGCGCACACACACCACCTGTATATCAACACACACATGCGTGCACACACACACTCTCTTGCGCACTCTCACTCGCACTCGCGTACTCTGTATATAACTTACCAACAACATATAACACACACAATCTGTATATTAACACACACACACACACACACACCTATAGGGCCCTGTATAAATATGTAGTGTCTCTTACACACACACACACACACACACACACACACACACACACACACACACACACACACACACTGCTGGCTCTGTCTTCTCCTGCGCTGGCGACCAACTCAACTGACTTCCTGCCCAACTGACACCCTATTAATGAGGGCTCTGTGTGTGTGTGTGTGTGTGTGTGTGTGTGTGTGTGTGCGTGCGTGTGTGAGTGCGCACACATGTGTATGATGTAATGCCACACGTTCACATTCAGTGTTCTGTTGCCAAGCAACAGCCAGCATCTCCTTTAATCTCTCTAGAGGTGTTTGTATTTGTTTGGGCTTCTTCCTGTATTTTTCATCACTTCCTGTTTGTTATCATGTAGATTGAGATTGAGATTATCAGGTGACACGGTGTGTGCGGTACATATGCGCTAATAAGCAGATATACAGTATGATATACCATAACATTACACACACACACACACACACACACACACACACACAGTGTAACACTTTAAATTTAAATTTAAAATATTGTCAATGTTTTTTTTTTTTTTTTATTCATAGTAAGAGCACAAAATTCTTCACTGCTCTAATTAGCACTATTATCATGTAACTGTCAGTGTATATAACTTGCTGGCTACTTTGAAGAAGCTAACTCACTAGCATGTTGTGTGTTAGTGTCTGTGGTGTCTATTGTAGCCATGCTATACGATAATATTACAGTATTTAACACACACCATAAACATTATCCTGGACACTTTTATCAACGTCCTGTGTCTCACTCAGGCGACTGTCTGGTGTAACTAACCTGTTTTCATAGTTGTTCATAGAATTCTACAATTCTTTTAAATTTAGCCAGCTAGCGAAAACTAACTTAGCAAACATAGTTCAGTAAACATTAGCTGTGTGTAACTCGCTAGCTAGAAATTGAGACAGCTAGCTATACATTATGGCACAATCAGTTTAGTTGAGCTGTCATGTAGCTAACATTTTCTATGTGTGTGTGTGTGTGTGTGTGTGTGTGTGTGTGTGTGTGTGTGTGTGTGTGTGTGTGAGCGCAGAAGGTGCAAATGAATTCCACTACACCAAACAGGGCCGAAACCCGGTCATCGATGGAGTGGAAGATGCGAAGGAGATGTCGACTACCAGGAACGCCTTCACACTGCTGGGTAAGACCTGCTGTGTGTGTGTGCGTTTGGTGTGTGTGTGTGTGTGTGTTTATGCGAGATAGACGTGTGTTTTGTTGTGTGCGGTGTTTGTGTAGTATTGTGTAATAGCAATGTGTGTAGTACACTATGTTGTGTGCATAGTATGGTATAATAGTGTTATGTGAGCTATAGTGTGTTGTATAATAGTGTTGTGTAGTGTTGTTTGTTGGTAATATATTGTAATGCTAGTGCATATGTAGTATAGTGTGTTGTGTTAGCTATAGTGTTGTATTATAGTATAGCGTTTGTTATAGTAGTACGTGGTGTTGTGTGAGTGGCGTAGGATAGTGTAATATTAATGTGTGTGTAGTACACCGTTGTTTGCGTAGTATTGTGTAATAGTGCTGTGTGTGCTATAGCGTGTTGTATTATACAGTAGTATAATGTTTAGTATGGTATGTTGTGCGAGAGTGGTGAGTGTAGTGTAGTGTGTAGAGTAATAATGTGTAGTTTAGTGTGTAGAGTAACAATGTGTGTGTAGTGTAGTGTGTAGAGTAATAATGTGTAGTGTAGTGTGTAGAGTAATAATGTGTAGTGTGGTGTGTAGAGTAATAATGTGTAGTGTGGTGTGTAGAGTAATAATGTGTAGTGTGGTGTGTAGAGTAATAATGTGTAGTGTGGTGTGCAGAGTAATAATGTGTAGTGTAGTGTGTAGAGTAATAATGTGTAGTGTGTAGAGTGATAATGTGTGTAGTGTGGTGTGTAGAGTAATAATGTGTGTAGTGTGTAGAGTGATAATGTGTAGTGTGGTGTGTAGAGTAATAATGTGTAGTGTGGTGTGTAGAGTAATAATGTGTAGTGTGGTGTGTAGAGTAATAATGTGTAGTGTGGTGTGCAGAGTAATAATGTGTAGTGTAGTGTGTAGAGTAATAATGTGTAGTGTAGTGTGTAGAGTGATAATGTGTGTAGTGTGGTGTGTAGAGTAATAATGTGTAGTGTGGTGTGTAGAGTAATAATGTGTAGTGTGGTGTGTAGAGTAATAATGTGTAGTGTGGTGTGTAGAGTAATAATGTGTAGTGTGGTGTGTAGTGTAGTGTGTAGAGTAACAATGTGTGTAGTGTAATAATGTGTGTAGTATAGTGTGTAGAGTAACAATGTGTGTAGTGTGGTGTGTAGAGTAATAATGTGTAGTGTGGTGTGTAGAGTAATAATGTGTAGTGTGGTGTGCAGAGTAATAATGTGTAGTGTAGTGTGTAGAGTAATAATGTGTGTAGTGTGGTGTGTAGAGTAATAATGTGTAGTGTGGTGTGTAGAGTAATAATGTGTAGTGTGGTGTGTAGAGTAATAATGTGTGTAGTGTGGTGTGTAGAGTAATAATGTGTGTAGTGTGGTGTGTAGAGTGATAATGTGTAGTGTGATGTGTAGAGTAATAATGTTTAGTGTGTGTAGAGTAATAATGTGTAGTGTAGTGTGTAGAGTAATAATGTGTAGTGTGGTGTGTAGAGTAATAATGTGTAGTGTAGTGTGTAGAGTAATAATGTGTAGTGTGGTGTGTAGAGTAATAATGTGTAGTGTAGTGTGTAGAGTAATAATGTGTAGTGTGGTGTGTAGAGTAATAATGTGTGTAGTGTGGTGTGTAGAGTGATAATGTGTAGTGTGGTGTGTAGAGTAATAATGTGTGTAGTGTGGTGTGTAGAGTGATAATGTGTAGTGTGGTGTGTAGAGTAACAATGTGTAGTGTGGTGTGTAGAGTAATAATGTGTAGTGTAGTGTGTAGAGTAATAATGTGTAGTGTGGTGTGTAGAGTAATAATGTGTAGTGTAGTGTGTGGAGTAATAATGTGTGTAGTGTGGTGTGTAGAGTGATAATGTGTAGTGTGGTGTGTAGAGTAATAATGTGTAGTGTGGTGTGTAGAGTAATAATGTGTAGTGTGGTGTGTAGAGTAATAATGGGTAGTGTGGTGTGTAGAGTAATAATGTGTAGTGTAGTGTGTAGAGTAATAATGTGTAGTGTGGTGTGTAGAGTAATAATGGGTAGTGTGGTGTGTAGAGTAATAATGTGTAGTGTAGTGTGTAGAGTAATAATGTGTAGTGTGGTGTGTAGAGTAATAATGTGTAGTGTGTAGAGTAACAATGTGTGTAGCTGTTGGTAGTATAATGTGATGTGTAGTCTTGTGTGTGTAGTATAGTGTGTTGTGTGTAGTATACTATGTTGTGTGTAGTGTAGTGTGTAGGGTTGTTAGTGGTATAGTGTAAAAGTGATGTGTGTACGTAGTTTAATGTGTAGCACTGTTGGTAATATAGTGTAACAGTGATGTGTAGTCTCGCGTGTGTAGTATAGTGTGTTGTGTGTGTGTAGTGTACTGTTGTGTAACAGTTGTGCGTGGTGTTGTTGTCATCAGGCATTAACGAGTCGTATCAGATGGGGCTGTTCCAGGTCCTGGCGGCCATCTTGCACCTGGGCAATGTGGAGGTGAAGGACAGAGACGCAGACAGCAGCATCATAGCGGTGAGCGAACACACACACACACACACACACACACACACACACACACACACACACACACACACGTGTATTATAAACACACAACCATACAGTAAACATATTAGAATGATTGGGTCGAGAGGTGTGCTGATGTCATAACCTCGCTCCGAACTTGCCTTCTGATTGGTTCCTCCTCTCCAGCCCAATAATGGCCACCTGAGCGTGTTCTGTGATCTGCTGGGCGTGGCCTATCAGGACATGGCTCACTGGCTGTGCCATAAGAAGCTGAAGACGGCGTCTGAGACGTACATCAAACCGGTTCCCAGAGTGCAGGCCATGAACTCCAGAGACGCTCTGGCCAAACACATCTACGCCAAACTGTTCAACTGGATCGTCGAGCACGTCAACAAGGCGCTGCACTCGTCCGTCAAACAGCACTCGTTCATCGGCGTGCTCGACATCTACGGGTGTGTAGCTTTATCATTTAATACTGAAATTACACACATCGGTATTCAGAGCTCAGGCATAACTACTGACTCAGCGCTATTCAGAAGTTACGTGAGAGTTAGAGGGGCGGAGTTTGTCTGGATCAAGTGCTGTTCTATGTGCCGCTGAGTGTGGAAGCCATTTTGTTCATTTAAACCAGTGATTAATGTGATATTTACCACTAGGACTCTTCATGTAGCGATATATATTGGCGATATACTCGACTCCTATTAGATTTCTTTAAACACTCGACTTCTTCTCATTCACATATCATCATATTAGCCTTTGTTCATTTTTAAATCGTCTCAGTAGAGATTCCTTCGTCCTTCTTCAGTCGGCATTTTCTATCCCTGATGGTTTGTGGTTTAAAGGCGAGTGCTTGTGTTTAGAGGCGGTGGTGTAGACCCTCGGAGAGATCTCAGAGGTGTGAACTACACACGAGTGATTTTAATAATCTGGATGTGAAGCTCAGAAAGAAAACGTCTGCTTAACCGACTCTGAACACGAGGAACTTTCCCCATGTAAACCTTTGGATTTAAGTCGCCAGCTGTGACTATATGTGAAGCCATGTCAAATAATAATATTACAATAATAAATGATCGTATTATAAATGATGTAATTAAATAACAACTTTTTTTTCAGGTTTGAAACTTTCGAGATTAACAGTTTTGAGCAGTTCTGTATCAACTATGCTAATGAGAAACTCCAGCAGCAGTTTAACATGGTGAGCTTCCTGTTTCTCTCCGTCCTTCACCTCCTTTACTACTCGATGTATTTCTGAGTATCTCTACCCATCTGTGAGTGTTTCTGAGTATATTGGTTCTGAGCATTTGTATTTCTCAGCATTTTATATTGATTAGTATTTGTGAGTATTTTAGTATTCTTTTTGAGTGTGAGTGTTTGAGTGAGTATTTGTATTTGTGAGTATTTGCGAGCGTGAGTATTTGTATTTGGGAGTATTTGCGAGCGTGAGTATTTGCGAGCGTGAGTATTTGCGAGCGTGAGTATTTGTGAGTGAGTGAGTATTTGTGGATGTGAGTATTTGTGAGTGCGAGTGAGTGTGTTTGTGAGTGTGATTATTTGTGAATGTGAGTGAGTGTGAGTATTTGCGAGTGTGAGTATTTGCGAGTGTGAGTATTTGCGAGTGTGAGTATTTGCGAGTGAGTATTTGTGAGTGAGTGAGTATTTGTGGGTGTGAGTATTTGTGAGTGCGAGTGAGTGTGTTTGTGAGTGTGATTATTTGTGAATGTGAGTGAGTGTGAGTATTTGTGAGTGTGTGTGAGTATTTGTGAGTGTGTGTGAGTATTTGTGAGTGCGAGTGAGTATTTGTGAGTGCGAGTGAGTGAGTGAGTGTGAGTGAGTGAGTGAGTGTGAGTATTTGTGAGTGTGAGTATTTGTGAGTGTGAGTATTTGTGAGTGTGAGTATTTGTGAGTGTGAGTATTTGTGAGTATTTGTGAGTGAGTATTTGTGAATGTGAGTATTTGTGAGTATCTGTGAGTGTGAGTGAGTGTGAGTGAGTGAGTGTGAGTATTTGTGAGTATGTGAGTGTGAGTGAGTGTGAGTATTTGTGAGTGAGTATTTGTGAATGAGTATTTGAGAGTATCTGTGAGTGTGAGTGAGTGTGAGTATTCGAGTCTTTGTGTGAGTGTGAGTGTTTGTATTCGTGAGTGAGTATTTGTATTTGTGAGTGTGAGTGTTTGTATTTGTGAGTGTGAGTGTTTGTGAGTGTGAGTGTTTGTGAGTGTGAGTGTGAGTGTGAGTATTTGTATTTGTGAGTGTGAGTATTTGTGAGTGAGTGTGAGTATTTGCGAGTGTGACTGAGTATTTGTATTTGAGTGTGAGTGTTTGTGAATGTGAGTATTTGTGAGTGTGAGCATTTGAGAGTATTTGTGAGTGTGAATATTTGAGAGTATTTGTGAGTGTGAGCATTTGAGAGTATTTGTGAGTGTGAGCATTTGAGAGTATTTGTGAGTGTGAGTATTTGAGAGTATTTGTGAGTGTGAATATTTGAGAGTATTTGTGAGTGTGAGTATTTGAGAGTATTTGTGAGTGTGAGTATTTGTGAGTATTTGTGAGTGTGAGTATTTGAGAGTATTTTTGAGTGTGAGTATTTGAGAGTATTTGTGAGTGTGAGTATTTGAGAGTATTTTTGAGTGTGAGTATTTGAGTGTATTTGTGAGTGTGCGTATTTGAGAGTATTTGTGAGTGTGAATATTTGAGAGTATTTTTGAGTGTGAGTATTTGAGAGTGTTTGTGAGTGTGAGTATTTGAGAGTATTTGTGAGTGTGAATATTTGAGAGTATTTGTGAGTGTGAGTATTTGAGAGTATTTGTGAGTGTGAGTATTTGAGAGTATTTGTGAGTGTGAGTATTTGAGAGTATTTTTGAGTGAGAGTATTTGAGAGTATTTGCGAGTGTGAGTATTTGAGAGTATTTGTGAGTGTGAGTATTTGAGAGTATTTTTGAGTGTGAGTATTTGAGAGTATTTGCGAGTGTGAGTATTTGAGAGTATTTTTGAGTGTATGTATTTGAGTGTGTTTATGAGTGTGAGTATTTGAGAGTATTTGAGTGTATTTGTATTTGAGTGTATTTGTATTTGAGTGTATTTGTATTTGAGTGTGAGTGTTTGTGTTTGAGTGTTTGAGAGTGTGAGTGTTTGTGAGTGTTTGTGAGTGTGAGTGTTTGTATTTGTGAGTATTTGTATTTGAGAGTATTTGTATTTGAGTGTAAGTGTTTGTGAGTGTTTGTGAGTGTGAGTGTTTGAGAGTATTTTTGAGTGTGAGTGTGAGTGTTTGCGAGTGTTTGCGAGTGTTTGCGAGTGTTTGCGAGTGTTTGCGAGTGTTTGCGAGTGTTTGCGAGTGTGAGTATTTGTGAGTGAGTGTGAGTATTTGTGAGTGTGTATGAACCCTG
>CM042557.1:1983396-2005896 GCA_023630585.1 Cranoglanis bouderius | reverse complement strand
TAGTACACCTGGGTGACTAGGAACAGGAAATTGTTCAACCATGACTTCCTGTTTCACAGGGGTATAAATATGAGGTAACACATAGGCCAAATTCCCTTAGTCATTCATAACAATGGGTAAGACCAAGGAATATAGCTGTGATGTGTAGCAAAGGGTTGTTGAGCTTCACAAAATCGGAAGATGGGAAGTGGCTATAAGAAAATAGCACAAGCATTGAAAATGCCCATTTCCACCATCAGGGCAATAATTAAGAAGTTCCAGTCAACTGGAAATGTTATGAATCGACCTGGAATTGGACGTGTGTCTATATCGTCTCAACGCACTGTGAAGAGGATGGTTCGAGTGGCCAAAAAATCTCCAAGGATCACAGCTGGAGAATTGCAGAAGTTAGTTGCGTCTTGGGGTCAGAAAGTCTCCAAAACTACAATCTGAAGTCACCTACATCACCACAAGTAGTTTGGAAGGATTTCAAGAAAAAAGCCTCTACTCTCATCCAAAAACAAACTCAAGCGTCTTCAGTTTGCCTTCAGACACTACTGGACCTTCAAATGGGATCGGGTTCTATGGTCAGATGGAACCAAAATTGAGCTTTTTGGCAATAACACCAGAGGTGGTTTTGGTACACACAGAGAGGTAGCCATATGGAAAAGTACCTCATGCCCACGGTTAAATATGGTGGTGCCTCTTTAATGTTTTGGGGCTGTTTTTCTGCCAGAGGACCTGGACATTTTGTTAGGATAAATGGCATCATGGACTCTATCAAATATCAACAGATATTAAATGAAAACCTGACTGCCTCTACCAGAAAGCTTCAAATGGGCCGTGGTCGGATCTTCCAGCAGGACAATGATCCGAAACATACATCAAAATCAACACAAAAATGGTTTACTGACCACAAAATCAAGATCCTGCCCTGATCATCCCAGTCCCCTGACTTGAAACCCATAGAAAACCTGTGGGGTGAACTGAAGAGGAGAGTCCACCAGTGTGGACCTCGAAATTTGAAGGATCTGGAGAGATTCTGTATGGAGGAATGGTCTCAGATACCTTGCCATGTATTCTCCAACCTCATCAGGCATTATAGGAGAAGACTCAGAGCGGTTATCTTGGCAAAGCGAGGTAGCACAAAGTGCTGACTAAAAGGGTGCCAATAATTGTTGCACATCTATATTTAACAAATATATATTTTTTTATAAACCTGTGTTTTGTTTGATATCCATGAGAACAGAGTATTTATGTGAATTTTTTTAACAAAAGGTTAAACAATAAAGACAATTTTACACAGCTTTCTTTGCTCATATTTATCAAGGGTGCCAATATTAGTGGAGGGCACTGTACATGAGGAATACACCACTCCGTGTCGTGCTGTTACAGGAAAATAATCAGCGATGAAGCAGAGTTAATGTTACTGTCCAGAAGTTGTTTATTTTCCTCTAACAGCACATCCCTGAGTGTTTTATTCCTCTTACACCACAGCGATTTACCAACAAATACACTAATACATTTTTTATTTATTAAAGAACGTCATACATTTTATCTGTTTATAGTTACATTCATGTTAATTTTCCATTTTTTTTTCTCTTCTCTGTCCTGAAGATGTCAAGTTTACAGCTTTACCTCTGAGTGTTACAAAGCGCCGACACCGGAGACTCCTTCCATCGGTGTTACATAAACGTCTCCTTACAGATCTACGATACACACCTTTTTAATCTGTTTGTTAAGTGGAGCGTCCGCTGTACGAGTCCGCGTGGATGAGCTGTTACTATAGAAACGATAACGTATTAGAACAAGTGCATTAATATAAACCTGCGCTACTGTCAGAGCTGCTGTTATAGGAAACGAATCAACACCTTCTGACCAATCAGAGTCCAGAATTCAACAGCGCTGTGGTGTAAATAGGAAATAACAGACACCTGTGAATGTCAGATGTCAGGGGTACAAACCTCCAGATATAAATCTCATTTTTCACATGACTTTTTTCTTTTTGTGTGTGTGTGTGTGTGTGTGTGTGTGTGTGTGTGTGTGTGTGTGTGTGTATGTGTGTGTGTTGATACACACCAAGAATAGCTCATGAGCTCACACTAATTTTACAGCAGATTAAAATATTAATGTGTCATTCTGGCTTTAGAGGGAAACTCGAGCATGGTGTTATAACACAGTTATTAACTCCTGTAGCATTAATAGGATTTATAATTCTTATCTTCAGATTAAATGATTATTCTCAGAGCTTTAGTAGCCGATCCTAATCTTAACCATCAGGAAAATAAAAACCTAGTTTAGCTGAAAGTGCCGCATTTTATTCTTTTTGTGTTTTTTAGGTCATTAGTGTATAGTATAATCACAAATCTTTCACATTTAATCATTTATGGTGTTTGTAACGTGACTGGTTGCATGGGCTAATGTTTATATTTATCTTTGTGGCAAGAAATGCAACGAACATAAATATTATAGTATCAATAATTCAACATAATAAACAAATTAATTAATTAATAATATTGCAAATTCAGCCATTTTTATATTGTCATGGAATTGATGTTTATCACCTTCTCCATTTAAAAAAGAAAAAAGAAAAGAAAAGTAAAATCATGCACATTAAACGTCAGATGTCTTTAGATAGGATGGAATTTATGCAAATTTATGTAAATGTATGTAAATTGTCTATATTGTGTGAGTTTTACTTCAACTTTTTTTTAAATCCAGAGCTGATCATGTTTCAAATTTCTCTTTGGGGCATTTCATTTATTATTTTATCTTATTATTGTTATTATTATTATTATTATTATTATTATTTTTATGTTTCATTTTGAAAGGTTCAGTACAGGATTTAAACCAACAGATGGCACTTTAGAGGGCTTTTTCTTTTTTGTTCTCTACAGGGAACTACAGCCATGAACATGACTTCTGTTCATTTATTTAGGCTCTTCAGGATTTTAAATGTAATTCTTTACATCTTCAATTTCAAAATGACATAAAATTTAAAGCAAAGACCTAAATAGCCAACAGAGGGCGCCGCAAACCTCGGAATTGATTTTTTCCCCATTTTTAAATACCCTCCCCCCGTCCTTTTTTTAAACAATAGTAAAAGAATCATAGGTGTTTTTTGTTTGTTTTCTGCAGGAAATTATACCCAATTTTTTCAGTAAAAATATAATTAGTATCATATCAGTATAATTCGTCCCTCATGTAGATATTTTGTCAAATAACCAGTCTAATGTCGTTGGTTATAGTATATAGTGTGTATAAATAGTGTTGATGTGGTATTTGTGTTGTGAACTGTCAATTGTTGTGTTGTAATGACATCATCAGTGACATCATTTCCTGCCTTTCAGATCTCCATCCTCATTGCCTGCGTGTATGTAATCCTCTGCTGCTCCTGCTGGTGGTCTGGGGCTTTTTATTTTACTGCAGTAGTGAATGATTTCTGCATTTCCCATATTTCATCTCCTCTCTGTTTGTGTTTGTGTGTGTGTGTCTGTTTGCCATCACGTGTTGTCCATGTGTCCTGTCACCATGACAACCTGTGCCTGTGCAGAAGGTAAACGCAGAGTGTTCTTCTTTCTCTTCATCTCTCTATCATCTCACCCCATCTCCTCCAGTTTAACCCTCACTTTAGGATCCTCTCTTCGCTGCATGTTCACCAGAGCTGTTAATAACGGGGTGCATGCACATGGTGTGTGTGTGTGTGTGTGTGTGTGTGTGTGTGTGTGTGGGTGGGTGTGGGTGGGCGTGGGTGGGTGTGTGTGGGTGGGTTGTTAGCAACAGAGATAATGGCTGTCTGAGTCATAATCCTGTATGTGTGTAAGGTCACGGGTGTGTATACCTTTGTAAGACAGTGAAGCGAGGCAGTGCTGCCTCAGCATGTTGAAGTTGCTGAGATGGAGAAAGTTCTCGGCTGCATTGATTTAAGTGCAGATCTGTAAAACTGCAGTGCTGATGGGATCTGATCTAACCAGACCTACCTCACATACTGCCTCAAATATTACCTCACACTACCTTTATACTGCATCACACACTGCCTCAAACATTACCATACACTGTCCTTATATTGCCTCACACACTGCCTTAAACTTTACCTCACACTGCCTTTATACTGCATCACACACTGCCTCAAACATTACCATACACTGTCCTTATATTGCCTCACACACTGCCTTAAACTTTACCTCACACTGCCCCTAAACTACCTCAAACATTACCTCAGACTACCTTTATAATGCCTCACACACACTGCCCCAAACATTACCTCACACTGCCCCTAAACCACCTCACACACTACCACACACTGCCATTATAATGCCTCACACACACTGCCTCAAACATTACATCAGACTGACCCTAAACTGCCTCAAACATTACCTCAGACTGCCCTTATAATGCCTCAAACATTACATCAGACTTACCCTAAACTACCTCAAACATTACCTCAGATTGCCCTTATAATGCCTCACACACATTGCCTTAAACTTTACCTCACACTGCCCCTAAACCACCTCACACATTACCACACACTGCCATTATAATGCCTCACACACACTGCCTCAGACATTACCCCAGATTGCCCCTAAACTACCTCACACATTACCTCACACTGCCCCTAAACCACCTCACACATTCTGCCTCAAACATTTCCTTACACTGCCCTTAAACTACCTCACACATTACTACATAATGTCTCACAGTAACTACACTACCTTATAACTGCCTTATAAATATTCTCTTAAATGCCCCCATACTCCCTCAGACTCTCTGGTACTCCCTTATAACCCCTCATACTCTCACACACTCCCTCATACTCTATTTTACTCCCTCATACTCTATTATACTCCCTTATACTCTATTATACTCCCTCATACTCTATTATACTCCCTTATAACCTCTCATACTCTCGCACACTCCCTCATACTCTATTATACTCCCTTATAACCCCTCATACTCGTATTATACTCCCTCATACACATTTATAATTGCTCATACTCCTATACTTCCTCATACCTTTTAGACTGCATTATACTCTTACACTTCCTCAGTCTCTTATTTTCCCGTTATACTCTCTCATACTCCCTTATACACCATTATACTCTCTCATACTCCCTTATACACCATTATACTCTCTCATACTCCCTTATACACCATTATACTCTCTCATACTCCCTTATACACCATTATACTCTCTCATACTCCCTTATACACCATTATACTCTCTCATACTCCCTTATACACCGTTATACTCTCTCATACTCCCCTATGCACCGTTATACTCTCTCATACTCCCTTATGCACCGTTATACTCTCTCATACTCCCTTATGCACCGTTATACTCTCTCATACTCCCCTATGCACCGTTATACTCTCTCATACTCCCCTATGCACCGTTATACTCTCTCATACTCCCTTATGCACCATTATACTCTCTCATACTCCCTTATGCACCGTTATACTCTCTCATACTCCCCTATGCACCGTTATACTCTCTCATACTCCCTTATGCACCATTATACTCTCTCATACTCCCTTATGCACCATTATACTCTCTCATACTCCCCTATGCACCATTATACTCTCTCATACTCCCTTATGCACCATTATACTCTCTCATACTCCCTTATGCACCATTATACTCTCTCATACTCCCCTATGCACCATTATACTCTCTCATACTCCCTTATGCACCATTATACTCTCTCATACTCCCCTATGCACCATTATACTCTCTCATACTCCCCTATGCACCATTATACTCTCTCATACTCCCTTATGCACCATTATACTCTCTCATACTCCCCTATGCACCATTATACTCTCTCATACTCCCTTATGCACCATTATACTCTCTCATACTCCCTTATGGACCGTTATACTCTCTCATACTCCCTTATGCACCATTATACTCTCTCATACTCCCTTATGCACCGTTATACTCTCTCATACTCCCTTATACGCCATTATACTCTCTCATACTCCCTTATCATACTTTCTTACTCTTCCCCTTGCTCTCTCTCTTATACTCTGTTACACTTATTCACTTATTCTCTCTTGTACTTCCTTATAATCATCATGCTTTCTCAATACTCTTTTCTTGCATATCCACACTCTATCATACTCTCATGCTCCCTGTTATACCCTCCATCTTTTTTTTTTTTTTTTACTCCTCCATCCTTCCTCATATATTTTCTTATACTTCTTCATGCTCCCTCATACTCTCCTGTGTTACAAAAACAAGATGGAAATAAAGACGTTTCATTGAAATAGAACTACGTTTATAAGTAAATGTTTGGGAAGTGTAAGGGGTTTATCATCTGGCTTTATTAGAAACACTGGAGTAAGAGTGTGTGTGTGTGTGAGGTGGTGTTTGATGTACAGTGGTGTGTGATGTTGTTCTGGTTGGATACATCCCGTGAGGTTCTGTCTCTCTGCTGGTGCAATGAAGGTAAACGAAGGTAAATGAGTCTGGAGGGAGCCGCAGTTTTATTTCCTCCTTTACTGCCCGCATTGCCAAAGCTTTGCTGTTCACTAAATCACTTCTAAATCGTTAGAGCTAGTGTCTGAAACCTGAGTGCACTAGCAGTTTAATCCGCCATCAGAAGCTGGTGAAAGATGTTTAACAAATTTGGAATGTGTTCATTCTTGTTGACTGTATAAGTATGTTGGTGTTGAAATAAGTCTACTTCTCAGTAGTGCACTCAGACTTTTGGACCTGACTGTATTTACTGCAGAAGACCTTCATAATGTTAACATTTAAGGAAAAGCAGAGTTTTTCAGATTAACTAGTGCTCACACACGTAGGCTCATGTGCTTACTCAGTGTCGGGTGTGTTTAACAGTTTAACCTGCTGGTGGAGCTCTTCCAGGATGAGGATAAAGTGACGACCCCTACAGGAAGTGGTCCTGCCCCCGGGGGGCGCACTCGCCTCAGCGTCAAACCAGACAAGGGCAAACCGGACCAGGCCAGCAAGGAGCACAAGAAGACCGTGGGCCTGCAGGTGGACCGCATAATAAAAAATAAATAAATAAAATCATAATAATAATAATAATTTTATTATTATTATTATTATTATTATTATTATTATTATCACCCTCCTCTATTATTATAATAATTCTTATTATATTATATGAAATTAATGTAGTTTTGTGAAGCACTATAAAGATATAGATTACTATTTTAATTAAATTTTAATATACTATTACGCTTATTTAATTAACTAATTATTTAAGTGTAATAATATAATAGAACCATCATAAGTAGCATAAAATTAAATTAATAGTATTTTAAGTATTAATACTAAATTATGAAGTATTTTAAGATATTATATATATTAAGTAATTTATAATATCAGTATACTACTTATTAATTACTAATAATTAATAGAAATGAGAGTGATTAACATTACTTAAGGAGAACGAGTTCATCAGTAGCTCAAATATACGCAAATATAGTTTTTGTGAATTATCACTGATGACCTTGTGCATATGAATTTTTCTAATAATCTTTTATAATCATTATTTTTTTTGGCCGCTGCAGTTCCGTAACTCTCTCCAGCTGTTGATGGAGACGCTAAACGCCACGACGCCGCATTATGTCCGCTGCATCAAACCCAACGACCACAAATACGCCTTCACGTAAGGAGCATAACACCTGTGTTAATGTTCATAAATATAAATAATGTTGTGTCTTTTTTCAAAAATGTGTATTTTTTTTTAAACAGCCTATTAGATTGTGTACTGTGGCGGTTATTTATCTATTTACAAATTCATATTTTGTTCATATTTATCTATTAAGATGTCCTTCATTGATTTGTGTCGGCAGTAACAAACGCGAAAGTGTCATTTTGTTCCTAAATCGGTAAACGGTTGTGATTAATACTCAGGATTTTATGATCGAGCACGTTAATTGTGATGAATGTTTTTAGACTTCATTATGAAGATTAAATGTAAATAATTTCAGGTTTGACCCGAAGCGGGCGGTGCAGCAGCTGAGGGCGTGTGGAGTCCTCGAGACCATCCGCATCTCCGCTGCAGGATTTCCATCCAGGTTAAAACTAAAATCAGCATGTTTTATTTAGTTATTTAGAGAAAAAAATTGAAGTAGATACAGATAGTGTGTGTGTGTGTGTGTGTGTGTGTGTGTGTGTGTGTGTGTGTGTGTTTCAGGTGGACCTATCAGGAGTTCTTCAGCCGTTATCGTGTGTTGATGAAGCAGAAGGACGTCCAGGCTGATAAGAAAATGACCTGCAGGAAAGTTCTGGAGAAACTGGTGCAGGTGAGAAACAGTTTGACTTCAGCTCGGTTTTCAGCTCACTAACTATACAGGAAGTGTCCACCTATTGTACATCTGTCTCGTACTTCCTCATTCTCTCTAAAAGTCCTTTGTACTTCATACTTCCTTATATTTCTTCATACGCTTTGGCGTCCCCATACTCACTCATACTTCCTTGTACTTTGATACTCCGTCATACTCACCTTACTTCCTCATACCCTCACCCATACGCTCTTGTACTCTTATACTCCGTTACACTCTCTGTAATACATTCAGATACTACCTGTGAAACTCCCTCATGTTTGCTGATACTCGCTCACACGCTCTAATGCGCTCATACTTCATCATATGCGCCGATATTCCCTTATACTTTTTCATACTTTCTAATACTCCCTCATACCTCTTCTCACTCTGATACTCCCCTTACACTTCCTCATACTCATTCACATCTTTAGATAACCGTGTGTACTTACACAAGGCAGGATTGAAGTTAGTACATGTGTGTAAATCTTTCGTGATTCCTACATTTGCATGTGTAATTTATCAGTGACATCCCTAATTCAGTTCTGTTTAATGATTGGGATATGGTTAAATGAACTGGAAGGGTTTTATTATCTGTATCGTCCCTCCACGTGTCAGCTTTTGAATTGTCACGTTTTTCCCCCCTCTGCAGGATCAGGATAAGTACCAGTTTGGGAAGACGAAGATCTTTTTCCGAGCGGGTCAGGTGGCGTATCTGGAGAAACTCCGGGCCGATAAACTGCGAGCCGCCTGCATCCGCATCCAGAAAACGATCCGCTGCTGGCTGGAGCGCAAGAAGTACCTGCGCATGAAACAAGCCGCCATCGTCATCCAGAGATACGTCCGGGGATACCAGGCCCGATGGTGAGGAACACGAAGGCTCTAGATGGAGATCTAGACAGATGGATGAGCAGAAAGTTCTAAAGGTTCTTCTTGTCGTTTTCAGCCTGGCGAAGTTCCTGCGCCGCACCCGAGCCGCCATTGTCATCCAGAAGTACCAGCGCATGTACGTACAGAGAACCAGCTACAGGCGCAAACGCAACGCCGCCCTCGCCATGCAGTGTATCCTCCGAGCGTACATGGCCCGACAGCTGTACAAAGCGGTACACACGCGCTCACACACTAACCTTAAGCCTATTCACATACACACACACATATATGAAAAACAGTTCAATCTAAAACCATTAGGGAGTTTGTAGCCTCTGGTGATAGGTTAGGATGAGTGTTTATGATGATGTGATCAGTGACCAGTGAGAGGTAAAAGGTCATGTGATCAGCGAGTGTGAGACGTTCTGGCACTCTCCCACTGACGGACAACAGCAGCTGCTTTCCTGCTTTCCTCAACATCTCCTCTCCACTCGTTTCTCTGTATC
Organism: Cranoglanis bouderius; assembly: GCA_023630585.1. Classification (NCBI taxonomy): domain Eukaryota; kingdom Metazoa; phylum Chordata; class Actinopteri; order Siluriformes; family Cranoglanididae; genus Cranoglanis; species Cranoglanis bouderius. The sequence continues at coordinate 1,996,249 of CM042557.1, read as the reverse complement.
TCCGTGATTTATTCAGATCAGAGCAGTTAAGTCTAGGGGAAAAAAAGCAGGAATTGATAACAATGTGTAACCTGTGCAAGATGAAACGACAGAAGGTTTGAAATCAGTTGTGTGTAATTTTGTGTTAAGTAGTTACGCAAGTAATTTTACTTTGTTCTTTTTTCTGTGCTTGCGTGTGTGTGTGTGTGTGTGTGTGTTTATCTGCTTGTGTGTGTGTGTGTGTGCACGCTTTCTCTGCATGTCTAGCTGCTGCGTGAGCACAAAGCCATCATCATCCAGAAGATGGTGCGCGGCTGGTTGGCGCGTCAGTGGTATAAGCGCTCTCTGGAAGCGGTGGTTTACCTGCAGTGCTGCGTGCGGCGCATGATGGCCAAGCGTGAGCTCAAGAAGCTGAAGATCGAAGCGCGCTCTGTCGAGCACTACAAAAAACTCAACATCGGCATGGAGAACAAGATCATGCAGCTGCAGCGCAGAGTCGACGAGCAGGTAACACGCACCTGACCGCTACTCCTGTACGATATCCCACGAGTTTTCCCTGCTCACGGTTTTAGAGGAGTACAGAAGGGTGGAATAATTTTAGCAGCTGTGCAGTCAGGAATCGCAAAAACTCTTTTTAGGTCATTTTTTAGCATCTTTTGACAAACGTGCTGTCTACAGTCCACATGGCTGAAGGTTTCGCTGTTGATCTGCTGCTCAAAGTGTTTAAACACGTCTGTGCACCTAATTCTAGATCAGCCTCAATCCAGACCTAATTCTAGATCAGCCTCAATCCAGACCTAATTCTAGATCAGCCTCAATCCAGACCTAATTCTAGATCAGCCTCAATCCAGACCTAATTCTAGATCAGCCTCAATCCAGACCGAATTCTAGATCAGCCTCAATCCAGACCTAATTCTAGATCAGCCTCAATCCAGACCTAATTCTAGATCAACCTCAATCCAGACCTAATTCTAGATCAACCTCAATCCAGACCTAATTCTAGATCAACCTCAATCCAGACCTAATTCTAGATCAACCTCAATCCAGACCTAATTCTAGATCAACCTCAATCCAGACCTAATTCTAGATCAACCTCAGTCCAGACCTGGTTCTAGATCAACCTCTGTCCAGACCTGGTTCTAGATCAACCTCAGTCCAGACCTAATTCTAGATCAACTTCAATCCAGACCTAATTCTAGATCAACCTCAATCCAGACCTAATTCTAGATCAACCTCAATCCAGCCCTAATTCTAGATCAACCTCAATCCAGCCCTAATTCTAGATCAACCTCAATCCAGCCCTAATTCTAGATCAACCTCAGTCCAGACCTGGTTCTAGATCAACCTCTGTCCAGACCTAATTCTAGATCAACATCAATCCAGACCTAGTTCTAGATCAACCTCAATCCAGACCTAATTCTAGATCAACTTCAATCCAGACCTAATTCTAGATCAACCTCAATCCAGACCTGGTTCTAGATCAACCTCAGTCCAGACCTAATTCTAGATCAACTTCAATCCAGACCTAATTTTAGATCAACCTCAATCCAGACCTAATTCTAGATCAACCTCAATCCAGCCCTAATTCTAGATCAACCTCAATTCGTACTTAATTCTAGATCAACTTCAATCCAGACCTGGTTCTAGATCAACCTCAATCCAGCCCTAATTCTAGATCAACCTCAATCCATACTTAATTCTAGATCAACATCAATCCAGACCTAGTTCTAGATCAACCGAGGTTGATCCAGACCTAATTCTAGATCAACCTCAATCCAGACCTAATTCTAGATCAACCTCAGTCCAGACCTGGTTCTAGATCAACCTCAGTCCAGACCTAATTCTAGATCAACCTCAGTCCAGACCTAATTCTAGATCAACCTCAATCCAGACCTAATTCTAGATCAACCTCAATCCAGCCCTAATTCTAGATCAACCTCAATCCAGCCCTAATTCTAGATCAACCTCAATCCAGCCCTAATTCTAGATCAATCTCAATCCAGACCTGGTTCTAGATCAACCTCTGTCCAGACCTAATTCTAGATCAACATCAATCCAGACCTAGTTCTAGATCAACCTCAATCCAGACCTAATTCTAGATCAACTGAGGTTGATCCAGACCTAATTTTAGATCAACCTCAATCAAGACCTAATTCTAGATCAACTTCAATCCAGACCTAATTCTAGATCCACCGAGGTTAATCCAGACCTAATTCTAGGTCAGCCTTAGTCCAGACCTAATTCTAGATCAACCTCAATCCAGACCTGGTTCTAGATCAACCTCAGTCCAGACCTAATTCTAGATCAACTTCAATCCAGACCTAATTTTAGATCAACCTCAATCCAGACCTAATTCTAGATCAACCTCAATCCAGCCCTAATTCTAGATCAACCTCAATTCGTACTTAATTCTAGATCAACTTCAATCCAGACCTGGTTCTAGATCAACCTCAATCCAGCCCTAATTCTAGATCAACCTCAATCCATACTTAATTCTAGATCAACATCAATCCAGACCTAGTTCTAGATCAACCGAGGTTGATCCAGACCTAATTCTAGATCAACCTCAATCCAGACCTAATTCTAGATCAACTTCAATCCAGACCTAATTCTAGATCAACTGAGGTTGATCCAGACCTAATTTTAGATCAACCTCAATCAAGACCTAATTCTAGATCAACTTCAATCCAGACCTAATTCTAGATCCACCGAGGTTGATCCAGACCTAATTCTAGGTCAGCCTTAGTCCAGACCTAATTCTAGATCAACCTCAATCCAGACTTAATTCTAGATCAGCCTCAGTCCAGACCTAATTCTAGATCAACCTCAATCCAGACTTGGTTCTAGATCAACCTCAATCCAGACTTGGTTCTAGATCAACCTCAATCCAGACCTGGTTCTAGATCAACCTCAATCCAGACCTGGTTCTAGATCAACCTCAATCCAGACCTAATTTCAGATCAACCTCAATCCAGACCTAATTTCAGATCAACCTCAATCCAGACCTAATTTCAGATCAACCTCAGTCCAGACCTAATTCTAGATCAACCGAGGTTAGTCCAGACCTAATTCTAGATCAACCGAGGTTGATCCAGACCTAATTCTAGATCAACCTCAATCCAGACCTAATTCTAGATCAGCCTCAATCCAGCCCTAATTCTAGATCAACCTCAATTCAGACCTAATTCTAGATCAGTCTTAATCCAGACCATATTCTAATTCAATTAAAATTCAGACCTAACTGTAATCTAATCTTAATCCAGACAAAACTCTAAATCCAGTCTTAATCTGAACCTAATTTGAATTAAATCCAGATCTCTTTATTTATTTACAGCTCAGTTAGTTGTAGCATGTGGACGTACTGATGTTCTGTGTGTTCCTTGCTGTAGAATAAGGAGAACCGGGTTCTGGGTGAGCGTCTGAGCGGTTTGGAGAGCTCCCACGCCACCGAGAGCGAGCGTCTGCGCAGGGAGCTGACTCGTTTACGCGGTGTGGAGGAGGAGGCGAGGAACAGCGCTAACCGAGTGACCACACTGCAGGAGGAGCTGGAGAAACTGCGCAAAGATCTGCAGACCACGCAGAAGGAGAAGAAGGCCATCGAGGACTGGGCGCAGACCTACCAGGACGAGATGGAGAAGGTACGAGTGTGTGTGTTTGTCCCAGTTTAGGTCAGTGTATGTATTAATACACACATGTACATCTGTTTATTTACTCTGATGATCATTTATCTGGTTTTTGTACACAATGTTAATATTTAGCTTGTTTTTTGTATGTAGTGTGTAAACACTTCATTTCTGTTGCCATGGTTTCGACTTTAATCTGATAATCACGATACAGTGAAGTAAATCTCCTTACACTGACAGTGTAGTAGAGTATTTGTCATTGTCATGGCTCTTAATTTTGTGTGTGTGTGTGTGTGTGTGTGTGTAGATGATCTCAGAGTTAAGGGAACAGAATGATCTGTTGAAGAATGAGAAGGATGACCTGAACCGTCTGATCCAGGAGCAGAGCCAACAGTGGTCAGGTAGTGAAACCATCCACCTATCCGATCTGGTCCTAATCCGGTCCAAACTCCGTCCTAATCCGGTCCAAACTCCGTCCTAATCCGGTCCAAACTCCGTCCTAATCCGGTCCTAACCCCATCCTAATCTGGTCCTAACCCCATCCTAATCTGGTCCTAACCTAATCCTAATCCAGTCCATTTTATTCCAGTCCTAATCCAGTCCTAACCCCATTCTAATTTGGTCCTAACCCCATTCTAATCCAATCCTAATCTGTTCCTAACTCCATCCTAATCCAAGGTCCTAACACAGTCCTAACCTGCTCCTGACCCAGTCTAATCCAATCCCAACCTAATCCTAAACCAATCCTAATACAGTCTTAATCCAGTGCTGTCCGAGTCCCTATCCCTGGTTCTAATACAGTATTTATCTAATTTAAATTTAAATCGAGTTCTAATCCATCCTTAATCCAGACCTAATCGGTCTTAATCCAGCTTTAATCTGGATCTAATTTGTATCTAACCCTGATGTACTGTAATTAGAATCCAGTCATTAATTCAGTCCTTATCTGGTTTTCCTGTTTTTGATCCCTTCATCCAGTCATAATTTCAATCCTTAACCAAATCTAATCTTTCTCATACTCGAGCCTTTAGTAAATCTTAATCCAAGTATTAATCCAGTCATAACTAATCCTCAGCCCAGTGTTACTGATTTGGTCCTAGCTGAATCTTAACTCAGTCCTTCCCAACTTTTAATCCAATCGTGTGTGTGTGTGTGTGTGTGTGTGTGTGTGTGTGTGTGTGTGTGTGTGTGTGTGTGTAGAGAGGATGCAGAGGGCCCTGAAGGATGAGACAGCTCAGCTGGAGAGCGATTTAAATGAGGAGAGATCACGATATCAGAACCTCCTCACAGAGCACCTGAGACTGGAGGAGAAATACGACGACCTCAAAGAGGAGATCTCACTCAGCACGGTGAACACACACACACACACACCACTAACTACAGCACAACATATACACACATTCTAGTACAGTAAAATAAACACATATGTATATTTGCTGTACATGTAAACACACAGAGGATACGCACCCCATAACACAGTGTAACACACTCTTGCTTCTTTCAGAACGTCCCCAAACCGGGCCACAGGAGAACCGACTCCACACACAGCAGCAACGAGTCCGAATGCACCTACAACTCCGAGTTCGCCGAGGCGGAGGAGGGAGCGCGAGGAGCCGAGGTGAAGCGGCGAGATTTTACATCACTTCCTGTGAAATCTTGGATGATCAGGTTTTCAAAGTTAGCAAAGAACGAGACCTCATTTAGACAGAATGATCCATAGGGGTGGGCCATAACTCGCCTTTCATAAACAATTAGATACAGATGAGGTTCTCTGTAGAACCGTGATGCAGAGTGTTTAGAAAAGGTTCCGTCTCTTTAGAACCTCTTTATAAAGGAGAATAGTAATGAATAGTGTGTAAATGGTGTCGTGTTCTGTGTGGCGCCCTCTGCTGGACGTCAGAAACAACACGAGCTCGATATGTAGAAGTGGAATGTGTAATTGCGTGTGTGTGTGTGTGTGTGTGTGTGTGTGTGTGTGTGTGTGTGTGTGTGAGTAGGACGTGACCAAAGGAGCAGCGTTGGACATGGCCCTGTTCCTGAAGCTGCAGAAGCGAGTGACGGAGCTCGAGCAGGAGAAACAGGGCCTGCAGAACGAACTGGACCGAAAAGAGGAGCAGTTTCAGCGGGCTAGAGCCAGGGTACACACACACACACACACACACACACACACACACACACAAAAACTATATGTTCCAGGCTGTATAACAGTACACAGACTACTCCATTGATTACAGTGTGAACTTCTACTATGGTTTAGTTTTATGCTAATCAGTATCTATGCTAGCAGAAAGTAGGACTAGAAAGTAGATCTTCATTATTATCACTCCAAGCCTCGTTATCATCACTCGTATTAATCGTTACTAATAATTACTCGTCTAAAAATGCAGTAATAATTTAGGCGTGTGTGTTTTATAGTCCCGAATATACACTCAGGTCTCAGGGCTTGTTTTTAAATGCTGAAGGAGTCTTTTCTCGTTTGCAGGACGATGAAGAGCATAAGAAGGCTCGTGGCGCTGAACTGGAGTACGAATCTCTTAAGGTAAACACACACACACACACACACACACACACACACACACACACACACGGTGCAGAAAGCTTTTCTAGCTCCTCTAGCAACATCCTTCCTCTCACTGTGTTTGTGTGTGTGTGTGTGTGTGTGTGTGTTTAGCGTCAGGAGCTGGAGTCGGAGAATAAGAAGCTGAGACACAACCTGAACGAGATGCGTCAGACCCTGGCGGGGAAAGACGGCTCCACGTCGGTCTACAAGGTCCTGATGGAGCAGTTAAACTCCTCCAACGAGGAGCTGGAGGTCCGGAAGGAGGAGGTGCTCATCCTGCGCTCACAACTCGTCAGCCAGAAAGAAGCCATGCAGCACAAGGTGACACACACACACACACACACACACACACACACGCATGTACGCACGTCCTACAACCTCTCATAGGTGCTCGGTATGAACGTCTGTCTCAGGTGATCCGGTCACAAGCGCACAGCTCAGATCCCGAATGTGATCTCGTTCCGTTAGTCTCCGGGTCGCCGATATCTCTACACTACCCAACCAAACCCAGACGAAAACTAGCACCGAAAATTGTATTCTCTGTCCTAATTAGCGATGTATCGATAACATTTTATTTCCCCGGGCCGACTCGTCGTACTGAAGTGAGTAATCTACTGAGCGTTAATCACTCGGCCATTAATCGATCGGTTTAAATAGCGGCCACTAGGGATGCACCGATAAAAGCAGTTATCTGCGCTGAATGTTTAAAAACAGCTGATGATCAGGGCCGATTATATCCTGTCAATCACAAGGGGGCGGAAAAACACGTCGGACAATTAGCCCGCGATTCGTGCTGTCTGTGATGTAAACGTCTCTTGTGTGGAAGTACTTTGAAGAACACAACTGCAGTCTGCTAGAATTTCACGAGGTGGAACTACCGCTAAAACTGTTCACATGGTGATCGACCGATAATCGTTTTTTTTTCCCCGATATTTAAGCATTTTTCCATAATCGGATATCGGTTTTTAAATATCGGTTTCACCGATAAATGGCGGCCATCTCGTGGGTGTTTTGAGAATTTTGAGAATTGCACACACAGGAGAGACGAGTCAACGACGGTGTGCACTTACAGGTAAAGTATACTTGCTTTACTTTAATCAATAAACTTTATTTAACATAACAGCCATAACAGATGTGTTGGATAAATGCTTGATATGTAGTTTAAACAGCTAACCCTAATCCTAACCCTAACCCTAGGAATTAAAAATCGGTCGATCTCTATTTTCACACAACTAATCTGATTATGCATCTTAACATGTTAAAGCTAAAGCGGAGGCTGCTTCAGCTAAAATTCAAGACAAGCGTCATCCCAGCCAAAGGCTAACGTTACTCCGTCTATAGCGCAAGCGTTCGACAGCACAAGAACATTTTATTGGACGATCAACCGTTCTCCGAAGTGTGAGTTAAGAATGTGAATATGAGTTAATGTGTTTTCTGTGAGACCAGTTACTCTGAAACATGGAAAACATATCGATACAGAGAGAATAAAGTTATTATTTACATTTCTTTTCAAAGCTGTGTAATTAATTATAAGTAGAGGTCGAACGATAGTGGGTTTTACCGATACCGATAACGAAGTCTGGCGGTACCGACCTGCCGATAACCGATTAATCAACCGATAGTTTTTAAAAATTGATACTGAATAACAAAATATAACGCTCAAAGTAAAACACTGCTGAAATGTATTACAAAAATAAACAGTACTGACTGTAGCAGGAAAATGTTCTGTACTTTTTGTTTAATGAATTAAATATATAATTGTTAATGTGTATGAACTATTAATAAATATTAAAGTAAATAAAAGATATACATCCAACCTGAACCAAAAAGTGACACTCCAAATAACAAATAAAAATAGAGACATCTAAAATGAATCAAAAAAACACTTCAAATAACACGACGAAATTTGTCAGTGGTAGTTTTTATCTCGCCTCTAGAGGCCGCTCTCGGACCATTCTCAGCCGCCCCCGCATTATTACGGACCGATCAATCGGTCGACCTCATCAGTCATTTGAAACAAGGTATGAAAAAAGCAGAACCACCAAACTGTCGGTATCTGCAGATGTCATTCTGAAATAATCGTATATCGGTATTTGTGCAGAGATTTTGTATCGGTGCGTCCCTAGCGGCCGAACTTTGCGTGTTCATGCACAGAATTGTTTGATTTGAATCAAAATGAAGTGATTAGCTAGCTACATCAGTTAGCTGGGATGGACTACTGGAGAACTAGATATTATTTCTCACCTATTCAGGGTTTGTTGCTAGCCATGAACTCCTCATGCTGAGTTTTATAATGAAGATGTTTTGAAGACGTATGTGAAATACGCCGTCGCAGATCGCTGTCGCTTCGTTCCGTCTGTTCATTGGTGCAACAACGTCAACAAATACGAGTAAATGAGCACGATATTGGACTAACACCTGATACCAGTACCGCTATCTATGCATCTCACACTCTAAAGTATTTTAATATCGCTACAATAAAGGTCACAGAAGAGATTTGCTAGCCGAAGTGCCAAAACATGTGTAATGGCCAGTATCTCAAAATATTCTCGCTGAGGAATGTGCTTTAAGATGAAGCACCGACTTACGAAGAAGGTTTTAAAATAAACGCGTCACCTGAAACATGCTAGCATCGCTAACACCAATGAGTTTGCCTAGCAAGGTTCAAGCAAGGTGTTAAAGATTAAAGTAAGATTAAAGATTGTAGATTTAAGATGCTTGTCTCATGAATTGTCTGTCTGTTAAACCTGAAAATGCTTTCACACTGCGTATGGTTTTTGTTTTTCTCCCCCCCACACCAGTGCACATGTAATCCTTCTAAAGTTGAAAGAAGGTAAATTTTTATTTACCTCACGTCCAATCAGATCGCAAGAAAAAACAAACATGGAGGATAATGTAGAGGAGTCTTAGTGAGTGAATATGAAATGATCTTAATTTATTTTCTGCCTCTAAAGCTACAGCGAAGACAAACAACGTCCTGATCACCAGAGTTACACCAAGGACTAGCTAGGACTGGCATGTTGCTATGGTTACAGTGTACAGTGGGTACAGAAAAGAATCACCCCCCACTTAAAATAATCACATTTTGTTGCTTTTCAGCCTGAAATGAAGACGGACACGGTTTTTGTTTTATCCAGCTGTATTTACTCAGTGCAGCTTATAACATCCAAGTGACAGATATAACACCAACATGTCAGAAAAAAATAATAAATAAAATAAAAAACCAGAATCACTGAGTTGGAAAAAGGATCACTCCCCTCCTAAAAATGACTTGTAAACTCAATAAGGTGTAGCTAATCACTTTGTCAATGGCACACAAAGCCATTTGACTTTCAACTGTGATCAGCTGTGGTCATTTTGATTAGCTCAGCATGAAAAGAGCTTTCCTGGAGCATTTTGTAGTGCAACTGAAGCAAACAATCAACTATGGGTGGCAAGACACTGTCAAAAGATCTCTGGGATAAAGTTGTGGACAGGCACAAGTCAGGAGATGGATACAAAAAAATTTCAAAGGCTTTATCAATGCCTAGAAGCACAGTGAAGTCTATTATTAAGAAGTGGAAGGTATTTGGTACAACACAGACCCTTCCTGGATCAGGACGTCACTCCAAACTGGATGAAAGAGCCAGGAGGAAACTGGTCAGAGAGGCTACCAAGAGGCCTACAGCAACTCTGAAGCAGTTGCAGGAATTTATGACAAAGAGTGGTCATTGTGTGCATGTGACAACAATATCACAAATTCTCCACAAATGTGGTTTGTATGGGAGGGTTGCAAGAAAAAAGCCACCCACGACTGAGCTTTGCCAAAACACACCTTGAAGATTCTGAGGCCACATGGGAAAAGGTGTTATGGTCAGATGACACTAAAATTGAATTATTTGGCCTCAACACCAAACGATATGTCTGGCGGAAATCCAATACAGTTCACGATCCAAATAACACCATTCCTACAGTAAAGCATGGAGGTGGTAATATCCTGTTATGGGGGTGTTTCTCTGCAGCAGGGACTGGAGCACTTGTCAGGATAGAAGGAAAATGGATGGGGCAAAATACCGTCAAATTCTTGAGGAAAATCAAGGAAGTTGCCAATGGGAAGAAGATTTACCTTCCAACATGACAATGACCCAAAGCACACAGCAAAACTGACCACACAGTGGTTGAAGGAGAAAAAGGTGAATGTCCTTGCATGGCCTAGTCAGAGCCCAGACTTAAACCCCACTGAAAATCTGTGGAATGACTTGAAGACTGCAGTCCACAAACAGTCACCATCAAATTTAACTGAACTTGAGCAGTTCTGCAAAGAAGAGTGGGCAAATATTGCAAAGTCTAGATGTGCAAAGTTAGTAGAGACATATCCCAACAGACTAAAGGCTGTAATTAAAAAATTAAGGCAAATTAAAACAAGGGGGTGATCCTTTATCCAACTCGGTGATTCTGTTTTTTATTTTTTTACTTTCATTTTTGTCTGACATGTTGGTGTTATATCTTTCACTTGGATGTAAATACAGCTGGATAAAACTAAAACTGTGTCCGTCTTCATTTCAGGCTGAAAAACAACAAAATGTGATTATTTTAAAGGGGGTGATTCTTTTCTATACCCACTGTACATGTCACGTGAGCTGCGTTTTTTTCCTTATCAGTGAAACAGTGTTCGAGCTCGGCTTTCTCTGGGGGAAAAATACGCCAAGTGTGAAAGCAGCCTGATTCAAAACTTTTCCTGAGTTTTGATGTGTCTTTCTCTCTGTTTTTCTTTTTCTCTTTCTCCTGTCACACTCCATAAAGGATGAGAAGGTACCGTCATTGGTGTCATTGGTGTGATTAGTGTCATTGGTGTCATTGGTGTCATTGGTGTCATTAGTGTCATTGGTGTCATTGGTGTCATTGGTGTCATTAGTGTCATTAGTGTCATTGGTGTCATTAGTGCCATTGCTGTCATTAGTGCCATTGGTGCCATTGGTGTCATTGGTGTCATTGGTGTCATTGGTGTCACTGGTGTCACTGGTGTCATTAGTGCCATTGGTGTTATTAGTGTCATTAGTGCCATTGGTGTCATTAGTGTCATTAGTGCCATTGGTGTCATTAGTGTCATTAGTATCCTCTGTTAGTTGTTCTTTAAGTTTGCAGGGACAGTTTTGGTGTCTGTTAGAGATGCATGCAGTCTGTTACAGCCGGAAATTTTTGCGTTTTTGTTACAGTGATGAAAATCACAGCCCATCATTATTAATAAAATAATTTTATACTTCATCTATTCTTTGTCGAGGCTTACCTTATCGATGGCTTGCAACTTGCTTGTCCGAGTCGATGGTCGTAACTCCCATCCCGAGTTGACGGTACAGAAAAATAACCAATCAGCTGTTTGATTTGATTAGTGTGTCATGAGATGAGCTTCTGTCACACACCAGTCACACACACGTTTGTCCAAACACTGATTGTTGACTGGCAGCTCATTCCTGTTGCCAGCTTACTGTACTCTCCGTTTGAGATCAAGCCACCTCAGCGTTTTGCGTATTGAACTCTCACCGTTGTTTTTGCATTCATTCTGATATGTCGCCTAATTGCCTTTTTACCGTCACTCGACTTACGGAGCTCCGCAGAAACAGTCGCTGCGCCTCATCCTTTCTGTGGTAGGGAAAATCCTGCTTTTGTTGTATGAATTTAAATAATTAGCATATATTAGAATATTAATATTAGAATAGATGGATTATGTTCATTTAAAAACCTGTTCTTAGGAGATTCATGGAATTTATTTTACTTCTGGAAGTTAAAAGGCCGCTGGATGAGGAAAATCATTTACGTCAAAGTACGGACCAGTTAAAAATTCCTCAACAGATGACACCGCGTCGTGATGGCGTGTTGTTATGCTGTAGCGCATGTTGCTATGCTGTATGTAGTGCGTGTTCCCCGTAAACGTAATGTTCTAATTAAATTCAGTGGCGAGATGTGTTTCTGACAGATACCATAATGTCCTTGTGAACGTTACTGATGTGCTGGTTATTACTGACTGTGTGTGTGTGTGTGTGTGTGTGTGTGTGTGTGTAGGAGACCATGACGGAGCCGCTGCACTATGTGGAGGATGTTCACAAGCTCACGGATGCTAAAGAGATCTCTCAGGCTTACATGGGCCTCAAGGATACCAACAGGTGAACCACACACACACACACACACACACACACACACACACACACTCTGAATCAACACTGATGTTGTAATTCTACTAAAAAATAAGCCTGCAGTTCCCTCCTCATCCTTAAGAGGGCGCCTTTATTTGAACTATAAGCAGGAAGACCATGATGTCAATATTTCTAATGTATTTTTGCGTGACATGGTTTATTCGTACATGAACGGAAACGCAACAACGAAACACAATCGTACGTCTGCATGTGTTGTGGCAGAGAGGAGCGACACTTTGCTAATAAAAAAAAAACAGGACGAATAAACCCACACTAAATTCTTCTTTCATACCAGACTGATCCTTTAGCTATAGATTTTAAGTTACATTGCAAGCTGAAGGGGTTAATAATGTAGCTAATAAAGATAAAGCAGTAAAGCAGCTGCTAGTCAGATCAAAAGATAAAACGCTAAAAGGCCTGATAAAAAAAGAGAAGCTAATTAATTATTATTATATAAGTATTATACCATGTTAAAGACTAGCAAACGTTAGTTATGCTAACCTGATTTCTTCTGTGTAAAC
>CM042557.1:1960896-1973396 GCA_023630585.1 Cranoglanis bouderius | reverse complement strand
GTCTTTGTGTGTGTGTGTGTGTGTGTGTGTGTGTGTGTGTGTGTGTGTGTGTGTGTGTCCAGTCTCCGGGATGCTAGAGCACGAGACCATCCAGGGTGTGTCAGGCGTGAAGCCCACCGGTCTCCGCAAGAGGACGTCCAGCGTAGCTGATGAGGGAACGTTCACGCTCGACTCCATCATCCGCCAGCTCAACTCTTTCCACAGCATCATGTGTCACCATGGCAACGACCCCGAGCTCATTAAGCAGGTCGTTAAGCAGCAGTTCTACATCATCGGCGCCGTCACACTCAACAACCTGCTGCTGCGCAAAGACATGTGCTCCTGGAGCAAGGGCATGCAGATCAGGTGATACATCCGTAATCAGTGATTAATCACTGATCATTAGCAGTACCTATAGAGGCCACGCCCCCTTCACTGAGACTGACACATACAGAGGCCACGCCCCCTTCACTGAGACTGACACACACAGAGGCCGCGCCTCCTTCACTGAGACTGACACACACAGGCCATGCCCCCTTCACTGAGACTGACACACACAGGCCACACCCCTTTCACTGAGACTGACACACACAGAGGCCACGCCTCCTTCACTAAAACTGACACACACAGAGGCCACGCCTCCTTCACTAAAACTGACACACAGAGGCCACACCCCTTTCACTGAGACTGACACACACAGGCCACACCCCTTTCACTGAGACTGACACACACAGAGGCCACGCCTCCTTCACTAAAACTGACACACACAGAGGCCACGCCTCCTTCACTAAAACTGACACACAGAGGCCACGCCTCCTTCACTGAGACTGACACACACAGAGGCCGCGCCTCCTTCACTAAAACTGACACACACAGAGACCACGCCTCCTTTACTGAGATTGACACACATAGAGCCCACACCTCCTTCCCTAGACAAGTTGGCTATGCTGGAAAATGTATAATCGCGTGTGTGTGTGTGTGTGTGTGTGTGTGTGTGTGTGTGTGTGTGTGTGTTTTTTATAGGTACAATGTGAGCCAGTTGGAGGAGTGGTTGAGGGAGAAGAACCTGATGGTTTGTGGTGCGAAGGAGACGCTGGAGCCACTGATTCAGGCAGCGCAGTTACTCCAGGTCAAGAAGAAGACAGATGAGGATGCTGAGGCCATCTGCTCCATGTGTAACTCACTGAGTACTGCTCAGGTAACACACACACACACACACACACACACACACAGTGATAAACATACAACAAAACCTTTCATTCATCATCACTCACTCACTTCCTCTCTTCTTCTTTCAGATTGTCAAGGTGTTGAACCTGTACACACCTGTCAACGCGTTTGAAGAGAGAGTGTCTGTAACATTCATACGAACCATACAGGTAAGAACTCAACCTTACGCACCATGTGACTGTCTGTATCTCGTAGAGAAGCATTAGCCACAGGACCGAAGATCTTCCCCAGGCTTTTCCAGGCAATGGTAGGAATCCATGGATCTTAGATGGAATTTATCCATAACTATATGGACCCTTTATCTTCTCCAATAACTGCCCCTTTGAATGACCGCCTGGTCTATATCATCAGGTTCCTCAGGATCCATCTACCTCCTGTCCATGATGAAGGCCAAATCCCAGAGCCTGAGCAGCACCTTCTTTCTCTCTGCTGTGCTACTGTGCTTTCTCTCTTAATACCCCTGAAGATCTTCCAAAGCTTCTGTGATTACTTTTAAGAGATCCTGCTTTTGAGCTCAACTTTGGATTTCTGTCTACATCTACATAAGGAGTGGATCTCCTTATATGAAATGCTTCTGCTGGTTCTGGTGGATTTGTATCGTGCGCCCCCTCAGGCTCGCTGTCTGTGTAGGTCACTTAGGTCATTGTCAAGGTGTTGATCGTCTTCCTCTTCCATGAAGACTCGGTGTTCAGTCGATTTACGTCCAAGAAGCTGGCTAGTGAATCAAAACTGGTTCCTGAATAATCAATCCTCACTGCTTTGATGTGTGCTCTCACCTGATTTGGAGATCATCCTTCCCTTGGGCTCGTTCATAACATTTGCTCAAGAACGTTCCGGTTTTAGCAGCATATTCGTGACTCCTGTGTTCCTTTCTCACGTAACTGCTACCCATGCTCTGCAGACATTGTTGTTTGACTTGCAGGGCTTTTAGATGAACTTCAGGGTTAGTTCAGGTGTTTCCATAAAAGGCAAAAGTACTGGTCAGCCAAGTTAGAAGATCTAACCATCTTCTGACTCTTCACAAAAAGACTCGCAGGTCTTGAATTTTCCAGAAAGGCTTCAGCTATCTGTGTTACTAACTGCTTCTTCTTAAACTTTTGGTAAAGCTCTGCCAGTGAAGCCATTGTATCTCCAACCCAATCTTTGTTCTGATTCTTCAAGCATCTAGAAATTGAGGATTCTTTGTTTTTTTTGGGCTGAGGTTGGTTCCAAGAGCCCTGATTAGACAGGGGAGTACTAGTAGGAGGGTACTTACTCGAAATGCTCATCAGTATTAAATGGTGTACTATACAGTAGATTCCCAGCACATTGCCTGTTGCTCTCACGCCTCACCATCTCTTTCTCTCTTTGCCAGAATCGCCTGAGGGATCGTAAGGAGTCACCTCAACTCCTCCTCGACACAAAGATTATCTACCCCGTGACGTTCCCGTTCAACCCATCCTCCCTCGCCCTGGACACCATTCAGATCCCTACCAGCCTCAACCTGGCATTCCTCACTCGCGTCTAAGACCTGCCAATCCTTCCTCCTCAGCCAATCACGTCAGGCACTGAGATAAAAGGAAATGATGTATGAACTATAAAACGTCTACATGCATCCTCATTGAGAACGAACGAATACGGTGGTACAGACTTCATGTAACGTCGCGCACATCCAAGCACACACCCGGAATCTTCAGTCCTTTGCTCGTCCAACACAAATGGGAATGTACCATATCCTAAAGAAAGGGGTTGGGGGGGGGGAGGGTGTGGTTAACAGGTCAAAATCTGTTCCTCCTATCGGTTGATTCTCTTTGTACAGTCAAATTACATAGATCGTACATCTAAGATTAAGTATGACGCTGGGATATTTTATTTATTGCTCTAGGCCGTTCTCACTCGTCGCTTCAGCTCTTTTCTTCACATAGTGGTTGTTTCCAGATCTCGGACAATCCGAAAAGGAAGTAAATAAAACGTATGTAGTCCTCTATTTAACTCCATATCAGATAAATAACGTAGAGTAATTTTTAAAAAGGCGCTACACTCCTATTTGTGTGTGTGATGTAGACGTTTATTTGTTAGTAGGCCATGTGCCGGTAGTTTTAGATAGCTAGATAGTTGTGTCTTGTGTGATGATGATGATGATGATGAGCAACCTGCACTGTATGTTTTTGTTTTTTTTGGAAGCCCTCAGCATTCCCACGTTCTTCATTACTCTAGATCTAAATATCTGCTTCAAAAGGTCTAGAGTTTCGGGAACTTTCTTCCGTTCCATCTTGCGTCCCGGTTTTTCAGTTTCAAGAGCGTGTGTTAGACACGATCAGCCAATCGCACACTTGCGCATACGAGATCTCAGCTAGCCGTTCTTCTCTCCCCTACGCTTTTAACATCCTGCTAAATAATGATTGCAACTATGGCAGGTTTGTGAACGTTTTGCTAATCGTTTTTCATTACAAAATATAATAGTTAGCCTAATGTTAGTTAGTTAGTTAGTTAGATTGCTAGCATTATGGTACCGCTCTAATATCAGCAGCCATATTGTGTAATTAAAACCAGCATTTCATACTTAGCATCGTTAAGAAAAAAAAAAAACAAAAAACGTGTGATCAAGGTAGCAATTGGTTGATCAGAGTTAACGTAAGCTCCGCCCACACTAACCCAGGGACGCGTATCAAAATCAGGATGTGTCCACCACGGTAATGATGAACAGGGCAAATCTCTCCTCGGCTTTTTAAATTTTTTATTATTTTTGTATTTTGAACGTTACAGTATGTTTGGCACGTTAAGGTTAAGTTTTTAAATGTGCGAATTAAAGCAGATTCATTTCTTACAGTATTACGGAGTTGAAAACGTTTCACTACGACAGCATGTTCCGTTATATAACTGTATTAACGAATAACGATATAAAGATAATAGTGTAATATAGGCAGGGCTTGTTTTGTTTGTTTGTTTGTTTGTTTGTGCCAGAGAGACCAATGAGCAAGAACCATGATCTATAATCCAAAATAACACACACACACACACACACACACACGTTCACGTTCTTAACGCTTGAAATGAAATGCCTTACTCTGTTTATTTGCATCCTCCTCCAACGTCGACCGTCAGTTGATCGTTAAAGTGAAGGTGAAGTTTGTCGTCGTGTGGGTCTCACGAGTGTGGGTTCTGCTCTCGGCTGTTTCGGGACCATCCGTGTGTCACCAGTGTGGTTTAATTTTTCTCAGAAGAGGTCGAATTCTACCAGAACGATAAAATGTATAAAGGAAACCGGACGCTGAAGAGTTAGTACCGCGTCATATTTATAGTTTATTACATTTCAACTGATCAGGCCTTACTGTGAAGTTAGAAACGTTCGATCGACATCATTTCCTGTTTCATTATCACCAAGACTGTGATTTCCTGTGTAAAGCAGTGACGAGTTGTTGTGAGTTAATGATATCTTCTTTTTTTTTTTTTTTTTTTTTTTTTTTTATGCACTTTCGGTTATTTTCAGGGGAGAGAAAGCTTTATTTAGGGATGCACCAATCCGATAATAACGAGTATCGATATCACAACTCCGATCAGATTTCGACGTTTTTCTTGTCATATTTATGCAAATTACTTTAGTTAGGATCGCCGTTTACGTCACATCATCATTAGCTGAAAGACGTTGATAATAAATGCTAAGTACCTTTATAACTGCTTTAAAACCTTTAAAACCTTTGCTAACTGCTCAGGTTAAGATTAACACAATAGTGAAGTGAATATCAGATAATACTCGGCGCTCTCACATCTAATATCGTATAAGGGGTTTATTTATTGGATTGTGCATCCCAGGTTTAAGTATTCGTTCATATTTTTGGTTTACTTTACTTGTATTTCGTTTTGGGTTGTTGTTGTTGTTGTTTTTTTGTTTGTTTTTTTTATTTTTTATAAAGCCTTACCTTGGAATGAACAATCCTGTCGACATCATTTCCTGTTTGCCGATTCCTAATGTTGTAAGACAGTGCTGCGGTGTTGTAGGTGTTTGTCGATATGCACTTTTCGCTATTTGCTGGAGAAAAATAAAAACAATGTCATTCACGTTATCCTGTACAGTACACTCAGCAACAGACGCGGTCCGTTTAATCGAGACACGTCTGCGGTGTCTTTGTATGTATAAGGGTTCTGTGACGTTGATTTAGTGACCGGAAGCTTCCGTTACCCGTTAGCAAACGTAAACAAACTCACATCAGACACCGGACATGGAGTTACAGCAGAATCACCTGAACGTAAAAATAAAATAAAATAAACTAAATATGTATAAAAACATGTAATGCTTGAAATCTTACACGATTAAAAATATTAGGCTTAAATTTATCTTTGATGTTCAGCTTTCATATTACACAACAGGCAGAAAATTCATGTTTTAAAAATTCAGGTGGGAAACATTTTAAGGGAAATTATCCCAGGTATAAATAAAGAAAATTTACATTTACGGCAGACGCCCTTATCCAGGGCGACTTACATTTATGTCATTTATACAACTGAGCAGTTGAGGGCCTTGCTCAAGGGCCCACAGTGGCAGCGCTGGGGTTTGAACTCATGACCTTCTGATCAGTAGCCCAACATCTTAACCACTGACCTACCATCTGCCCTAAAGTTCCTGTACCTGGTTTGATTTCACTAAATATTTATCACCTGGTTTGTTTATTTGTTTGTTTATGTTTCACAACTATGAAAATTTTACTTTTTTTACTTCTTTATTTATTTTTTTTTTAAATCAGATAAACACACGAGTCCTGGTGAATCTGATTCCACCCCATATAAACGTTTTAGGTCGATCACTACATCACTGAGGTTTGTGGGGGGGGGGAAATAGTTTTTACCCATGTATCATTGCCTCTTAAAGCACCATATTGCATTACACTGCAGTGTGTACAGGTGTGTGTGTGTGTGTGTGTGTGTGTGTGTGTGAGAGAGAGAGAGATCGATCCCCAAAGACCTGCTGAATTAGTTGCACTAAGTCCGTTATTTTCGGTTTCTGGCTGAATGAGAGCGCTGAGTGTGTGAAGCGTGTCACGTCAGGACCCGCTGTACAGTCCGTTCACGCCTGTATAAAAGCGTAGTGTTAGGTAACGTCGTTAGCGTCGACACAAATGCTAATCGTCCCCTGAATTGTACAAAGTCGGTCCTGCTGAAAGCCATGTGGGAGAGCGACCGTCTCCTCTGATTCATCCGAAGACGTGAGGAAACGTGTGTTAAGTCTCTGTAGCTGTAACCATCACGTACAAAATGTCCCAACCTGTTCGAGTCGAATAAAAGAAATAAACACCACGTGTCGGGCCTCTTGGTGTGTTTTTTTTTTCTTCTTCTTCTTCTTTATTTAGCGGTGTATTTGAATCAGAGGATGAATAAAGTCATTTATGCAGAGAAAATACCGTACACGTACGCTGTTTTTACATACTTTAGTTAGCCAGATAGCTAATATGAGCTAATGACAGGATTTCTGAGACACTCTTGAGGCTAGCTAGCTAATATCAGCTAACGTGAGAGGGTTTTGAAAAAAATTTACCTCAAGTGCAACCGTAAATTAAAATAAAATAAAAAAAAACAATGGGGGAAAAAGCATCTTTGTGTTCATGTGTGTGCTTAAAAACACTGATATATGAACCAGTCTGGCTGGGAACCGGTTTGAACCAGTATGAACTGGTGTGAACTGGATTTCAACTGACACACAGACTATGAGATTAATGTAATGCACCTAACAGCTAGCATAAGCTAACATGACAGGGTTTCTGAGGGGATCTTTAAAGCCATATTTATACATGTTCATAATCTTTACAGCTAACACTTTCCAGCTAGCTAATATTAGCTAATCTGACAGGACTTCTGAGGGGACTTTCAAGTCAAAAATACACGAGTATATATTCATACTGTTCACTGCTAGCGCTAGCTTAAGTTCACATGGCATTATTTCTGAGAGGATATTTAAAGTTATATTTATAAACGTTCATAGTGTTCACTGCTAATGCTAGCCATAAATCCTTTAAAAGGTTTAAAGTTAATGTTCACAATCCTGCTGCTAGCCAGATAGCTGACGTGAGCTAACCGGATGATTTCTAAAAATCTTTTCGAGTCAGATTTATAATATGTAGTGCTAATGCTAGGGATCCGGCTATCATGAGGTAACTTTCTGAGAGTCATATTTGTAAATGTTCATAGTATTTTCTGTCATAAACTGCTGCTATGATTCATAAATGTGTATTATTTTTAATACTAATGCTAGCCATCATTAGCTAATCTGGCAGGATTTTTTCTTTTTGTATTTATAAACATACCCTCCTGAAAAAACAAACAAAAAAGCAACAACGTAGAAACCATCACAGAAATTCTAATGGTTTCCACTACAAATACCATTACAAACCGTCAGCTGTGGTCAACAAGTTGCCAAAGGTGTTAATGGTATCCACTAGACATAACATGCCACCGATAGAAGGCAACAAATTACCAGTAGAGACCCACAGGGACCATTACAGTATCCATTAAAACCAATACATGAGCTTACTTGTGTCACCGTTATTGGTAGGAGAGAGAGAGTAAGCCCCTCCCACCTGGAGAGTACAGATAATTTTACTCTCTTGGACTGTATAATATATATATATATATATATATATATATATATATATATATATATATATATATATATATATACAGTAGTCAGATTTATTGGCTATAGTACGGTATGATATATAGTATTTATATACTGCTGTGTGTGTGTGTGTGTGTGTGTGTGTGTGTGTGTGTGTGTGTGTGTGAGAGAGAGACTGGCTGCTATTTCAGGCTGTAATACCTACACAATCTTCTGTAAGGAGATTACTGTATCTGCCTCTCAGCATCTCAAAAGCTCACGAACCACACATACACACACACACACACACACACACACACACACACCTACGGACAAAGCTCTCTTATAAGGTAAGCTAACACTTTATTAATCTTTACTGATACAGTGTTGATTTTATCTTACCGTTTGCCTGGTCTTTGGATACAGAACTGAAACGATTCAAATCTTTATCAAGAATCAGAATAACACACGTTTGTTGAGTCGTGTAAATGATTTCTGTTTTATTTCATTAAGGTTCCACTTATCCAAAGAGGAAAATAGGTTTAGAAATAAAAATGCTATACATCCCAACATGCCTTGTTTAGGATAAAAAAATAAAAAAAACCACACCCTGAAATGTGCAGATGTTGTCGATCTGGAGCCCAGGACCTTGTTACTAATAAAAGTGTAATAATAGCCAGCAGTTTAACCTCCACGTGTTCAGTGTTTTAAACAGACTGTATGAAATGGAGGACGGAGCTAGAAACCATCACAGTTTAATGTGAACATAAGACTCTGGAAGAAGGGCGTGGCTTAAAGTTTGAAGGCGGGGCTATAAATTAGAAGTGATTCAGGTGAAAATGTAGTTCCAGATTTGTATATTTTACCTGTGTGTGTGTGTGTGTGTGTGTGTGTGTGTGTGTGTGTTTATTCTGTAACATTATCCAGGACCGTCCTTACTCCCCTCACCATGTGTGACCAGACGTTTTTAGCGATCACGTTCGGCGTCTGCGACAGCTGCAGCCAGAACAAACCTCTGATGAACATCTACCTGCAGAACGAGCCGATTAACTACTGCTCGCTGTGTGTGGAGAAGGTACCACGTGTTTCATACTTGCAGGGCTCCCTCGTTTACTTCCCCTTTTCAGAAAGTATCACGTTAATCACATGGGTGCAGACGGAAGGAAATTTACACCTGCGGTTTTAAACTCTTCACATGCAGTGGATGTGTTTTTATTTATTTATTTATTTTTCACACAAATACATTATTTTAACATTTGCACGTTAATTTATTTTTGTGATTTGTCTTTATTTTCACGTGTAATTTTAGTTTTTTCACGTGGAGAATAGGTGATTTTATTTCTCCATAGAATTTATCTATTTTCATGTGATATTTGTATATATGTTGATTTATTTATTTATGAATTATTTCATGATTTATTTATTTGATGAGATTTCTTACATTCTATTTACTTTTGTATATTTACTTATTTTTTTTTAAAAACCTTTTTTATATTTACTTACCTTTAAATGATTCATTTATTTTCACACGTGGTTTTAATTGAAACATAATTCATTGATTTTTTTTTTCCACACAAATTATTTTTTTCATTCATTTATTTTTCACGTGATTTTATTATTTTTACGATTTTATTTTCATATGTAATATTTGAACACTTATTTTTACGCGACCTTGTTTTTTTGTTTGTTTGTTTTTCTATGGATTTTTCGCATGTAATTTTTATTGTCATGTTTGTTTTTCACGTGTAATCGTGTGAAAGGTTTGTGACGTTTCCATAAGGCACATTCTCCTCGAGAGGTGACAGGAAGACCTGTCCTGATGATGATATATACACACACACACACACACACACACACACACACACACACACACACACACACACACTCTCTCTCTCTCTCTCTCTGAGACACACATTATGGCCTCTTTAAAAATAACCCTTATCTTATCAGCTCATGTAAAACATGTACACAGAGCTACTTTAGAGAGTAAGCACTCTTTCATCTATTTTTACATTCCTGCATCTTTCTAAAAGTCTACACGTTTGAATTTATTGTTATTTCTGTTTATTTTTATTTTTATTTTAACATCATTCAATTTCATATTTTATTTCCATAGCTGCATTAGGGATCCTGATTCCTGCAGGCACTGTGGGTTTAGATTAGCCGGACTGAACCATCGGCTGTGTTCAGAACGGGGGGGGAGGTTTACTCGTCCGCAAAATAAAATCGACTCTCTCAACCTTTTTACTTCAGCAATATCACTGCGTTTATAATTAAAATAATGTAGAAAATGGAACCGGAGATCAAAACTAGTGCCGGATATTTAAGATATATTTGAAGATCCTCCCTAATTTTGTTGTGGGATTAGTCTGATCCACTCTTCTCTCCACATGCTGGAGTGATATGGAGTGTAAGTGCAGGGATTAGATTCAGACAGGGGTGTCAGAAGCATCACTTTAGTACACTTTATAAAAAGAAAAGGTATTTATTTTAAAGATATATTCCACACTTCATCTATTCTTATGATTAACATTTTTAGATTCTGGGGTCTGTTTGCTCATTTTAGTGGGTTTTTTTTTTTTTTCATCCTTTTTTTAAAGACACTTTTGTCAAGAAATGGACTTTAAAACTGTTGCCTGGAATTTTTTTTTTCTCAAAGGTGCTTTAATTGTTTGCTTTGAATCATTTAAAGGGTTTTATAAAGCAGGTAACAAAAGCCAGAGGTTTGAAAGGAGCACATCTTCTCCTCCTTTCCCCGTTCCACCTTCAGCTTTTTCATTTTTTAAATACATTTTTTATTTATTTATTTTTTGATTGCCCACTTTTATATAAAAAGCACTTTAATGTTGTCGTGTGGTGTTTTAAAGCTCTGTGGTGAACGGGGAGAAGTTCTTACCCGACTTGTGCTGGTGTTTTGATGAGGATGCAGTCGGAGTTGTGTTTGTGTTTCATTCTTTATTCTTTAAATCTTTTCAATGCATGGTGTGTGTGTTTTTTTTTGTTTGTTTTTGTTTTTATTTGTTTTGTTTTTTTTACCATTTATAAGAAATTTAGACACCTAATGCTGTAACACTGAAGCTGTTGGTGATCTGTGGTCTGGAGAGGAAAAAGAAAGTTGTTTTTTGTTGTTGTTGTTGTTGTTGTTGTTTTTCCAGAGATATGGCTTTAATATTTTCTCCTGGTGTTTTTATTATTTCTGAGATGATTTAGCATTTATCACTGCTAATACTAACTCTATAAACACTACAAACACTGCTGCAGCTCCTTAGTGATGCCGGGAAACACTCGTGAGGTGATGGTTTGGTGAGAGATTTGCATTTTCTAATTATTTCTAATGAAATCCCGTACCAGAAATGATATATTTGTCAGAATGAGTTTTAAACTTTGTACATGTATAGTTTTGAGTAACCGGCAGCCCGTAACATTAAAACTGTATCTTCTGAGTGATACAGTTGTTTATTTGAATTGTAGCCTGTATTGCATACAGTATGCGCATCGTATTTTCTGATATTTATGTAAACTGGCTAAACTTTGGCGAGACGTCTCTCTTGAATGTTGAGAAATTTTCCTTCCTGCACTTGCGCAAGTTAAGTCTTACCGTCCCAATATTTAAGCACTGCACACCCATGACTACTCAGTTACACTGCAGGTTTTCTGTTGTGTATTTGCACTTTGTGTAGTCTTGTGTAGTGTTATGACTTGCACCAGCGTTCCCAGTGTATTCCAGCTATATAGAGAAATGACAATATAAACCCACTTGACTGGACTGGACAGACTTGTACCAACATACAGTAGAGCATAGTTTCAAAATGTTTCATTTTTGTTTACTAAATAATGTAAATAAACCCCCCATCAGCTGTATTTCACTGTTGCCTTGTTGTGATATTTATGAACCCATTGCTTGGATAGATGACATTCTTTTATCTTTTTTTTTGTGGCAAACAAATGCATTATAACGACTTTATAAATGAGTCTTACATTGGCTGCTATGAACTTTTTTAAAGATTTATAAGAAGCTTGATCATCCGGCATTGTGACACTGAAGCTGCTGCACCTTGTTACGTGGTTTGGAGCAAAAGACAGCTCATATTAATTATTTAATATATACAATATATAAAATATATACATACATACATACTGAAGCAGTAAAATGATGTTGATGTTGGTGTTTTTATGCTTGATGGGAAATGGAAGCATCCAGAACATCTCTGTCTCTGTTTTTAAAGATGGCGTGTCAGGGTCTGGGGAAGGGGGAGAGCGTGGCGTCGCTGAAGGCCGAGGCGGAGAGTTTAAAGGTCAGACTGGAGCAGGAGAGAGCCAAACTGCATGATGCAGAGTGTGAGTATCAGAGGCCACGCCCTCACGTACAGTAGTGCACTAGACAAGGGCAATAACATCCGATTCCACAGAGTGTACAGGGTTATCAGATTCATATTTATATTAACATGGCGTACTCTTTATCTTTTATTATTAACATCTTATATTTTTAATATATGTATATATATATATATATATATATATATATATATTATCAGCTTATCAAGTATTATTATTAGCAGTCGCATGTAGTCGTGTAGTACACTTATAAGGGCTCTAGGGAGATTCCTCTACTAGCTACTAGCTATCTTATTAACAGTGCCCCCCCCCCCCCCCCCCCCCAAACCTTTCCACATTTTGTAGTGTTACAAACTGAAATGGACCTCATTGGGATTTTATGTCATGAAGC
>CM042557.1:1913396-1950896 GCA_023630585.1 Cranoglanis bouderius | reverse complement strand
GTCACTCTGGCCTTCGGCTCTGGCCTACCGCCTTCTCCTCGGCTCATTGCCTCGGCCTGGCCTGCCTGGCTCGCCTGCGCTGCTCAGCCTACTAGCTCCACTCTACCATGGCTCGCTAGCTACTCACCGCCTGGCCTCGCCTGGGCTACTACTCAGCCTGGCCTCACTGGCGCCTGGGCTCACCACTACCTCACTCAGCCTACTCTTCAGCCTTCCTGGCCAGCCTACTACCTACTCGCCTGGCTCGCCCCTGGGCCCAGCCTAGCTCTGGCTCAGCCTACTAGCCTACTCTACCTGCTCACCCGCACTTCTACCTGCCTGGCCACCATGCCTGCCGGCCTGCCACCTGGCTCACCCACCCACCATCACCCACCTTCACCACCTGGCTTTATTTACTCATTTGGCCCCACTCATTTCAGCCTGCCTGCCTCATTTTTCACCCATCTCACTCATTTGGCCACTGCCATTTCTACTCATTTATTTACTTTCATTCTCACTCACCCCATTTACTCATTTAGCCATCTATCTATTTTTCATTTTCCATGCTATTCTCATTTATTTATTTTTACATTTTATTTGGTTTATTTATTTATTGCTACCTATTTCATTTCTAATATTTGCTTTATTTATTCCCATCTACCCTTCACATCTTCATCTATTTATTTCATCTTCATCTATTTATTTATTTTTCTATTTCTATTTATTTCGCGTATTTGGAGTTTGTGCAAGGTATTTATTTGTTTATTCTCTATTTATTTTGATTAAGTGAGTGCGTGAGTGAGTGGGAGTGAGGCCAGTGGAGTGAGTGAGTGAGTTTGTGAGTGAGTGAGTGCGTGAGTGAGTGAGTGAGTGAGTGAGTGTGTGAGTGAGTGAGTGTGTGAGTGTGTGAGTGAGTGTGTGAGTGTGTGAGTGTGTGTGTGAGTGCGTGAGTGAGTGCGTGAGTGCGTGAGTGAGTGAGTGAGTGTGTGTGTGAGTGCGTGAGTGAGTGAGTGAGTGCGTGAGTGAGTGAGTGAGTGCGTGTGTGAGTGCGTGAGTGAGTGAGTGAGTGTGTGAGTGAGTGAGTGAGTGAGTGAGTGAGTGTGTGAGTGAGTGAGTGAGTGAGTGAGTGCGTGAGTGCGTGAGTGAGTGAGTGAGTGCGTGAGTGAGTGAGTGCGTGAGTGTGTGAGTGAGTGAGTGAGTGTGTGAATGAGTGTGTGAGTGAGTGTGTGAGTGAGTGTGTGAGTGAGTGTGTGAGTGAGTGAGTGAGTGTGTGAGTGAGTGAGTGAGTGAGTGCGTGAGTGAGTGAGTGAGTGCGTGAGTGAGTGAGTGAGTGTGTGTGTGAGTACCGGAGTGTGTTCTGATTTGTGTACTGGTGTGTTTCAGTGCCGTCTGTATGACCTGAGAGCCGATCGTGAAGTGGCCGTCTTCTCTAAAGAGAGCGTCATCTTCGGCGCCTCCAGTGTGGACTTCTCCCTCAGTGGTGAGAGAAAAGGAGAGTACAGCACTAATGCTTATGCTAATGCTAATGAAGCCTGAAGTCATTTATATAGTTATTGGCACAGAGTGAGATATTTATTACAAATCACAGACAGCTGTGAGGATCAAGTCAAACCCTCCTGAGTCATACTGTCTTTACCGACAGGCCTTATAGAGATACGATCATATAGGTGTCATGTAGGTAATAGCGCATTATGTAGGTAACATAGGTAATAATGAATTTTATAGATATCTTATATAATAATGCATTATGTAGGCATTTAATACATAGTAATGTATTGTATCGGTAATATTGTCTCTTATAAGCAGCGTACAGTAATATAATATATTAATGTGTTATCTAGGTATCGGTGTATACACAATAACAGATTATGTAGGTACAAACTTATCATATAGGTATCATATAGGTAATGTAGGGAATAATGTATCATATAAATAATAATGTATAATAATGAAAATAAATAATGTACCGTATATTACATACATACATCATAGTGCTGAGGAACAGATATAATATTAATAGTATATTAAAAAAAAATAATGTATTATATAGGTTATATAGCATATACAGTAATCTGTAATACTCTATAGTTAATGATGTCCTATATACGCTCTGTTATATAGGTGTTAATGTAATAATGTATTATATCGGTTACATTATATGAAATAACATTTAGAAAACAGTACACAGTCCAGCATTTCACACTGATCTGACCTCAGCAGCCCTGACCTCCTATAATAACCTCAACTATAAATCTATAAAATAAACCATATGTACTGTACACGCTGCATGTTCTCTGAGTGCGTGGCAGTGAACTGCTGTGATTCGCCTGAATCACCTGATACACAGGCGTCTACTACACCGAACTTTCACCTTTCTGTTTGACTGTAGCAGGACTGTACTGGCCAGAGATCAATTTCAACACACAGAGTGTGTGTGTGTGTGTGTGTGTGTGTGTGTGTGTGTGAGAGAGAGATCATCATTACTGCAAGTGTTTATGGTCAAAGTTCAGGACATGCCCGCTCACTCTGCAGGCTCACAGTGCAGGGTTATAAATGTTTTATAAAGGATTATAAATGTGGGAAAGCACTGGAGTTTAATGATGAGAGTGAAATCAGAATTCACCCGTGTGTCAAAATCTATGAGAAAATGTAATATGCCTCATAACAAACATGACGTCAACCTTAAATTCCTTTATGACAGATACTGTGAGGTCAATTTGAGGAGGAAAAAAATACCAAATATTTTACTTTCATTTTCAATCTTTTTGCTGACAAATCCGAAACCTGTGAATGGAGTGGAATTATAGGGTACTTTTGAACAGTTCTGCGATTGATAAGTTACAGAACCATAAAGATATTTTTCATAACATAAAAACAATTTTAAAAAAAACAAACAAAATCTTAATTAGCCACCAAAATGAACACACCCGGAGCAGTGGGCAGCCATTTTTGCCGCGGCGCCCGGGGAGTAGTTGAGGGTTAAGGGCCTTGCTCAAGTGCCCAACAGTGGCAGCTTGGCGGTGCTGGGATTTGAACTCGTGAACTTCCGATCAGTAGCCCGACTTCTTAACCGCTGAGCTACCACCACCACCACATAAGAAAGTCAGCAAGTGTGAAAGCAAGTGTGAAAGTGTGAACGTCAAAGTGTCCAGAAGAACTGTGGCTGGTTCTGCAAGACGCTCAATAAAACTTACCAGCTCATTTCCTTATAAAACTGCACACATTGTACCTGAGACTATTTTTTTTAAAGCATTAAAGCATTTAATTTCATTATTTTTGAAGGCATCTTTGTTCTACACTCATAAAAATAAAGGTTCTAATTAGACCCAATAAGGGTTTTTCAGCCTGATGCCATAGGAGAACCCTTTTAAGTTGCACAAAGAACCTTTTAATGTCAAGTTCTTTAGAGAACCATCTGTTTACTGGTGCTTTAAAGGAACCAGAAATGGTTCTTCACAGCAGTGCCACAAGGAACCATGCTATCATAAGTTCTCTAAAAAAAAAAAAAAACAACCCTTAGTTTGTGCTTTAAGGGACCAAAGTAAGGTTCTTAAAAATGATGCCAGGAGAACCTTTTCCAGTCCCACAAAGAACCTTATACGGATCACTTTAACCTGTTAAGGGATGATACCTTGAAGAACCAATACACTGGTCTGAAGAACCTATAATGAACCATATCGCTAAACTCAAGAATGATATACAATGAAAAATGGTTCTTGACAAGAACTTACGATGCTGTAAAGAACCATTAAAGAACCTTTATTTTTAGTGTACAGCATTTCTTCTGTGCCTAAGACTTTTGCTCAGTAATGTAAATGAAACAAGATAAATAAAAGATTAGCACTGATAATTCATTAAATTCCAATCTTTCCCTCTTCACTTTCAGCCCTTTCGTTTTCTCTTCACTATCTCAGATAATCTCAGGGCGTGACGTTGCCGTAAAGCACGTCTCACACCGTCACACTGATCGATCAAGTGTGATTTAACTAAACGCTCCAGTACTTCAATCTATTTTTTATATGTAAACAGGGTGAATTACCTTCCTGCTCTAGTGCAGTGTGTGTAGTTTCCTGTCAAGTAGGAGATCAGGCACTGTGGGGAATTTACTTTCACACCCAGGGGTTTCACATGATTTTTGACATTCAAGCATGAAACTTTCTTCCTGTTACAGTTGAACATTGGGAAATTCACATTTGTGTGTTTATACTCCTCAGGCACACTCACTTAAAGCCCTGATTAAAGTACTGAACAGTTATTAAAGACATGATTTTTGCAGCCATTTTGTTTTAAAACATCTAAGTTCATGTACATAGGTATATTGTTGAAGATTAAATATTCTTATTACTGCATGGTTTGCTAAAACAGGTATGTTTTGTCAATACCTTTAGAAACAGACAGTAAAAAAATGCATTGTAAACAAAGTTTCTATAAAAGCAAAACATTTTTCATTATATACATAAGTACACCCCATGGAAATTGTTGGGGGGGGTTTTTTGGACATATTTGGACAAGCAAACATTTGATCCTCTTTGAAACAGTACCTATTAACACATTTATCACACCTTCAAATCCATATAATTAGAATCAGGTGTTGAAGATCGGGTACCAGTGATTAGAACCTGCTTAGGGAGTGCAGGTTCCACCTGTGAAGTGTTTATGTTTAGCTCGCATACTCGTTATCCGGTGGTGATGCTTGCTAAACATAAACACTTCAATAAAAACAAATATCTTAAATATAGTAGGCTAACTAGCAGACTATAGATATATTACGTAGGTAGCTAAATAGCTAGCTAGCATACTGTATGTTGTATAAAGCTACCTCAAGGCTCCTCACGTTCAATGCTAAGTGCAAATGTGTGATTTTAGTCTTTTTCTGAGTCTTTTCTTAGGAATTTACCAACACATTTGAGGCAAATGTTGACGTTCCTGATAGTTCTGTCTCGTTTCCATTTTCGTTCTGGTTTCAGATGGTCAAAATAAAAGACTTAAAAGTTATAGGATAGCTTGTTAAATCATTAGCCTCAGCTGGTAACTAGGTTAAGCTCAGGGCCAATACTTTTAAGTTGCCTATGTGTCTTTTCATGTCAAAAACATTTTTAAATAATTTTAAAAAATAATGTTTGAGCATTAATAAGTCATTATAGCATGTTTAATAATGATGTATTGTGTGTGTGTGTGTGTGTGTGTTTGTCAGGGCGTCTGCTGTTTGCTGGCTATAACGACTACACTATAAACATATGGGACGTGTTAAAGGGTACCCGGGCAGCGATCCTGTACGGCCACGAGAACCGGGTCAGTAAGGTCCGAGTGTCGCCTGACGGTACCGCGTTCTGCTCAGCATCGTGGGACAACACGCTACGGGTGAGGAACCAGTCATTCCTATGAACCCAGGCAGGACTTTCCACAAGACATGTTCCACAATACACAGAGATCATGAAAATCCCCACATGTTCTAAATAAATCTTTAAAAAAACAAAACAAGAACAAGACAAAAACATAAAAACACAACGTATAAACACAAATCTACACCGATAGTGATGTGCTGTATATAGGTACACTGAAGATTTGTATAATGTGACATAAATCATGTAGAGAGATATAAATTATTGGCACCCCGCAGAAAATCGGGCCCAATTAATTGTACAAAATAAACGAATAAACTTCTAGCTTACTGTTCTATACTTAACATAATAGTATTTTCTTTCTAAAAACATACGAAGGGTGCAAAATTATTGGCACCCCAACGACACGGCTAATATTTGAAGTGATTGTCATTCCAGCCTGTGGAAAAGATCTCCAGAAAATGGTATTGTCGCCTTTGACAGAACGGGAGATCATATTTTAATAGCTTTGTCACGTGCACAGATTAGAGAAGGGATTAAAATATATGAGCCGTTAAAGCACCATTAAACGCATTCAGGATTTACATAATAACTTGAAAACTGATCCCGTGATCACATGCATACGCAGTGAGGAGGATGGTGATGGAGGCAAAAATCCTGAAAATCACATTTATATTATCGTTTTGGTCGTCAGATTTCAGAACTATTTAATTACACACCAACATCCACATCAGTAACAGCAAGCTGGTGCACCAGAGAAGCTCTTCATGAGACACAACCCGCAAAATGCAGCTTCTGAACGTCACCAAGTCTCACCAGAGCTACAATCGGTCATCTTTTGGTGGTTTTGTGTTCGAACATTTTTGTCCGTCAGCATGTCTGTTGATAAAAGAAGCTGAGTACGCGGAAATATTCCCCAAACCCCGGCGTTAAATCTGGAGGTGGATCAGTTCAGGCTTGTTTTAGTCTCGTACCGGGATACATCAGATCATAACCTGGTTACCTCTGCAAGGAGGTGAAGACTTGGCTGTGGATAGAGCTTTCAACAAGCAGACATTCAAATCAACTCGGAAATGGTTTCAGGACACAGGAAGCGTTGTTTTGCGTTGAAAATGTCAGTAAATCTGTGGTGTGAAGTGAAAAGGAGGTCCACATGCACAAATCTGAGGATATAAATGAGATTAAAATGCGCTGCATGAAGGAGTGGGCCTGAGATCCTCTACACATGTCTCCAACGTCGGTAAACACTGCATGAAGTCAGTGCTGTTATACTTTTCGAGGGGTGCCAATGATTTTGAAAACAAAAGGGGGGAGGGGGATGAAGAAAGATGAACGTCCCCATATGTTTCAATTTATATATATATATATATATATATATATTCATTTGTGCTCATGAAGTGTGCCATTACTTCATTACTTTAGAAACCAGGAACAGACATCAGCAACAGCCTCAACAGGCTCATTGTTGTACCTTGATAGCCACAGGCAAAGCAACAGTGCACAAAATGCTTCCTTATTGGGACAGGACAATGTAGTGTGTGTGTGTGTGTGTGTGTGTGTGTGTGTGTGTGTGTGTGTGTGTGTGTGTGTGAAATGCTGACCTCACCAGAACACTCACATGTGGTTGTTTCGTGTGTACAAATGGGACATTAACGTCAGAGCTGAAAATAATACACACATGATGAACACTCTCTGTCTGTCTCTCTCTCTCTGTCTGTCTCTCTCTCTCTCTCTCTCTCTCCTACAGATCTGGGCTTGATTCGAGTCCTCAGCGAGTCTTGGAGCCGATATGAAGACGGATTCACAACAGACCGTTTTATTTTGAAACCTTTTATTTACTTAATTAAATTTGTCCAGCACACTCCTCAGCTCCTCGGCGTGTCTCGTAGCTGGTCACCAGATCGTCCATTATCGTTGTGTTTGTTTGCATAATTATTTAACGGTATTAAAAAATCCAGGGTAGGAGAGAAACGTGTATGTCGATGGAGAAGTGCGATATAAATCAGCATGTAGTATTAAGACATTTATAAATACTAAACATGTAGTCAAAAACTCTTACAGTCTAAACTGACAGTAAGTAGTGTAATCATGAACATGTGGATTCAGTGATATTAATATCACTGTGACTGAGTGGCTAAACTTTACAAACCTGTGTTGTCTGATTGGTTGTTTTTTTTTTTTTTAGTTATTAAAGAATAAATGAAATGTGCACAGTGTACAATATGAGGTTCGCTTCTTTAGTTTTGCACTGATCTTGTTCTCACTCCGCACAAGGGTGTGGTCAGGGGGTGTGGCTTTAAGTGTGAAGGCGGAGCTGTGTGTTAGAAATGACTCGTATGATAATATAGTTTTGATATGATGAGTATAAAGTGTTAGCGTGCCAAACAATGTGTGTGTGTGTGTGTGTGTGTGTGTGTGTGTGTGTGTGTGTGTGTGACAATTGCCTCATGCCTTTCATTGCTAATTCCATCTGTAGATGTGTCATTTGATTCTGATTCATCGTTGATTCTGACTCTGATTCATCAAGCCGACTGTTAACTTTAACGGGCTGATGACTGAAAAGTGCCCATGATTCCATCATCTGGGTAACACACACACCAGCATGATAAACCATAACACATTAAACACACTTCACACACACACACACACACACACACACACACACACGTCAATCAGACTGACTTAATCATTGATTGCTGCAGATTAGCAAACTCATTCTTTGCTAATCAGTTTTAGATGAGTGCCGGTGGTGTGTGTGTTGTGACTCCTATGAAGGTATTCGGTTCAAGACTTACAACACTATCACGTATTATGATACGTGTGTATAGTTCTGGTAATAGTAGGCGTGATGTGTTGATTTCTGGAATCTGATTGGTCAGAGGGTGTTGATTCATTTTCTCTGACAGCAGCAGCAGGTTTAGTGGTCGAGCAATTCGATGACTACGAAGTCTTCATGATTCACTCATCGTGCTAAACACAAGAGCAGCATAAGGATTAACATATGATCAAACACACACACACACACACACCTTTACTGATGGTGTGTGAGGAGTGTATGTGAAACATCTCACACACACAGTTCAGACACCATCAATATAAGTGACGCAACCACTGACTCCTGATCAGACGAGGCTGAAGAGTCCATCTTTACTCTTTTAGATTCACTGATTTTTGGATAAAGAATAGGTCTGGAAGACTTGGTGCGTTACGTCACTGCTGACGTCTTCAGCCGTGTGAATTGTAAAAGTTTGGATTCACTCAGTAATCTGCTTTTCATCCTCGTGCTCTGGAGATGAGTGAAAAAATGGACCATAATGACGTTACTGTAGAGGAGGTAAGAACTTTTATTTTTTTTTTCATTTTTAGTGAATCTTCACATTAAATGAGTAAGTAAGTTTCTCAGCTGTTCCTCAGGTGTGTTTGTGTTTGTGTTTGTGTTTGTGTGGTATTGTACAGTATTCACTAATGTATTTTATTACCGTTATGACTAAATATCATAATATATAAAAAGATCTCTGTTTCACACAGCAATACACAATTCTAAACTTCATCTCGATCAAGTTTACGCTTCCTGAAATATCTTGTACTTTAGATCTTAGAGAATACACTGCAGCTCAAATCAGTATAGACAAAAAAACAAATAAATAAATAAACATGGCCTTTCTGGACTTCTGTATTCATCAGTTAAAACATTTCTTCTTCCTTTTTTCTCTTATTTTTTTTTAAATATTTCAGTTCATTCGCAACTTTATTACTTTCACTTGATTACATTTTGGGTTTTATACTTCCACTTTTAACTGAATCAGATCTCAACACATTAGCTACAATACACAATAGCTCACTTAATCATTTCTCAGTACTGGTTCCATCTCCGGCACACCACATGACCAAGAGTTTGTATGTACTTGTTGAACATCTCATTCCAGATGCATTCCTCCACTCTTCTGGGAAGGCTTTCCACTAGATTTTGGGGCGTGGCCGTGGGGATTTGTGTTCATTCAGCTACGAGAGCGTTAGTGAGGTTGAGGTCAGTTCCAGTTCATCCCAAAGGTGTTCAGCGGGGTCGAAGGTCGGGACTCTGCGCAGGACGCTCCAGTTCTTCTACATTCTTCTAACCGTAACGCACCATGTCTTCATGGAGCTCGCTTTGTACAGATCGTCATGCTGGAACAGGTTTGGGCCTCTTTGTTCCAGTGAAGGGAAACTGTAATGCTTCGTCACACAGAGACATTCTATACAATTGTGTGCTTCAACCAGTTCCTGAGAAGAACCATATATAGGTGTGACGGTCAGGGGTGCACATAATTTTAGACTCTGGTGTCAGTATTGTGGTGATTTAAATGTAGGCCAAATTTCCAGACGTCATCCCTGAGAGGGAACCAGTAACTATGGGAAATTTTCATAAGCAGTTTGTGGTTAGATGGTGCTACTGAGGGGGAAAAAAAATGCAGAGGAACTGAAAGTGGAGTGGAGTGGTGACGTATGGTTGTGACGTGGAGTGGGTGGGGCTTACGTGCCTAAAATGAGGCGGAGCGCGGTGCTCTCTTCCGGTTTGAGCTCAAACTGTCGTTGAGTGAGCTTGACATCGCTGGGAGGGTGAGCGATTTATTTCTTTCCTCCTTTTCAAATGAATGATAAATGTGATTGTTGTGTGTGTCGGTTCGTTTCTACAGATGTCCAGGAACCCGTGTGTGGTTGTGTTTGTTATATCTGAAGTGTTTATCTGGGTGAATCGAGGCGTTTTGTATGCGGTTCACGGGGCTGTGCTGCTCGGGTTTCCCTTTGTGTCTCATTGACAGCTGCAGAAGCGATTCAGCTCTTTATTTATTATTTACTGCATTTCCTACATTAATATCGCAGCAATTACAAGGTCAGGATTAATATTTAAAACGCAAGAAAATAATGCAGAAGCACTGAAATGCGTGTGTATAAAGAAAGCGCTGTTTCATGAACACTATCAGGGACTATTTCCTCATTATTAAATGCCTGGTGATTTGGCTAACAACCGGCTTTGTGCTAAGCTTAATAGTGCTATTAACGGTTGATTTAATAATAATAATAATAATAATAATAATAATAATTTTTCAGGGTTTAATTTCAACCTGTGCATTATTATTATTATTATTATTATTATTATATATATATATATTTTTTTAAAAAGCCTGATATACTGTAGCTTCACTTAATAGCTATTTAGTGATCGTTTCATTTCCCAACTGTTTTACGGCACCTACGAAGTGATTGGTTGATAAGGTCAAAAAAATCTCCTTCATCTGATTGGACGACACCGCGCAGTTTGACTGTTCTAGCCAATCCGAGCGCAGGAGGGCGGGCTCTTGTTAAAAAAAAAAAATTTGAAAATATCACCAAGAGCTGTAGTTTAACTGCATTAAATTGTGAAAGAGAATCAAAAGAGCAAATAAAATTACGTTAAAACGTGAACAATGTTTAGAGAACGTGTTATTTGGGCAGAAAATACTGTTTATATACTATTAGAGCTTTTTTATGTGGCTAATAATAATAATAATAATAATAATAATAATAATAATAATAATGTAGCAACGAACAAGTGGCGATCTGCGGGGTCCAAGCACCCTTTGCAGAGATCACCCCCAGTGGCCAAGATACTGCGTGTATAGAACAATAGAGAACATGGATGAACACACTGTTCAAGTTTCGCAGTGGTAGTTCAATGCTAATCCTGTCAAATGCCTGCTGAGAGCTGATTGGCTGATGGTGGCCTAGTCATCATCATAAGTGCAAGTACAGTTTAGCACAGATATTCATTACATCTAATGTCAGCTCAATTGGATTTATGGATCCTGAGGTACTGTTATTTGAATCGAATCCCGCCTCCATCCGTCCTTCGTCGAGTTTCATGTGAATGATCGGCATGTAGCGGCCAGGTCGTTTTCAGTGTGGTTTTGATAGTTATTGAGGTTCACACTGTGGAGTATTTTGACACCAGTTTTGTGAAGACACAACAGAAATCCTAGGACTAGTTCATAAAAGCAGGTTTCTCCTATAATGCAATTAAGCTTGAAAGTTGGCTAAGTTTGCAGGACTAGAACGTTCCTGAGGCTTTTTTTTTTTTTGTTTGGGAGAAAGCAACGAATCAGGTGGGTTCAGGAGATGTATGAACATAGAACCCTGTGCTATAGCACCACCAACAGGGTAATCATCTTGCTTCCCTGAGTAGTGTGATGGAAAACGGTTTGGTCTGCATGTTCAATTTTAGTGCTTGGACCCCTAAAAATAAAAATCCTAATGATAACAGAAGGGTTCCTTTGGTGCTTGGACCCATAAAGGGAAGAAAAACCTAATTAGACAATAGGTTCTTTGGTGCTTGGACCCCTAAAATAAAAAACATTGAGGTTTCGCCATCTATAGTGCTTGGACCCTTAATGATGAGGCGTGTCGCTGTCTCCCTTACAGAAAATGTCCTGTTGGTTAAGGAAAGAGACTCTGGTGCTGGCCGAAGACTACATCGACTTCTGCATCGGGATCCAGCGGACGCCTCCCAGCAAGTCGGCCGAGGCCATGCGCCGTCTGGCGAAGGAGCTGGAGCACCAGTACAGGTCCAAGTTCCAGACCATGTCGCACAGTTTCCTGTCGACGTGCGGCTCGAACCCGGAGCCGAGCACCTGCCTGCACAGCGTCATGACCTTGCTGGTGGAGGACGGAAAGCTGAACTGGGGAAGAATCGTCTCGCTGTTCGCGTTCACGGGCGTCGTCGCCGCCGAGATGTTCTCCAGAGAACACAAAGTGGATAGCTGCAGGAGGCTCGCGGAGACCATCGCTGATTACCTGGGCGGAGAGAAGAGCGACTGGCTGCAGGCGAATGGAGGCTGGGTAAGGACGAGTGTAAACGTAATCGCCAAGTGGCTCGGGGTAAAAAAAAAAATACGATGACGTAATGGTAAATGGCAGGTAAACGGTTATTTATCTGTGGTGGTGATGTAATCCAGTGGTCACCAACAGTCTTCCTTGAGATCTCCAACCAAAATCTAACACCTGTTTCAGTTGATCAAGAACTTGTTAAGGCAGTGATTAGATGGTCAGGTGGAGCTCAAGTCTTCAGGAGGGTTGATCTGCAGGAACAGGGTTGGTGACCACTGATGTGATCACTAGGGCTGGGTTTAGCTCTAATCACATGTATGATTAGGTATTAGATATTTTAGAAATGCGCAAAACAAGTGATGCAGTAATAAATTAGGACCTAATCTTTATTTTTTCTTTGTGTCTTTCTTCCTTTCGTACGATTTCTGATGGACATCATTAAGGTACCGACAGAAAAGTGCACGACTTTACAAAAGTCACTTTGTGTGGATTTGGTCCGAAAGGGTGTTTTAAGGCGACGTGTTTATGCACAGCAGTTTTAAAAGTGAAAGTGATCTCAGCGAGGGAGAAAACGAAAGCCAGGTTTGAACTCTGTCCTGTGCCGTGATGTCATTGGGTAAATCGTAATAAAAGCAAATGGAGTTTCATTGACAACCATGTTTGGATTTGTGGTTTAGCCCCGTAACGCGCTAATATTCATCATCACTCGTTATAAACCAGCTAAAACGAGTTAAACCCTTTACAGTTGTATTTGAAATAAGTGTGGATATTTTATATATATATATATATATATATATATCGATTTGCACCATGCTCATGAACAGTACTCATCTCTGATTGGCTGCCCTGGCGGTGTTGATCGTTACGTGTTGGATGCAGGTTTAGGTTTACGGTGTAGGAGAGCGGAGACGGACAGTACCGCGTGTGTTCGAGTAAGACTGCTGGGACGAGCAGCAGGACAGTCTTTATGATTACTGCAGCAGATTAAACACTAAAGCAACAGTGAGTCTTGGGAATGAACCGACTACTAACTAACTACTAAGTAAGAAAGGGCTCCTTCGATAGACAGATAACCGCAATTGAGTCGCAGCCATGGCAACAGGAATTTAGCTAAAGAAATGACGCAAGGCATGGTCATCCTGCGTAACCGTGACAACGAGCATCCCTCACCGTTGCACTGAATTATATAGGAAGGGTTAAGTTTATCGTAACCCTAGCAACAAATTAAAAACGGCGCCGTGTCCGTGTAATCGCTCGTAAGTCGTCACGGCAGGTGCTGGTCATCCTGTGTAACCATGACGACTAACCGTTTCAGTTCGGGAGACTGATCACGCATTCCCGTCGCAGTGTAGCACCGATTATATAGAAAGGGATCATTTTATAGACTTGTCGATCATAAGCACAGATAGATAGAGAGATGACGGCAGTCGAGTCGTAGCCATGGCGACGGTCGCGTAACAGGAATTTAGCTAAAGCAATGACCCAAGGTATGTTCATCCTGCGTAACCATGACGACTAACTAACTAACTAACCGTTTTAGGCCAGGTAATTATTTACGTACTAATTATGTAGAAATGTTTTTGTTTTACAGGCTTATTAATTACAAGCACAGATGTTGAGAGAACAGCATTCGAGTCGTAGCCATGGCAACAATCGCGTAACAGGAATGTAGCGAAAAGTGTTGCTGTGTGTGTGTGTGTGTGTGTGTGTGTGTGTGTTAGCTGATGAATATGTAGGAAGGCAAGCTCATGGAGTTCTCTAAGGATGGGGCGAGGTTATGAGGACCGTGATTAAAAACCGTACGGGTTCTGAAAGTGTGTGTGTGTGTGTGTGTGTGTGTGTGTGTGTGTGTGTGTGTGTTGAGTCTGTCTTTAGGTCGAGATGAACAAGCAAAGCAAAAAAAAAGCAAAAAACAGACTCAGCTGAGGCAGAGGTGTTAATCACCCACACAATCAGAGGTGCTGTTTCTTCATTAATGCCGTCTACTTCTAAATGTTGGGGTTTTCCTGCCGTGTGTGTGTGTGTGTGTGTGTGTGTGTGTGTGTGTGTACTCTTTAGATCAATGGATCTGAAACCATGTGGGGCGGTCCTGCCACGTCTGCGTGGGAGGCTTGTCTCAGAAGAGCGTATCGTTTCTGCCTCTAAGGGGGACTTCTGTAAACCGACACCCCCTTTCTGTGGGTCTGTTTTTCCCCGAAACCAGACGGTTCAGACTGTTTCTCATTGCCAGTCGGACCTTCTCAGGCTTTAAGAATGTTCTGAGGCCGTGGCTTTCTTTTTCTTGTGGCTTTTTCGTTCGGAAGAATTGGGAAGCAATGAGCGTCAAGCAATTTCAGGAATGTGTGTGTGTGTGTGTGTGTGTGTGTGTGTGTGTGTGTGTGTGTGTGTGTGTGTGTGTGTGTGTGTGTGTGTGTGTGTGTGTGTGTGTGTGTGTGTGTGTGTGTTTTTAAAGCCGTGCTTTCTTTCTCCTCAAAGCCTCAAAGAGTCTCTCAAGTCAAAACAGATGTGTATCTCCTCCTTATGCTTATTGTGGAAATATTTTAGACGTGACTCCTGTCTGGTGTCAATCAGATGGAGGTGTGTGTGTGTGTGTGTGTGTGTGTGTGTGTGTGTGTGGGTGGGTGGGGGGGTGGGGGGGGGGGGGGTATGAAACAGGCATGTACATGCAGCCGAATAACCCGCTAATACGTAATGGTTCACTCTGTAATAAAACAATGACCTCAGTCTCTTTTTACTGACATTTCTATCCCAGAAGTGTGTGTGTGTGTGTGTGTGTGTGTGTGTGTGTGTGTGTGTGTGTGTGTGTGTGTGTTTATGTACAAGGCATTTAGTCATCGGTTGAAATCATCAGATCTAAATCTGGATTTTTGTGACCGTGTTCATTGTTAAAAGTTGTGAAACGTGTCACTTTAGTTGTACGTATTTGCTGATATTTTTTGCTGTTGGGATCCGGATTCTGATTGGTCAGAAGTTGTTGATTAGTTTTCTATAACAGCAGCTCTGACACTAGCAGCAGATTTATGTTCTCGTTGCTATAGTAACGCCTCCACTGGTAATAATGTACGGATTATTATTGTGTGTGTAACCGCTGATCTGTAATGAGTTCACGGAAGGAGTCTCCAGTGTCGGAGGTAAAGCCGTAACTTTTAAGTTTGCGCTTCTTCGCGGATTCTCGGTAACGTGACGAGACACGCACATCAGCACTCGTCAGATTCTCGTCACGCCCTGAAGAGACGTGTCTTGCGTGTGGTTGCTATGGTAACGTTAATACTAAATGGCGTTCATTGCACCACTTAGATTTTTTTGTCGTTGTTGCGTTTCCCGTACTTCCTGTCCTGTTCCACGAGCGCTTCTCGAGAACGTTTCGCCAAAAGTGACGTTAATTTAAAAGCGGAGGTGACCCAGATTAAACACTCATCAGTTAAGACTCCTCTTGTGGTTGCTATGGTGACGCTACTCGGCTTTCCTCGCTTCCGCACCGGGCGAACGTGTGCGCAGTTAATTAAGCGTTTTTACACGTGAACTCGCTGACTGCTGTGAAATGTCAACGCTGCACTTCCTCTCTTCTGAGGTCAGGTTTATAAACACAGTGTCACAGTATAGGTTTTTGTTCCTGTTGACATTTGGTGCACTTCCCCCCTCCCTCGTCCATCCTGGTATCGATTGACGTTGTTTTTTTTTTTAAACACCTTCGTATCCTCCGAGTCACCATTCGGACGTTTTGATGCACAAACCTTTACCTCGATTCAAAAACCATGGAGGGGGCACAAACTTCTGCACAGTTCCTTTTGGTTAAACGATTCTGAAAGGAATGGTTTCCGTTAGCGAGTTTGATGAATAGCTAGCTAGCATCGTCATGCACGAGGGCTTGTTACACACATCGGAAACGTGTAGCGAATAAATAAATAAATAAATAAAAAAGCAACTCAATTTGTACGTAAATGAATTACAAATTCACACCAGATTCACAAAACTTGCAATCAGGTGTCGATTACCAAGCGTGTTTACAGCACAGCTCATTTACATTTAGCCACGCCCACAAAACTCCATAAAAGGCAAAAAAGCGGCATCCGTGAAATCTTCCAGTAAAGCAGCATGTCAGCTACCACGTGCACTCACTTTTATACCTACCACCTTTTATAGGGTGCCATTACTTTTGTCCTCATCGGACACAACCGCTAGCGTTGTTTTGAAATCGCTTTCTTTCTAACAGTTTTCACAAAATGTTCATGTGAAATAAATAAGTGATTTAAATATTTTTCCAGCGAAATGAGTTTTCATGGACTTTTCTTGTTTACATTTTCATGCGACTTGTTTATGAATAAATTTTTCGGATCCAGAGCGATAAATGATGCCCGTCGTTTGGTAGCATTTTAGTAAACAATCCCCGCCCCTTCTCCCTGAACAGACGTTACGCTTGGAAGTAACTAACATGGAAGTTGAGCTGCGTTCACGGCATGTCGTAATTACCGCGATGACGAGATTCCGGCTCGTAGAAAGCGTTCACATCCTCGTAGGACTCGTAATTACAGCTTGTAAACTAGGAATTGTCTGAGAGCTCCGACTTGTACCACCTGACCGCCGCAACGTCGTGCGGAAACACCCAAAATGGCGGCGGCTTCAGCAGTAAAATGTAGCCAAGTTGTTATCTGGTAATATTTCTGTGTAATAATTCGTATAATTTACTATTATTAATGATTTAGTAGTGCAAGATTAATCTGAAAATAAATGAAAGACGTACAGTACAGTTTAATGTAGCGAGCAGTGAGTTGGATAATGTCTAACGTCTAATGTCGCGTGAGTCCGAGTCCGAGGGCGTGAACTGCTCCAAGAAGAACGTCCGGGTTTTCATCTAGTAATTACGATAATTCTGACATACACAGGCTTGTTTCGATCTCGTGTCCTGCTC
Source organism: Cranoglanis bouderius (assembly GCA_023630585.1). Lineage (NCBI taxonomy): Eukaryota > Metazoa > Chordata > Actinopteri > Siluriformes > Cranoglanididae > Cranoglanis > Cranoglanis bouderius. The sequence continues at coordinate 1,933,826 of CM042557.1, read as the reverse complement.
GTTTTAGAGGCAGGCCCCGCCCCCTTGTTTCGATCTCGTGTCCTGCTCGTTTTAGAGGCAGGCCCCGCCCCCTTGTTTCGATCTCGTGTCCTGCTCGTTTTAGAGGCAGGCCCCGCCCCCTTGTTTCGATCTCGTGTCCTGCTCGATTTAGAGACAAGCTCCGCCCCCTGGCTGTTTATTCTTACTTCTGTTTCTTCCGGAATTCTTGCCTCGTCTCGTCTCGTTGTTGTTTTTAGACTTTATGGAAATGAGCGATCTCTCCGGCCGTTCAGTAACAACGAGGAAAAAAATGCATCTTGCACTCTTCACACGTTCACATCTTCACATCTTCATGAAGATGTTTCACGATTCGTCTGAACATCGCCGTGTCGTAATCGGGTTCGCACGCGAGCATCGAGTCTGTTTGTGGAAGAGTTTCTTTCTCTTTCATTCGCTTTTCCATGTAAATACATGTCTTGAGTGTGTGTGAGTGTGTGTGAGTGTGTGTGAGTGTGTGTGAGTGTGTGTGAGTGTGTGTGAGTGTGTGTGTGTATATATACACACACACACACACATCAGGCCCAGCTGGTCCAGCTTTTCAGTCTATTGTGTTAACAGACTATTGATCTGACACGCCTCATAGACTTCAAAACATTTTCCTGAGAAATAAACGAGTGAGAAAAATAGAAAAATATCCACCACCTGCCTGTTCTTCTGAGCAGTACAGCAGCTGGCTTTAAGCTCACAGCGTACACACACACACACACCCACCCACGCACCCACCCACACACACACACACACACACACAGGGGCCTGTTTTTATGTAAGAAATAAGCCCAGGATCTGCTGCCTGTTGGAGCTGATTAGAGCTCAGCAGTTTAACCATATAATATCAATATCATGATAAACGATGATGATGCACTTTCCTACCGTCTCGCTCCTGATATCTCTAGCTTAATTATATATATATATATATTTATTTAATTATTATACATTTAGCTGATTTGAAGTAAAGAACTGAATCTAAACATCTCAATTTTGTAGTTTTTTTTAAAACTCTTTCATTTTGTCATTTATTTTAGTAGTAGGTTTATTTAATATCATAATGTTTGTTTTTGTTTTTTTACTTTTTTCCCTTGTTTTCAATTTTAAATAATTTATTTTTGTCGGTTTTAAATAAAAGTATTACCGAATTGAGTTTTTCACTCTTTTTCCCTCCCATAACTACACATTACATAACAGTATTATAACCAAGTTTTATTACTTTTCATCCCTTGTTCCCAATCTTAAGATTTATTTTTTTTTTAGTTGATAATAAAGTATCAGAACTGAGTTGATTTCAGTAGATATTAAATAAAACAGATTTAGCTGGAGTTTTGTTAGCGATCCTGAATATAATGAGTATCATATTGGTCTAATACACAGCATACAGCAGTATATCATGATATTTAGGTTTATTTAGATGAAATGTCTGTTGTTTGGGTTTGGATTTGTTTTAATGTTGGGTATATATTGAAGATATTTACAACCCAGCACTGTTGAATTCTGGATCCTGATTGGTCAGAAGGTGTTGGTGGACTTTCTATAACAGCCGCTCTGACAGGTTTATAAATATATAAACGCGCTCATTCTGATACGTTATCGTTTCTATAGTAACAGCGGGGTGAATGGGGCACTAATGATAACAGATTTTATTGTTATTTTTTAAATATGTTTGATTTTTCTGTAAGGAGATGTTTATTAAACATTTTATGGAAGGAGTCTCCAGTGTCAGCGGTAAAGCTGTAACTTTCTGAGGGTTTTTTTTTTTTTTTTTTTGTGGTTTCTCGGTACCATGACAAGCTGTGCGGGGTTTTAAATAAATAAATAAATAAATAAAAATTTGTAGCTGCTATAACGTAAGTGAGAACAAGAACTGGAACGATCTCATTTCTTGAAAGTTAAATGCAACTACAAAAGGATAAAAAGTATAAAATAAAATAAAAAACCATGAGTAACTGTGTAGTATTATAAGTGTGTTCAACATCCTGTAAACAAACACGCAGTCAATTTTGTCCAGACGTGTTTTATGAGACATCTCCTGACGTGTGTGTGTGTGTGTGTGTGTGTGTGTGTGTGTGTGTGTGTGTGTGTGTTCCCTGTGTAGGATGGTTTCTGCAAGTTCTTCTGCAACCCCGATCACGTCAGCCACGATTCGTCCATGAAGACGGCGCTGTTCGCAGCCGCGGGTGTCGGCTTAGCAGGACTGACCTTCCTCCTAGTGCGCTGAACCACACGTCCCGGCGTCCTTTTCTTTCTCGCCGCCATTTTCTGTTTTAAACTCTTAGGAAAGGTAGGGGGGCGGGGCGGGGCGGGGCGGGGCGGGGGGGGGGAGAAGCTCGGAGTTCTCAGCTGAACTATTTATTACACCTTTATACATCTTAATTATGGCATCTCTCCTGAAATTCACTCGGATCTGTTCGGAAACGGTATTTTTTCACGTGTCGCACTGTGCGGTTTTATTTTTGTAAAGATTTCTCCGGGCAGTGACGTGTTCTTCTTCTCATTTAGGTTGGATAGCATTTAATTTGTAACTGTTGTTGTTGTTGTTTGTTGTTGTTGTTGTTCGGAGAGCAGAGATCGGAGCGGATAACACGAGCCCATCCGATAATATTCATACGAAAGCGTGTCCTTGATAGCATCTCATTACTGTACATCAGTGCGTGCGTGTGTTCGTTTACATATCATTTCACGTCTCGTCTTTTGTTTTGTGGGGGCGGAGTTTAAGATTCCCTCCCGCAGGAGCAGAAATGTAATTTCGAAAGGTGCTAAATGGCTCCATAAACCTTTCTATGATATGATTTGATGTGATTTACCAGCCCCTCCCCCTTCTCCCCCTTCTCCCCCCCCCCCCCCACGATGTACAACCAATTTCACTTGTAAATTTGTATTTATTTTACCATCTGAAGAACAAATTGTAACTATTTAGGCAATTTCCCTACCTTGACAAATTGTATTTTTGCATTGTTTTATTTATTTGACACTTTCTTAATAAAAGATGTCCGTAAACCATAAACCTGATTTGTTTTGTGCGCTTCTTTAGAAATGACTCACACACAGGGACTGAACCCACATCAGCCGAAACATTTTGTGACCTTTTAAATTTCTAACCTGAATTTCTTATGAAAGGGAAAATCAGCTGAGTCCAATTAAAAAAAATAAAAAATTCCTTTTATTTTTATTTATACAGTTGTGGTTTTTTTTGTTTGTTTTTAAATTGAAGGAAATGGTTTAAGAAGTTAGATAATCTGGACATAAGGAAAGAAAGATATAGTTTAAAAAAAATATAATTAATTTCATGTCAAAGGTATCTGACTGCAATGCATTAACTTATTTATTTTATTTTTAAATTTTTTTTTATAAAAAAAATCATGTGGTTGATTCTCGTGGTGTTTGTAAATCATTATTCACACATTCGGTTCTTATGTTTTATGGCTTCAGCGCTATAAGATAAGAAAACTTTATTAATCCGGTGTGAGACACGAGTGTTTAAACTAATTAAAAATAAACTACAAATGTATAAAATGCATTCATTCTCACACACACACACACACACACACACACACACAGTACTGTGCAAAAGTCTTACGCTCATGCAAATAAATGCTGTAAAACAAAGATGCCTTGAGAAATAATGAAAAATGTTTCTGCATTTAAAAAAAAACAACAACTATAAAGAAGTAAACAGTAATAAACTAAATAAAGTCCGTATTTGGTGTGATGAGTCTTTGCTTTAAAAATGCATCAGTAGTGTCGGGTAACAACTTGTGCAGTTTTATAAAGAAACCAGCTGTAAGTTTTATTGAGCATGTTGTAGAATCTGCAGCAGTTGATACGGAATTAAATTTGTGGCAAAAGTATTGAACGTAACGTTTCAAGAAACGGACAAAAATATACAACGAGAGAAGAAAAACACTGAACTCCGTGGGAAAGATTCAACACAGGCTTCAAATAAACAGCGTTCTTTATTAACCGTTTTCTAAGTTTCCTTTCCGCTAATCATGGTTTCATTTACGCCTCTGCAAGCTTACGTTTACCATTCTGGCACAAATCTCTCGTGTGGGCGGGGCTTAGGAGTGATTTACTTTCACTGGCTAGTGAGATTTGAATCGACAGCTCGAGTGTCCAGCTGAGAACGGGGTCGCTCCTGAGATATCAAATAGTTGTATGAGACCCGAACCTCAAATATTAATTACGAACTACTAACCCCATTTCCATAAAAGTTGGGATTTTCTCTAAAATGAAATAAAAACAAAAATCTGTGATTTGTCGAGTCTCTTGAAACTTTAATTAACTGACAAAAGTACAAAGAAAAGATATTCAGTGTTTTCACTGACCAACTTCATTGTATTTTGTAAATATAAACAAATTTAGAATTTGATGCCTTCAACACACTCAAAAAAAAGTTGGGACAGAGGCAAAATAAGACTGAAAGGTTTATAGAATATTCAAGTAACACCATTTTGGAGGATCAGGTTAATTGGTAACAGGGGAGGGTATCGGGATTGGGCATCCACAAAAAAGCTCAGACTTTACAAACAAGGATGGGTCATGGCTCAGCACTTTGTGCCAAACTTCATGAGAGAATAGTCAGTCAGTTCAGAAAGAACATTGCTCAATGCAAGATTGCAAAGAATTTAGGTCTTTCACCATCTACAGTGCATAATATTGTGAAAAGATTCAGGGAATCTGAAGAAATCTCATTGCGTAAAGGGCAAGGCCTGAAACCACTGTTGAATGTGCGTGACCTTCGAGCCCTCGGGCGGCATTGCCTGAGAAATCATCATGCTACTGCGATAAATATAACCACATGGGCTCGGGAGTACTTCGGAAAACCTTTGTCACTTAACACAGTCCACTGCTGCATCCAGAAATGCAACCCAAAACACTATTACACAAGGAGGAAGCCACACATCAACTCTATGCAGAAACGCCATTGAGTTCTCTGGGCCCGAGCTCATCTCAGATGGACTGAAAGGCGGTGGGAACGTGTGCTGTGGTCAGATGAGTCCACGTTTCAGCTTGTTTTCGGGAAAAAATGGACGTCGTGTTCTCCGTGCCAAAGATGAAAAAGACCAACCAGACTGTTATAAGCGAAAGGTGCAAAAGCCGGCATCTGTGATGGTATAGGGTGCATCAGTGCCCACAGCATGAGTGACTTGCATATGTGTGAAGGTACCATTGATGCAGAGGCGTATATTGAGATTTTAGAGAGACATATGCTCCCATCAAGGGAATGTCTTTTCCCAGGAAGTCCATGGTTATTTCAGCAGGACAATGCCAGGCCTCATCCTGCACGTGATACAACAGCGTGGCTTCGTAGACACAGAGTGCGTGTGCTTCCTTCATTAAAAGGAAGGGTGATGTAACAGTGGATATAAAAAGATTACACACCCCCGTTAAAAGTGCAGGGGGGTTTTTTTCATGTAAAAAATGAAACCAAGATAAATCTAAATAGAAAGCAACAACATTCAAGTGAAAAACAAAATAGAAACGTTTCAGGAGAAAAAAAGAAAGAAAAACATACAATAACCTGGTTGCATAAGTATGCACACCCCTTAACTAGGAAAAAAAAGCTGCTTTTTGTCAGAGTACCTTTTGCTTGTAATTCAGCTGTCAGTGTTTTTGTGTAAGAGTCCACCGACTTAGCACACCTTCATTTGGTCATTTTATTCTACTCTTCCTTACAGATGTATCAGATAGCGAGCGGATCTCCTGCACACAGCCCTCTTCAAGTCATTCCACAGGTTTTTGATATGATTTAGATCTGAGCTCTGATTGGACCACTCCAATACACTGATCATCTTCTTCTACTGAAGCCGTTCCTTTGTTGACTTGGATTGGTTATTGTGCTGGAAGGTGAACTGTTTCTTCATCTTCAGCTCTCTAACAGACGCCTGCAGGTTCTGTGCCAAAATAGATCGGTATTTGGAGCTATCCATGATCCCCTCTATCTTGACTAGAGCTCCAGTCCCAGCTGAAGAGAGGCAGAACCATAGCATGATGCTGCCACCACCATGCTTCACCGTGATGGTGATGGATGATGGGTGATAAGCTTGTCTTATAACATTTTTTTTTTCTCCGTAAACATATCTTTTACAATTATTTCCAAAAATTTCTACCTTGGACTCATCAGCTCGGTGTGATTGTGTTGGCAAAATTTAGGCAAGCTTAGATTTTTCTGTTTAGAGCACGAAGTGGGTAAAGGTGTAAAATAAAACTCGCTGCTCCCAACACACGTAATGCAATAACGCAGCTGATGCTGAATAAGCCATGCTGTTCTCTGACCCTCGACCAGAGCAGCGTCTCGTGACACAGCCGCTCGAGTTTCGCTGAACTCTCGCCTACTGAAATCCGACCGAAGCGTAAAACATATCCCGAACACAGCAGATCTCTTTACACAGATCTGATCGTGCTGGACTTTACAACACGACTGAGAGACTGACAGAGAAGTCGGTTTCACCATTGTGGTTTAGAGGCCTCTTAAAGGAACGTTGCATTCCGAAATACTGAATAAGTGATTAGAGTTTGCATTTATTATTATTCACTGAATAGATGTTTTTAATCCAAAGAACCAAAAGCAGAATATACACAATGCCCTCCGTACCTTATACGTAACTGATTAACCAAAACATGTGTGGTGTCTGTAGTTTGATTCTTAACATCAGCACTGAGCTCACAAAATGTTATTTTTTTTATTACATTTCTATCTGAATGCATGACAACATTATTGTCATTGTCTTATGTTTATTTATATTGTCATTTAATATCTCTCATCCTGAAATGGGTTCAGATCTTTTGAATCATAATGCTGAAGGTATGTTTAATTTGTCTACATTTTAACATCAGTAAACAGAAGGGAAAGGGTGTTTTTCATGCTTCAAACCCCCTGAACCTTGAGGTTTAATGGTCAGCATAAAGCTGTTTCAAATGGAGACTTTGGCCATCTTGTATTTTGCATTGACTGACAGATTTAGTTCAGACTTTGCATGCACTTCTGTTTCCCTGATTGGTTGGTTGCAGCTCGTTCGTGTGTGTGTGTGTGTGTGTGTGTGTGTGTGTGTGTGTGTGTGTGTGTGAAGTTGGCCGCTGTTAAAGTAGTACATGTATCCACCAGCCTGGGATACACCTGTCAACTTTTAGAAGTTTTATTTGGAAGTTTGGGGAATGTGCACAGACTTGTCACTAAAGGTTTCCAAATGCTTTTTCTTCCCCAAACGTAAAGCAATGCAGTTAGCAAAACATTGTGCAATGCATCAGTGATAAAAAGTCACCACGTGGAGAAAAAGATGTTTTGTTACCCGTAAGCTGCTGTAATGTTTAGCAACACTGATGTGGACATTTATTTGCGGATGACAGGAACAGTGCATCTGACTTATTTAGGCCCATTTTGGACCTAAATGAAGAATTTAAATAGGGTTTAAGTAGGGAATGTAAATAGGGAATAGGGTTACTATTATACTAGGGTTACTATTAGGTTAAGGTTAGTATTATGCTAGGGTTAGGGTTGGACTAGGGTTGGGTTAAAGTTACTATATACCAGAGTTAGGGTTGGGCTAGGGTTACTATTATGCTAGGGTTAGGGTTGGGTTAGGAATACTATTATACTAGGGTTAGGGATACTATTATACTAGGGTTAGGGATACTGTTATACTAGGGTTAGGGATACTATTATACTAGGGGTAAAGTTGGGTTAGGGATACTATTATACTAGGGTTAGGGTTACTATTATACTAGGGTTAGGGTTACTATTATACTAGGGTTAGAGTTTGTTTGGGTTACTATTATACTAGGGGTAAAGTTGGGTTAGGGATACTATTATACTAGGGTTAGGGTTACTATTATACTAGGGTTAGAGTTGGGTTGGGGTTACTATTATACTAGGGTTAGGGTTGCGCTAGGGATACTATTATACTAGGGTTAGGGTTACTATTATACTAGAGTTAGAGTTGGGTTGGGGTTACTATTATACTAGGGTTAGGGTTGGGTTAGGGATACTATTATACTAGGGTTAGGGTTACTATTATACTAGGGTTAGAGTTCGGTTGGGGTTACTATTATACTAGGGTTAGGGTTGGGTTAGGGATACTATTATACTAGGGTTAGGGTTGGGTTAGGGATACTATTATACTAGGGTTAGGGTTACTTTTATACTAGGGTTAGGGTTGGGTTAGGGATACTATTATACTAGGGTTAGAGTTGGGTTGGGGTTACTATTATGCTAGGGTTAGGGTTAGGTTGGGTTATTATGGGTTAGGGTTACAGTTCTACTAGGGTTAGGGTTGGGTTAAGGTTACTATTATGCTAGCGTTACTATGCTAGGGTTACTATTATGCTAGGGTTATGGTTGGGCTAGGGTTAATAATGAACTAGGGTTATGGTTGGATTAGGGTTATTATTATGCTAGGGTTAGGGTTACTATTATGCTAGAGTTAGGGTTAGGTTAGGGTTACTATTATACTAGGGTTAGGGTTGGGCTAAGGTTACTAATGAACTAGGGTTAGGGTTGGGTTAGGGTTACTATTACACTAGGGTTAAGATTGGGCTAGGGTTACTGTTATATTAGGGTTAGTGTTGGTGTAGGGTTGGACTAAGGCACAGCTACTCTGCTGCACATCTGTGGTTCTATACCTGCTGTTTTACACTATACACTATTACACTAATCATTCTAATATTTCACACTTATCACAAGGCTATACTCACTCTATGTCCAATACTATATTTTATATATTTTTCTGAATATGTTTAGGTTTATATTTTATTTTTATTATTCTGAATACTCTTGCTTGCACACTCTACTTTTTGGATTGCTGCTATAATCTTTGAATTTCCCTCTGGTTAATAAAGTGATCTATCAGGCTAGGGTTACTCTCGGGCTAGGTTTAGGGTTAGTCTAAGTTTGTGACTGGTTAGTTTCTGATAAACATTGTCTATCAGTCTAGCTGACATTATATTCTTCTCTCGGTCTCATTCTCACCACTTCCTGTCTTAACACACGAGTGTTTCCTCTTTCTTTCATTTTCACTACTTCTCTGCAGTGCAAAATAAAACACCCACAACATATCTGTTCGTATGTGTCTGTGTGTATATCTGCGTGCACCCCGGATTTCCCGTTGCCGTCTTTCTGCTGAGCGCACGAACTTGCATCTTCGTGCAAGTCTCTTCTAAGAACTGACTTGCGCTCCATATGCGCAGTCTTTGCAAACAGACCACATCACCGCAGATCAGATGTGTGAGGTTGCTGCATGAAGCTTACTGCTCGCTGTCTTCATGCATCATTCCATGCACTTGATTTGTTATTTCATACATCAAATGCCCTTACGTTCCAAGTTTTATAGTCAGGTGCACGAGCACAGTGTACAGTTTGCAATGAAATGCTTATTTGCATATTCTTCCCACAACATCATCACAACAATAAACATAAACACTTGCGTTGGATGGAAGCAGTTGAGTGGTACAGAATTACAGCAGAGTGTAAAGCTGTCAAGTGCCCAGTGACTTTGATCATGGCATGATCGTTGGTACCAGCTTGAGTATTTCAGAAACTGCTCATCTCCTGGGATTTTCGCACATAACAGTCTCTATAGAATGGTGCAAAAAACAGAAAACATCCCATAAGCGGCAGTCCTGCAGACGGAAACAGCTTGTTGATGAGAGAACAGCCGGACTGGCTCGAGCTGACACGAAGGCTATGGTAACTCAAATAACCACTCTTTACAAACACGGTGAGCGGAAAAGCATCACAACATGTCAGAACTTGATGCGGATGAGCTACAACAGCAGAAGATCACATCAGGTTCCATTCCTGTCAGCTAAGAACAGGAATCTGAGTATACAGTGGGTGCAGACTAACCCAAACCTCTGAAGTTTGGAAAAACATCACTATGATGGTCTCTACTGGCGAGTTTCAGTGAGAACGAGAGTAGTTCATTGTTATATCTAGTAGGGGGTCACTTATAGCTAATATCTGGGGCTAATAATTTAGCTAGCTTGCAAAAAGTTGTATCTAGTAGCTGATAAGTTTTTAATATGGAAAAATGTGAAGGTACAGTGACAGCAGAAACTAAACACAAGGAATGTCAGGAATATACACGCTTACCTGGGATATGTTGATGAGTTATTAGAAAAAGACTTACACTCTAATTATATTTAGCACTGATTGCTAACTGGGAAACATCGACAATAAAAAGTCCTTAAAGGGGCAGCACTGAGCTATCTCCACTACAAAGTACAGTGCTGTGAATGATTTCTTCTGTTTTTGTGAATATCCCATACTAAATTGTTTCAGAAATGAAAACAAAATCTAAGATGAAACAAAGGCAACCTGAGTAAATACAAAATACAGTTTTTAAATGATAATGTTATTTATTGAAGCATAAAAGTTATCCAATACCAACTGGGCCTGTGTGAAAATGTATTTGCCCCCGTAGTTACTAATTCCCCAACTCTATGAAACTGCATTCATAATGGGGTTCAGCTGGACTGGACACAACCAGGCCTGATTACTGCAAACCCTGTTCAATCAAATCAACACTTATATAGAACTTTTTCAACAGCATGAAGTTGGTTAAAAGGTCTTACCCAGTAACACACTATGCAAAAGTTGAAAGAAATTCTAGAAATGATGAGGAAGGTGATTGAAATACATCAGTCCGGGAAGGGTTACAAAGCTATTTCAAAGGCTCTGGGACTCCAAAGAACCACAGTGAGAGCCATTATCTCCAAATGGAAAAACTCAGCACAGTAGTGAACCTTCCCAGAAGTGGCCGACCTTCCAAAATTCTTCCAAGAGCACAGCAACTACTCATCCTGGAAGTCACAAAAGAGCCAAGGACAACATCAAAGGACCTACAGGCCTCTCTTGCATCAATAAAGGGTCACTATTTATGACTCCACTATCAGAAAGACACTGGGCAAAAATGGCATCCATGGAAGAGTGGCGAGGTGAAAACCACTGCTAACCCAGAAGAACATTAAGGCTCATCTGAATTTTGCCAGAACACACCTTGATGATCCTCAAACCTTTTGGGAGAATGTTCTGTGGACTGATGAGTCGAAAGTGGAACTGTTTGGAAGACAGGGGTCCCATAAACCAAACACAGAATTCCACAAAAAGAACATCATACCTACGGTCAAGCATGGTGGAGGAAGTGTGATGGTGTGGGGATGCTTTACTGCTTCAGGGCCTGGGCAACTTGCAATAATTGAGGGAAACAAGAATTCTGCTGTCTACCAGAAAATCCTAAAGGAGAATGTCCAGTCTTCAGTCCATAAGTTGAAACTCAAACACAACTGGATTATGCAGCGAGACAACGATCCAAAATATAGGAGTAAATCCTAGTCCTAGAAGTAAGTGAAAGACTGATCTCCAGTTATCGGAAGCGTCTGGTTGCAGTTATTACTGCTAAAGGTGGCACAACCAGATTCTAAGTTTAAGGGGACAATTAGTTTTTCGCATGGGTGATAGGTGTTGGATCACTTTTTTTTTTTTTTTGCTTCATTAAAATAAATAAATAAATAACTGTATTGTGTGTTTATTCAGGTTGCCTTTGTTTTATGTTGTATTTTGTTTGAAGATCTAAAACTATTTAATGTGACAAAATAACGCTTTTAAAAAGGGATGTACAAAAACGCTTCTCTTGTATGTTTTGTAGTTAATGAGAACTCTGAACAGTGCTGGGCGTGCTATAGTCATGCTAACTTATGCTAACTTTCACCTAGCATCATTCATACTCACTGCTTAAAGCTCTCTCTCTCTCTCTCTCTGTTAAAAACTGTTAATTAGAGACAAAATAGCTCCCTATTTGAAACTACATTATCTCTACAAGCTGTTATATTTAGTAGGGGGTCATTTAGCTGCAAGCCGGACAATTTAGCTAGCTTGCTAGTAGCTGTTAAGTCTTTAGTTTCCACCGGCACTGTACCTTTAAATATTATACACAATCATCAGGAATACAAACTTTTACCTCATTTTCTGAGAAATTGTCACAGTAACACTGCTGAATGTTGGATCCAAAATAGCTTCCTGTTTGACACCACACAAAGTGTACAAGCTAATATCGCTCACTACTATGTGAAGTATAGGGGGTTGTTTAGGACACAGCCCACGTCTGGAGCAGGTCTCAAGCTAAATAAACATCAAAATGCTAAACAGAGCTCATTTTCTCCCATGAGTGAAAAGAGTCAGAAGTATCCGGCCTCCGCTTCACGCCGCATTCGCATGTGCGTTTCATATCAATCTTCTGAGGAAGCAGCCGTCCGAATACGTCCAGAGACACTGAAGTTAGCAGATACGAAGCGATATCCGAGCCGCCTTTCCTTTTTTGGACAGGAAGACGTCGCCATGTTGTGTGTTTAGAGCTAACAAACTGGGAAAGAGAAAGCAGGAAAATGAAGCGGAGGACACGAGGTTTGGGACAGTGAGGTGTTTGTGATGGGGTTTACGTGAAGGAATGTGGATGTACTGATTAAAGAAGGTTAATCCATTCCCTAGATTAGTGCACTTTATACCGCGGCGCTGTTGAGTTCTCCATTCTGATTGGCTGACAGACGTTCTGGGGTGTGCGATTTTTTTAAATGCACAGCTAAAGTAGTTCCAGTCAGGTCTTGACCGTACCTCAGTTCCATATCACTTCGCCAAAGTGAATTTTAAAAAAAGGAAACGTTAGCCTACTGTCCACCGCAGCACACACACACACTTAACAACAAACAGAATGACAGAAAAGTTAGAGTTTCCACAAATAAGAGGCTGAAAAAACGAAAGAGAGAGAGAGAGAGAGAGAGAGAGAGCGCAAGAGAGACGTGTGATTGCAGTAGCGAGACAGAAAAGCCAGTGAACAAGTATCAGTATTTATTTATTTATTTATTTATTTATTTATTCGTCTTGAAATAAAACATCTGAACAGACTGAACAGTCTTGAGGTGTGGTTACTGCGGTACGAGGGGAATAATTTACTCAGGGCCGCTGAATCATTAGAAAATAATGCACACCGAGGTGTGACGGCCTCCGCTTCACGCCGCATTCGCATTACCACCTCGGGGTGCGCTTGTTGTCTGATAATTCAACGGACCATCGTCAATTATTCCTCACTTATAATACTGATTGTTTACTGTTCCCGACACTGAGCGCTTAGAGTTCGGCCTCGTCCTAATCCCCTCTCTGTAAGTTTGGCTTCGTTCACTGACCCGAGTGAAGGCTCCGAGTGTTCTCTGGTCCTGTACGTTCTGTCCAGTGTGTGTGTTTAAATATTAAACACTACTGAGAATAACCGTCTGTAGTGTGTGTGTGTGTGTGTGTGTGTGTGTGTGTGTGTGTGTGTGTGTGTGTGTGTGTGTGTGTGTGTCAGGGACATTCAGTAAACTGTTGCCCTCTCTCTGTGTTTGTGAGAAGTCACGAGTCGTGTTGCGTTTAGTCCCTAACCTGTCGTAACCTCACATGTCCACAACCAGTGTCACACAGAGGTCGGTCTCTCTCTCTCTCTCTCTCTCTCTCTCTCTCTCTCTCTCTCTATGTTTTATGCTATAAGAGCACGGGGATGAGTCACACACACACACACACACACACACACACACACACACACACACACACACACACACACACACACACACACACAAAACAACAGCAGTGTGTGTATCGCTGACCTCAATCCCATTATTATTAAAAAAACAACAGATGTCAGTTGAAGGAAGAACCGATATTTCATCACACACACACACACACACACACACACACACACACACACACACACACACACGTGCGGCAGCTGGTATGGCCTGGATTATCGTACCTCTTTGTTTATTTGTCCAACTCGGATTTATAGTTTTTTCTCCAACTAGCGTAATCTGTTCAAAAGTTCCAAGAGAGCTCTCTGATTGGTTAAGACTTCAGCACGTGTCCAATGAACAGACTCCTCTCATTCAGTGTTGTGACGCGTTTTCGTTACCGGCAGCATTGTTTACAGTGTCACGCCGACTTGTCCTTCAGGTTTCTCGAACTATAATTCCTACAGTATATGATTCCTACACTATATATTTATATATAAGGTATTTATATGAGTTCTATATAACATAGGAATTTTCTTATATTCGTAGCTGTGTATGTATGACGAATACTTATCTGATAAACGTCACTGACGTTCGCATTCAGGAGCTCTTGCATGACAAAATACAGTCATTCCAAGTGTGGTGAAAGAACCGGAATCGCTGGAGCAGTACTAAGTGTTCGTGAAGTGACGATGGCGTCAACCAATCCTGTTTTGATATACACCACTATACATACAGTACACTGCTCCAGGGGGAAAAAAAAGAAAAGCTGTCTCACCATTTAGGATAAAAGTAATATATGTGAGATGGCTGGTGCAGTTTGGTGTAGTAAGGCCACGCTTGGTAAACAGATCCGAGGAGGAAGATCAGATAAAGAACGATCCTTATAACCACCATTAAAGATGCGGGGGGAAAAACCCTACCTGTCTGGATTAGGGTTGTGTCTGCAGGTGAGTGTCTGGCGACTGGGCCACCCATGTAGCCTGGGGTCTCCGTGAGATCTGGAGACATCTTCTGTTCTCAACGCGTACAAGGTGCACTGACAGTCAGGCAGCAGGTATTGAGATGGACTGAGTCTCAATCCTGGACTTGCTTGTAACTACGTGTAGATATGCGCAAGATGGCTGCCGCAAAACTACTTATTTTGCACGTCGTTTTGCGGCGACGCTTGTTGGTAAATGAGACCTTTTAGCTGTACTCATGTTCGACACGCGTGAATCGAAGAGGGCTTTGGCTGGTTGTGATCACATGACCCACATCTGTGGAGAATCTGCGGTCATTTTTTAAAAAATTTCAAGTGGCGTTTGCTTGATTTTCTGTGATCGCAAACTCCTGGAGGGACTGGATTCTAGACCATCACTGATTACTAACACTGACCGGTTTTCCTATTACGGTTACTGTTTAAATATTAAAAACCTCTCATGTCACCTTCAAACCTACAGAAGGGTCTGTTTAAACGTTTTACAGTTCGACTCGAAATCCTGATGGACAGGGATGTTTTGGCTCTGATGTTCCATCTAGTGACTGTCGCTTTTAATCACCCAGATGTACATATACAAGTATGTATGCAAAATCACCCATCGTGTCTAAACCAGGCCTTATGCAGTGGAAATTGGCTTTGGGAACATGGAAAGTCAGGAAAAATATCTGAGTTAGTGTGTGACATCAAGCCTCAGGAGGGTGCGAGGATGCTCATTAGACCCAGACAGAGGGTCTAGCTCCTGTTGGAGTTTTTCCCAGTGGACAATGGGGTTTCATGAAAGATAACTGCCTGTTGTTTGTGTGCATGCACCAGATAGGAGTATTAAGCCTTCATAGAAATGCTCCAGAGAGTACTTCCTGCTGACTCCATAGTGCTGTCAGGTGACATCAGTGCTCATGTTGGGAATACATATAAAGGGTGTGATTGGAACAAATGACTTCCAGGATCTGAATCTCAACCTGAGTACTGAAATGTCAGTGGAACCTCCAAGGTCATGGTTCCTTCCAGAAAAGAGTGGGATGTTTACTTCAGGTGAGGGGAAGAGACCTTGCTCTTGGTGGAGGAGTTTATGGAGGAGTATCTTGGGATTTTATTGATGGAAAAAGAGAGAGGGTGAGATTGATAAACAGGCAGCTGGAATGAGGTTCCTCTACAGGTTTGCTGGTCATACGCTGCAATCCACTGCACTCAGAATCCGATCTCCGACACGGAAAAGTGCGACGGAAAGGTCAGCTCAGAATTCCGAGTAGGGAACCTGGGGAAGAGCCACCTTGCCTAAACAAACCTGACATCACAACAATATGGCAGCGCTTATAATCAAAACATGAGACCACTGTCCAGCAAAGATGAACAGGAGAGCTGACCTGTCTTGTCTGATATGTCGTTTCTCATTGCTAATTTCGCAGAAATAATTATTAATGAAGATCTTCTTGATATGTTTATAAAACTGAAACGCTAGTCATAAAAATATAACCTCGCTTTTCGCCATACTGCAACGTGTTTAGTTCGGAATTCTGTCAAATCAACATGGAACTTTGAATTGCAGCATTACTCAGTGATAGGGTGAGGTGCTCGACAATCTGGAAGAACCTTGGAGTAGAGATGTTGCTCGTCTGAATCGAGAGAAACCGGTTGACGTGGTTTGGGATTCCCAAACATCTCACTGTACAGAAACCCCAGGGCAGACCCAGGACCCGTTGGAGGGATTACATCACGCTTGGCTTGGGAACGTCTGGAGATCCTCCAGGAGGAGCTGGAATCTATGGCTGGAGATGGAGAAGTCTGGACTGAACTTTCTCAGCCAGATAGGAAAAAAATGAATAAAAATAATGAACCTAAGTAACTTATTAAAAGCATCATACTTGATGTTCATGACAAGACATGTCATGAACAGGACCGATGCTAGCGATTTAGCTTTTACTTTCATTCTGAGATGTCAATATATAATTTACACAACTGAGGGTTTCAGGGGGTTCCCGCAATTAGATCTCTGATATTTTGTTAATTTCTTTATCCTTCTATAACGCTGTACAATTTTGGCAAAACGTTTTTAATCGTATCTAAATCATTAGAGGTTTCCTCCAAGTGGTTTTTCATGGGTTTATATTTATATTCTGACTATGTGTTTTTGGTCTTGATTAATTGATTGGTTTCCTTTGTGGCAATTTGTTTTTGAAGTTCAATGTCCTGTTTTTAATTTATAGCGGTTTCTCAGAAAGGCTCCGTGAGAAAACATTCTTTCTTAGCAGTACAGCGTGTACTGAAGTTCTTCAGCTACTGACACACACCGTTAATTATTGTCATCTCAGCGCTGACGAGATTACAGGACGGACGGTACACTGATGTCATTGATGAGACGTTTGTTCGAGTCCAGGCTTGTTTGTAATGTGGGAAAGAACCGCTCTTTCCTGCTTGCTTCCCAAAATCCTGACCAGAATCATTCCTGGTGTCAGCAGATCTGAAATAAAATGCTGAAGTTCTCATTCACAACCTGCTTACACACACAAACCTGAGTGCTGACCTGAGGTTAAATATAAAAGCTCAGGAAATTCCCTCTCTGATCATTTGATTCATGTGATCACTTATAAACTAGAAATCTGTTATTGTTATTGTATTAAGTGGAACTTTCATATTATTCTAGATTCATTACACATAAAGTGAAATATTTCAGGCCTTTTTTTGTTTTAATCTTGATGATTATGGCTCACAGCTCATGGAAATCAAAAATCCTGTATCTCAAAATATTAGAATAAAGAATTTATAATACAGAAATGTCGACCTTCTGAAAAGTGGGTCCTTTTGCATGAATTACTGCATCAATGTGACGTGGCATGGAGGCGATCAGCCTGTGGCACTGCTGAGGTGTTATGGAAGCCCAGGTTGCTTTGATAGCGGCCTTCGGCTCGTCTGTATCGTCGGGTCTGGTGTCTCTCATCTTCCTCTTGACAAAATTCAGGTCAGGGGAGTCGGCTGGCCGATCAAGCACAGTAACACCATGGTCAGCAAACCAGTTACTAGTAGTTTTGGCACTGTGGGAGGGGCCAAGTCCTGCTGGAAAAGGAAATCAGCATCTCCATAAAGCTTGTCAGAAGATGGAAGCATGAAGTGCTCTAAAATCTCCTGGTAGACGCTGCATCGACTCTCGACTGGAGAAAACACAGTGGACCAACACCAGCAGATGACATGGCACCCCAAATCATCACTGACTGTGGAAACTTCACACTGGACTTCAAGCAGCTTGGATTCTGTGCCCCTCCACTCTTCCTCCAGACTCTGGGACCTTGATTTCCAAATGAAATGCAACATTTACTTTCATCTGAAAAGAGGACTCTGGACCACTGAGCGACGGTGTTTTGAGTAAAAAGCTGTTTTGAGTTAATTAGCTGATTAGAGTCTTCTCAGGTCCACATCGCTGTATTATAAATTCTTTATTCGAATATTTCTGAGATACTGGATTTTTCCACTATTTCATTTCCATGAGCTGTGAGCCGTAATCATCAAGATCAAAACAAAAAAGGCTTGAAATATTTCACTTTATGTGTAATTAATGTAGAATAATATGAAAATTCCACGTTTTGAATTAAATTACAGAAAAATTAGCTTTCCCACGATATTCTATTTTTTTTTTTTTTTAGATGCACCTGTAACTGAGCACTGGCTCTGCTATATGAAGTGGGCGGGGCTTAGCGAAAACACAGGCTGTGAGTTGCAGAGGCGGAAAAAGGCAGAAGTCACTTTAGCTCTAACTATTTAATGTTTTAAACAGGTTTCAAAAATCATAAAATAGATGTGATGCATAGACACTTAGTCTTATATGAGGACAAAGAAGACTTTCAGATGTGTGTCATCCTTCATCCTGGAATAAACACACACAGGGAATAAGGTCAGTGCATCAAGTGTGTACACACACACACACACACACACACACACACGAGAGACAGAGAGAGAGAGAGGGAGAGAGAGAGACTGTACCCACTAATAAAAATTCAAAGACCCTCCATCACAAAGCACTGAGATACCAAGAGCTAACCCCAGAGAGAAGCCTCCTCAGCAGGCTGGTCAAATTATTAAAACACAAAGAGAAAAATATATAAAACAGAAGCTCAACAAAGTAAATGATGATGATGATGTAGAGAAGGACTAGCGGAAAACTTACGGCGTTAAAGACAAAACTCACGTCGCCTTTAAGCCGATTCTCTCGACACAGAGTTTCCACTCCGACTGGAAAAACCGAGAGGTCAAAGGTCAGCTTGTTCCGTCGCAGTAGCAATCCAGTACAAGCCCTCTATCTTCATCTCAGAGGAATGAGGAAATGAGCTGGTAAGTTTTATTGAGCATCTTGCAGAACCAGACACAGTTCTTCTGGACACTTTGACTTTCGCACTCGCTTCTTATTTCTGCAGCGAAACCCAGCAGCCTTCATTGTGTTTACTGTCTGAAAAGTGTCTCTTACTGTAATACGCTGCTTTCTTTAATGACGTACAAATATTTTTCTGTAACGTTTAATTCTGTGCTAGAAAACTAATGTTTGGGAATCTAAAATGTTTTCGTACTGACTTGATCATGTAGACGTCATAAAATAAAACATCTATAACAACGTTTGTACTAACAAATATAGGGTGCCTAAAACTTTTGCACAGGACTGTACTTTAGTACTGACTATGGTGAACTGTGGCAGGTTGTGGTGCAGTATACTGTAGTATATTATAGTGTTTACTACACTTTGTTAATATATACTGCAGCATACTGTAGAAATGACTAGAGTGAACTGATAAACAGTGTTTTAAATATTAGCGTTACTATAGAATACTATGGGATACTACAGTGTGTTCTAGTGTTCATTATAGTACAGTATAGTGTACAGTATAGTACATGTATAGTATACTATACTATAGTATAGTAGTATGTGTGTGTATATATATATATAGTAGAGTTACCACAACAAATTACCACATATCACTGCAATTCGCTGTAGTATCTTTACTATAGTAAGGTTCAAAAGCACTACAGTATTTACTACAGGGATTCTACTACAGTTTCTATAGTAAATTTACTCTAAAACCCTGTAGTATTTTTTCATGTGGGCAGGTTTGAGGATTCCAGGAACCTGTGATTTTCACTCACAACCGTCTCTAGAGTTTCAACAGAGTGGTGCGCAAAACAAAAAACATCCTTGCCGAGAGGAGAACGGACAGACCGGTCCGAGCCGACAGGAAGGATCCGGTACCTAAAGTAACCACTCTGTACGACCGTGACGAGCAGAAAAGCAACTCGACGCGCTGAACTTTCAGGCAGAGGACTACAGTGGGTGTAGACTGGATGAGAATTTGGCGTCGACGGCATGAAGCAGGCAGGTGGCGGGGGTGTGTGATGGTGTGAGGAATTTTCTCAGCACACAATAAGTAATTCGTAACTCCGGCATGATAACGTCACGTGATAAGTCGTCTCTGACTGGTATCCCGTCTATGACCTCCCCATTCACCAGATCTGAATCCAGCAGAACAGAAAGACCAGACTACGTGCTTATAATCTGACTGAAGGATCCATCAAGAGCTGTATTTAGGAATGGGAATGTCGTTAGCTAAAACGTTACTCACATCTAACTAACCCTTTCACATGGTCTAACTGTAGAAGCTCCTCAGGGCCAGTGGCTAAACTAAAGGTGCTGATGCTAAGCGGTGGATTAGCCCGTAACGGACGGACATACCGTATATACACTCTCAGTATACAGACTCCGAGTGTTTATACCAGAGAGAAGCGTGTAGAGAAGTCTCTTGTTGTTTGTGGACACGTTCCAGACGTAACGTTTTACGTCAAGGACGTTGTCGTGACGCCGAAAGCACGTAATAACAGGTGCCATAAACACACCCGTTAGCCGAACAACGCTA
>CM042557.1:1895896-1905896 GCA_023630585.1 Cranoglanis bouderius | reverse complement strand
GTTCTCCTCCTCTTTTTTGCTGAAGAGGCGATCTAGGTAGCTGGTGTAGCCTCCTCCGTATCCTCCGCCGTCTTTCTGCTCGTCCCAGCACGCCTCGTCAATCAGGCAGCTCTCGTTCCCACTGCTCTCCCACGGGCACTGCTGAGCCAGGTTCACCTGACGACCATCACCATGGTAACATTAATCACAATCATAACAATAATACTCTAGGTTCAGTAAATGAAAATTAAAAAGCAATAAAAGGAAGATGTGTGTGTGTGTGTGTGTGTGTGTGTGTGTGTGTGTGTGTGTGTGTGCGCGCACTACCTGACACTTCTCGTCCTTCTCCTGGCTGGCCGACTTGCTGAGCTGAGACACGGAGCTGTTGAGTTCGTTGAGCTCGTTGAGGAGGCCGATGTCGCGGCTCTCGGGCTGCAGGCTGAGTCGGATGGTGCCGGCGATGAAGGAGTCGAAGTCGAAGCCCTGATGGTGTTGGTGCTGTTGATGGTGGTGGTGGTGGTGCTTCTCCTTGTCTAGCTGAGCCTTCACCAGGCCGTTCTTCTCACACTTGCTCTTGCTCTTGCGGTCTGCTCTCTCTTTGCTCTGCTGCTCTTTCCAGTTGGAGAGGTCGATGATCAGCTTGGGCTCGTAGTAGTGGTTCACCTCGCTCTCCCGCCAGATCAGGTTGTCCAGGTAGGACTGGGACGCCGCCTTGTAGTTGCAGGTGTGGCCGCACTCCAGCTCGCAGTACTTGTTCTCGTGGTGGGCGCCCTCGTCACGCCTCTGGCTCGGGGCCAGGTCGAACGGCTGCTCGTCCAGGAACTTCTCGCTCTCGGCGTCGGCGTACTTGCGCGGGTCCAGCTGCGCCTCCTCGTCGTCCGTGATGTCGGACATGGCGCGCGGGTCGCGCTGCACCTCCTCCACCTCCCCCACACTCTGCAGAGGCCACTCCGGCTCCGACAGCTGACTCTCCTGGTACCTGAGGAACAAGTCAACACATCAGACACACGTTCCTACAGAAATAAATTAATATACCACTGTGTGTGTGTGTGTGTATGTGTGTGTGTGTGTGTGTTACCTGTCCCAGTTGTAGACGTGGCTGTGGCTCTCGTCCATGAGCAGGATGTCGTCTACCTCGTCCTCGATGTGGAAGGGGTGAGAGGACACCGGCTCGTCCAGAGGGAACGAGTACACACTCATGTAGGGGTGAGCCAGAGCCTCCTCCGCAGTCAGCCGGTCCATGGGGTTAAAGGTCAAGATCTTCTCCAGGAAGTCCAGAGCTGTGACCACAACGTATTTACGTTACATTAAAGAACGACAAATCATTGGGTGAAAACTATGACTGTATACACGTACAGTAAACGTGTACAGAATTAGGTTGGACAGGGTGTGTGTGTGTGTGTGAGGAGTGTGAGAGGAATGTGTGAGGAGTGTGTGAAGCACGCTGACCCTCAGCGCTGACCCCCGGCAGCAGTTCAGCGAGTGGAGTGTGCGGTACGGACATGTCGTTTTTAATAAACACCGGGATGACGCTCTGCAGCTCCTGTCTGTCCTCCTCATGGATCACGGGGATCGACTCCAGGATCAACTGCATCTGCTCCAGCTCATGAGCACCTACACACACACACACACACACACACACACACACACACACACACACACACACACAGCACAGTGTACAAAACTGTCAAGACAAAACTAGACAGATAGATAGAAAGAAAGAAAATGAAAGAGGCAGACTCAATCCTGGATGCCACCGAAGATCACGTGTCAATTATATGTTAATCATATGCAAATCTTTCAGGGTGGAGCTTTCCTTTAAGGTACACGGTAACTCGAGTGCTGCGTTCGACTCCGAAGTGGAAGTCGGAGCTCGGAATGACATCGTTTCCAACCTCCAGGCGTTCACTCTACAAAGTGGGGAAACATACGGATGCCTCCATATCGATTTTGATTTAACGGAGAGCGGCCATGTCGATTCGAGGTCATTCGGTGAGGAGATGTGTACTGAAACCTGCCCAGAAATAAAGAAAGAATGGAGAAAAAAAAAAAAAGACTCTGACCTGCGAAGAGTGTTTTTCCTGTGAGCATCTCGGCGAAGATGCAGCCGGCTGCCCACATGTCGATGGCTTTAGTGTAGTTATTAGGGGAGAGAAGGAGGCGAGGGGAACGGTACCACTTTGTGACCAGACCTTCTGACAGGTGACCCTGAGAGAGAGAGGGAGGGAGGGAGAGAGAGTGAGAGAGGTGAGTGAGTGATAAAGGAATAGTGCAGTTCAGCAGGGTGTGAGAATTTGGAGAGAGAGAGAGAGAGAGAGAGAGAGAGAGAGAGAGAGAGAGAGAGAGAGAGAGATGGAGCAGAACAGCCAAGTCACGTAAGCAACAGTTCACATTACCCTTCAGAGTGATCTAGTTTCTCTCTCTCTCTCTCTCTCTCTCTCTCTCTCTCTCTCATGCTGTTCGTGGAGCTCTTAATGCACAGTGCTGTCCATTTCCACATGAAGGCTATTTCTGCCTCCTTTGATGCGGCATTAAAATAACTGACGCACTCGCGCACACACACTCACTCCAGGCATTTCAACATACAGAATAAACATATTTTCCTTCTGTTTGAACCTCCGGGTTCGGCACGTTTCCTCGTTAGCATCAGGGTTCATTTGCATACAGCTCGACGAGATTAATATGCGCGAGTACAGAAAGCCCTAATTAGCATGGTGTAAATCACATTACTATTAGCATAAACCAAGTTAGCGTTCACGTTAGAAGCAGCTCGCACAATACCGTGTTGCTTTTTTCCTGTCTGATTAAACGGTCTCCTCTCGGATCAGTTTAACTCCAACGCTGGAGAATCGTTTAAATTATGATGCGTAAACGTAATCAGTCGGGCCGAGGTGCGCGTCGGACATTTCTCGTAACTGTAAAAACAGTCAAAGTGGTGATTTTGATGATAAACGACGGCCGGATTTGAATACGTGATGAAGCGTTTTAGTTAAAACCATAGTTTGATGCCAGTTATACTCCTAGGCCTGATTAACATACGCAAATACCACGATTAACATATGCAAATTACGCCGTTTTGCATAAACATCAGGTGATGGCGCTTTTATTTTGCCATTTGCTGTACTGAACATTTAACTCTCCCCCAGCACACACACAGTCTCGTGTTCTTTAATGATATTATTGTTAATGGAGCGTTCAGAACTCGTTATAGCGCTCTGGGTGGAGCGAGCGCGAGCGCGAGGCTCAGCGTGACTCAGAAGCGCTCATCCAGATTAACTCTCGACACGATTTACGCACATTCCAGTCCGGCCTTTCTTGTTTCCCCCTTCAGGAACATTCCTGGGAAGTGAGCCACCGTCTCTCTCTCTCTCACACACACACACACACTGTTCTAAGAACAAGGTGTGTATCCTCGGTACAAAAATCAGCACATGGCCCCAAATTAAAGCAGCGATAAGAGAAAACCGAGGGTGTGACCTAAACGCCGGCACTCCGTATAACGACTTGTTCTAATACGTTATCGTTTCCATAGTGACGTTCCACTAACAATACACAGATTTTGTAATGGAAGGAGTCTCCAGTGTCAGAGGTAAAGCTGTAATTAAATGTTCAGGCATCTTCAGGAGGAAACTCGTGGTTATAGGAAAATGATCAACTCCAGGGAGGCAACAGTGACTCTGCTTCATGTCAGGAGATATCACAGCACCACACCGCAGTGTGGATTAGTTTTCTATAACAGCACACCCCTGCAGTGATTTATTCCCAATTCAGTGTCTTTCATTTCTAGAAAAGGATTAAAAGCGAATGAAAAACTGAAAGAGAGGAATTCTGTCTTGTTGCTGTGGTTCAGACAGTTTTTAAAAGCGCGTGTGTGTGTGTGTGTGTGTGTGTGTGTGTGTGCGTGGTGTCTGTCAGTGGAGAGAGTGAGAAACGAACACCCACCGACCCACACACACTCACTCATTCAGGAAATGGGGTAAACAAGGTCGAGTGAGTGACGCATCACAATGCTCCAGCTGTGTCACTCTGCCTGACGTTGTTCAGAAAAACCATTAGAGTGAGATTAAAGGTGCAATCTGCGTTTTGTATTTTTTTTTTAAAAATTTCTAGAATAACCTTTAAAATATGTAAAACATGATCAGAAACGATGTTCTTACAGAAGTGGCTGATAAAACCTGTGTTTACTCGGGTTTACATGGGCCTCCTGTCGGCCATGTTATATTTTATTTTATTTCACGTTACTCGACGGGACACCGTATATGTATATACTGGGGGGGGCGGAGCTTCGTGAACATGGGCGGGATCAAGGAGCAAAAAGCATACCCTGTGAGAACGGCAGCAGCGTCCCTGGTGTGTCAACGTACATTTTTAAGATGACTTGTTTTGCTGTACAGATTACACTATTGGTGGGTTTTAGACAGACGCTGTCGTCATGACAACGGAATTTCTCACTCTCTCAGAGCACTACCACCATATATCACTGATATCGTGATATAACTTGGCACTGTACACTTTTCTGGGATATTCTGTACAGCCTGAGTCATAAATTTAACGGAAGGTGATGAATTTATGTTGTAACTATTTCCGTGTTTAAACAGATTAAAACCGGTCGAGCATATTTGTGCACCACACACACACACACACACACACACACACACACACACACACACACACACACACACACACACGGTATTTCCCTGAGATGTCAGTCAGTGATACGGCCTGAGTGAATCGTTGTGTTACTGACACTCTGACTGTTCATTTACTCACCTGAACAAATACAAACACATTCATCACTTAAATTACTGACAGATACTCATCTACTCTCAAGGCCTGACCCTGACCCTGAGAGAGAGAGAGAGAGAGAGAGAGAGAGAGAGAGAAGAAAACTTTAACCAGCTTCCTCCAGCACACTGAGAAAATCCTCCACCTTTACATCTTTGGTTTTATTTATAGTGAGTTTCTTGCTTTCTGTCTGTCTGCCTTCCTCTTCATCTGTCTGTCTGTCTGTCTGTCTGACTGACACCTGACCTCCGTGTGCCCCCTTTTCACTTTTCTTCCATCCTGTCTGCTTTTCCTTCCGTCTTACCGTCTGTCTACACACATCCTCCCCCCCCCCCCCCCACACTGCTTCTCTCTCGTCACTCTACCTTTTTTTCCCTTCTATCTGCCTCTTTCTCTCTCCAAATCCTCTCCTCCTCCATCTCTCTCTCTCTCTGTAAAAAAGGAACGTGTTAATCTTAGGGAGTCTCTCTCTCTTTCCCCCACTGTCTTTATCTCTCCCTTTCTATCCATCTCTCTCTCCATGCCTATGTCTCTCTCCACCACTCTCTGCATTTGTCTCTCTATCTCTCTCTTTGCCTCTCTCGCTCTCTCTATCGCTCTCTGCCCCGTCCCTCTCTCTCTGTGCCCCGCTGTCTCTCCATTTCTCTCTCCCTCTCCCTCTGTCTTTCTCTCCCTCTCCATCTGTCCGTCTCTCTCTTTCTCCAAAAGCCTCCGTTTATATAAAAATTCAAAAACAAGCACAGTTGCTTCACGAGTGTAACGTAAACGCCTCACGTGTCACTCACACTGTGGTTTTCACACATTATTAGACGTATTATTAATTGTGAATAACTTCCTCCCCGGTCCGAGTCGTGTGTTTCACCGTGCAGCCGGACAAAATTACCGGGAAAACAGACACACGCAAAACGTCATTTTAAATACGTGTCACGTGCGAGTTTAAACGGTCCGAAAAGTCTTTTCACGTCCAGATCGTCCTGCTTGTGCGTGTGTTTGTGTAAGAGAGCTATTCATAGATGTGCTACATAAATAGCACATTATTCCCCCATACACATGCACATGGCCTCCATGCTCAGGACTGTGTGTGTGTGTGTGTGTGTGTGTGTGTGTGTGTGTGTGTGTGTGTGAGAGAGAGAGAGAGAGAGAGAGATAGAGAGAGAAATACAGCTGGAAAAAACGTGTGAATCACATGCGAGCATGTGAGACATGAAAGAGCTGTGCTGACTAATCTAAGCCACGTGTGAGCATTTTGCCGAAAACAGCCGGTGGAAACGCAGTCATCACTGAAAAGAGGAAAAGAAAGACGGCCACCACTCTGTAGCCTGCGGCGGGGTTAGTCACGGCAGCCGTGCTGAACGTAAACAGGACGTCTAATAAACAAAACGCTGTAAACGGGGAGGAGGAAAACACAAGCTCAGACACCAGAGTGAGGAAAGACGCTTAAAATAAACCTTTACAGCACCGAGGAGCTCACAGGAAGTGATCACGGGCTGTTCATTTCCTCCTTCACACCTGAAACGTCTGACCAACGACTAACAGGTGTGCCGTAAAGCTTTTCTCACAGAGATGACCGTGTGAACATTCACTCTCACACACACACACACAAAACAAATCTTTTCCTCCTTCGCCAAGCACACTCTGAGGAAAGAGCTGTCTGCCCTCTTCCACATACATGAGCTTAGAGACGCTGTGACTATTTATAGAGCGAGAGAGAGAGAGAGAGAGAGAGAGAGAGAGAGAGATCCTCCACATACAAACCGGTGAAGATGGACACCGTGAGGAGGAGAGCGAAGTGTAAAGGTGTAAAGCCTCACCTTGTGCGAGTAGTGCGGGTCCATGATGCGCGCCAGGCCGAAGTCTCCGATCTTGAGCACCAGGTCCTCGGTGTTGACGAACAGGTTGGCGGGTTTGAGGTCTCGGTGCAGGACGTTGGCCGAGTGGATGTACTTGAGTCCGCGCAGCAGCTGGTAGACGAACAGGCGGGCGTGTTCCTCCGAGAGCGGGCCCTGATCCAGCACGGTGCACAGGTCCGTCTCCACATACTCCTGCACGATGTACACCGAGTTCACCTCGGTCAGAGAGCTGGCGTCCTCGCTCAGGCGCCGCCCGCTCGGCCCCAGCGTCTCGAACACGCGCACGATGTTGTCGTGGTCGAGGCGGCGGATGATTTTGATCTCCCGCAGCGCGTGCTTGACGCTCTGCGCGTCCGTCAGGACGATCTTCTTCACGGCCACGCGCTTGTCGCAGTCCCGGTCCACCGCCGAGAACACCAGGCCGTTCCCGCCGTACCCCAGCGGCTTCAGGTCCGTGTACCGCGGGCCCAGGTCGAACCCGTGGATGTTCATCAGGCTCTCGAATTTCTCCGCCATTTTTATACGACGAGCACCAGAGATGGATTTTATCTTATTTTCTCTCTTTAGAAATTTTTTTTTTTATTTGAGGTTTTTATGACACGCTGTTTGAGCTGTGAGATTTATTTTCTGCCTTCTTTGTGGAGAAAGGAAAAAAAAAAAAGTTCCCAAATCGGCAGAAAGGAATTGCGAGTCCTCACAGCTCAGGACGTGTTAATTATCCAAACAGAAAACAGGCCTTTTTTTCTTTTTCCTTTTTAAATAAAAACTCTAGTCTCCGTGTCCAGCCCCAGACTGTGTAACGGAATGGAGATGTGATCAGTGATGAAATGCAGGTGTGAGAACGAGTACCAGCAGCAGCAGCAGCATCCTCACAGCGCCGATGCCTTCAGTGTACGACTGGTCCTGAGCAGCAGCAGCATTACGATCCTTAACGTGATAAAGTGAGCACCGTACGGTCCGACGCGTGGGGCGAGGAGCGGGGAGGAGGTCGGCCGAGCTCAGCACGAACGCTCTCCCTCAGTGATCGGGTGGCTCCAGCTCGCCGCAGTCGCAATCGAAGCTATCCTCCATTTTACAGCGGGGTTTCCTGCGACAAAACACACACACACACACACACACACACACACACACACGATACCAACGGTTAGTCCGGAAAATGTTTCTGTTTACAGCTAATCCCTAACCCACAGGTTACACCTCGCATCCGGACATACATACGGACATATATGGACATCCTGCTCGGATTCAGACAGGAAAAAAGATCCACCAGCCAATCGGAGCGCCCGAAGGCGAGGAGTCAGTACTAGCCAATCACAGCGCAGGAGGCGGGATTTGCCCTAAAGCTTATTACTAGTCGACATTTTCATTGCTGCTCATGATGCATTTTATTTTAATTTTATTTATATAGCTTGTAAAAATGTTTGATATACGCACACAAACGTACGAAGAAACCGTTTACTAATTTTGACATAAACCACGCCCACTCTCAAGCACTTCCTCAAGCTTGTACACGTGTGTAACGTGTATATCCGGTCCCTCCCGGATTTCGCGATGGCAGAAAGTAACGCAAAATCAAGCGGAGGAGCTTGCGATTTTCCAAAATTACCGCAGATTTGGGTCGAGGCGGTCAGCCAACGCCCTCTTCGACTCACGTGCGTCGAACATGAGCACAGCTAAACGGTTCGAATCTAGAATGTGCAATTTCACCGATTCAAGTAGTCTTCCGGGGAAAAACAACAACAATCAATCGTCTTTGGCCGCAGCGACGGACTGTATAATTTGTTTCCTCAGACGCGATTCGACACGTTTCCTGTGCTGAGAAAAACACACACACACACAAAAAAAAAAAACAACCACAGCCTGGTTTTAAATTCCGTTAATAAGCATGAACATGACACGTGAGATCCTGAAAGACTTCGCTATGATCGGTGTCATCTGTCCGTCTAGAGCTGGAACGTGTGGCTGAGGGACGGGTTACGTAGGAAAATCGGTTCTTCTAAACGTGTCACGGACGTGTAAAAGCACTTCACCGTGAAAAGAGGACAGAAGAACAACCAAAAAGCAACAAAAAAGGGATAAATATTCTGCGTGCTCAGTGCGACGGCGATCGGGGTGTCGGTCGGCTGTTACTCGGGTAATAAACACTGGAGTCCGACGTCGGAGTGAAATCTAACTCCGAGGAACACGCCGTCAGACCGGAGAGCATCACACAACGGCTTTCTGGGAATTTTACTAGAAACTAAAAGGACGTGAGACACAGAAACTGATCATTCAGACGCTTCCTGACTCTGTTATTGTTACTGCGAAGAACAAACCTTCATCACGACTTACAGACGAACAACATTTTAGCCGCTCTGGCAAATTATAATCCGGACTTCGGACATTCGGCGGATTTGAGGTAAAAACGCACATTCGGATGTAAGATCTGTGCGCGTTACGAGTTAAGATGTGTAGCAAGCGATGGTGCGGACTTTAATTAAAACATAACTGTTGGGGACAAAAAAAAAAAACAACACAAAATATTAACAATGCACTTTTCTGAAGAAGAAAAATCTAGAAGCAACAGAGCTCCAGTGTCTATTTATTCTCCAAAGTGTGAATAATCTTAAGAATTTAAAGTCCGTCGCTCTTTGAAAGGGTGCACTTACATTATTACATTATTATATTACATTATTATATTATTACATTATTATATTATCATTATATCAGCCGCATGACGTGGTCTTAAAAGTACAATAATATCGGTTTATTAATTATTAATGGGGAAAAATATCATCCAACAAAAGTAGTTATCGTGACAGGCCTGCTAAACACACACACACACACACACACACACACACACACACACACAGACGTAGAGATGGCACGATATCGCTTTGTTCTTTAAAAACTACTCCGAATTAAAAACTTAAGACTCTTTTCATAAGTGAAGGACATAAAATAAAAGAACGGGGGAAAAGACAGAAAAATCTTTTTAGAAAATGTCTTTAAAAAAAAAAAAAAAGAAAGAAAAAGAGAACAGAAGAACAGTGTGAGAAAAGAAAGGAAGAGTACATTTGAAGAAAAACAAAATAATTGTGAAAGAAAGAAAGAAAGAAAAGGGGAGTTCACAAAAGCAGAAAGGAAGAAAATTAGGAAAGAAAGCAGGTAAACAGAGATGGAGGTGTGTGTGTGACGTGTGGAAGGAGTCTCCAGTGTCGGCGCTGTGTAACAGCTCAGAGGAGTTTACACTGCGTTGGGGTTTCTATGGTAACGTGATCAGCTGTGTGTGTGTTTTAGGGACAGAAGAGAAAGAAGAGAGGCTGAGGGAAGGAGTGCTGGGTTACAGTTAGTGTATTATCCAGCTGGGGCAGGTAAATCTAATCCCAGTATTAGATTGGACAAAG
>CM042557.1:1888396-1893396 GCA_023630585.1 Cranoglanis bouderius | reverse complement strand
TCTAGATGTTAAAAGATAATTAAAATATATTTTTTAAAAAGACAAACGCTTAGTATTTCATGCCGAAAAAGCGCCTCGCGCGTTGAAACAAAGGAGACCGTTGTTAACGGACGGATGCTAACTCAGCTAGCGGGACAATACACGTTTCCTGGAGGAAAATATATATCAATAAAGAAAACCACAACGTTTTAAACAACGTGTAAACGTCAGTAATGTCTCAGAACAACGTTTATATAACAACTTACTGTTCTTTCTCCTGTCATTTGGGGGATTTTCCTTCCTAACCGAACGCGCTCGGTTTTTCTCTTCCTTCCCCCTCCGTCTCTGAGCGCCATTCACATTACTGCAGCGATGTGGAGGGGTGGGCGGGGCCTACAACGTAAGTCATTCACATACCGGGGCGGGGCTATGGCGTCACACGACTGGCGGAAGTGAATACCCTCATTCATTAAAGTCATGTAGTGATGATTGATTTTATTTACGTTTATATGTAAATAAGTATTTAAAAACTACAGAATAAACACAAAACTAAACAACAACAAAAAAAATACGTATAAAACCAGGTAAAACTACAACTAGACATACATGTAGCGGCATCAAAATACAAATTAAACTAAGAGATTTAAACTTGAGATTTTAAATATATTATTATATAATATTTATTTATTTAAACGTTTCTTTAATTGTTTTAAGAAATATAAAAGTAAAACAATAAAAATCATGCCACACTGCATCACAAAGCAGTGAACAGAAGAGTTCACTTTTAATGAGTAATAAACGATGGCAGTGTGTGTGTGTGTGTGTGTGTGTGTGTGTGTGTGTGTGTGTGTGTGAGCCATTCCTGAGCCCTTAAGCTGTTTATTGATGTTACTCTAATTAAGGATGTGCTGATACTGTTGTGTTCTTTCTCTCTCTCTCTCTGTGTGTGTGTGTGTGTGTGTGTGTGTGTGTGTGTGTGTGTGTGTGTGTGTGTGTGTTATTTCAGCAGTTCAGTAAAAGTCAGAGTTCTTCTTCGCTGTGTTTTCACTCTCAGCTAACATTTGTAAGCACTGTGTGTAAGTCACATCTGAGTGTGTCAGTGTACTTCTGTATTTTCTGGGAAGGAATGTGTAAAGCACAATTTTTTAACACCCACACTCTATTGAGATGTGTCACTTCCTGTCACTTTGTGTTACTTCCTGTCAGTCTTGAGAAAGTCTTTAGTGAACTATTCAGATATTATTACATGCTCGACTTCCCTTTCCCCTGTCCCCTTTTCTTTAGTATTTCATCAGCTCAAGTGGAGTTCAGATCAGAGGGCCAGCATCACTCCACATCACCGCGGAGCTCAGATTACCCAGAATGCACTGCAGTCTGACACACCTTACATTTCAAATCTGGGACAAAGTGGTGGGAGAAAATGGGACCCATAACACTAACTAACTAACTAACTAACTAACCGACTAACTAAATAAATAAATAACCAACTAAATAACTAACTAACCGACTAACTAACTAACTGACTGACTGTCTAACTAACTAACCGACTGACTGACTGTCTAACTAACTAACTAACTAACTAACTAACTAACCGACTAACTAAATAAATAAATAACCAACTAAATAACTAACTAACCGACTAACTAACTAACTGACTGACTGACTGTCTAACTAACTAACTAACTAACTAACTGACTGACTGGCTAACTAACTAACCGACTGACTGACTGTCTAACTAACTAACTAACTAATGAACTAACCGACTGACTGGCTAACTAACTAACTAACTAACTAACTAACTAACCGACTGACTGGCTAACTAACTAACTAACTAACTGACTGACTGGCTAACTAACTAACTAACTAACTAACTAACCACCTAACCAACTGACTGACTGACTGGCTAACTAACTAACTAACTAACTAACTAACCGACTGACTGGCTAACTAACTAACTAACTAACTGACTGACTGTCTAACTAACTAACCGACTGACTGACTGTCTAACTAACTAACTAACTAACTAACTAACCGACTGACTGGCTAACTAACTAACCGACTGACTGGCTGTCTAACTAACTAACTAACTAACTAACTAACCGACTGACTGGCTAACTAACTAACCACCTAACCGACTGACTGACTGACTGGCTAACTAACTAACTAACTAACTAGCCAATCAAAATCTAATAACTTATCTAGGAACAACCACCTAACAAAACAACAACTAAATCAGACAAATAACTGATTAAACAAAAATAACAACTTAAGTAAATAACCTATTGAACAACTAAGCGACTAACTGAATAAATAAATAAACAACTCCCTAACTAAACAACAATGGACTTAGATAAATAACTAATTAAACAAAGCTACCTACCTAAGTAACTAACTAACATAAACAATGAAAGAAATAATAAACTTATAAACAAGTACATTTACATTTAGCAAGTAATAATCTGATCATGTAAACAAATACTTTACTATAAAATATAAAATGAAATAAAAGAGTGGTTAATAATATTCTTTATGTATGAGCCTGATTTGTTTTTATATGTAGAGTATCTATACGTATATATTTTATCGATCTATTCTTCTACTCCACAGTGGGATTTGCTGCTTGCAGAATCGTAGGAAAATACTTTCTACACTGACTTTCCTCCATCGCACCGTCTTCTCTATAGCGGCTATCTAACGCCGTACCTTCCTTCAGCCAGGCGTACAGGAAGCGGCGAATTCCAGACAGGAATTTTAAGGTTATACTTTCTAGAAATCATGCTGGAACGGACAAATCATTGTACTGTATTAACCACTTATTACGCACTTTTTTTAAAAATAGCGTTTTCACTCAGTAGTGTTCCTAATCGCCACATTGGGACGGTTTGGGAGGGTGCGGGTGGTTTTCCGGAGGTCCGGTGTGGTGATTTGAGCTGCACCCACGTCGTTAATGCTGAAGGTGAGTTACATAACCGTGATAATCTCTGATGAGCGTTGTCTTATCTCTGCTTTTCTCAGACGTCACAGAGTGAAAGATTTTCCACCCGAGGCAATAAACCACTGCAGGAATGTTCCATAATCTATGGTTTACATAATCTAGAACCGATTAGCACGGCTCAGTGGAGAACCACACACACACACACACACACACACACACACACACACACACACACACACACAATAATTACCATATATTTAATTTAAATGGTTTGTTATGTCCCGTAACTACTGTGTGTGTGTGTGTGTGTGTGTGTGTGTGTGTGTGTGTGTGTGTGTGTGTGTGTTATTGTCCATTCAGAACGCACCGTACTGGACCGTACGGGATCACTGATGCAATCTCGGTTGAGAAACATGAGTTGATAAAACTTTTATTGTTTGATAACTGATAAAACTTTATGTCGAGCTTCGACATAACACACACAAAAAAACATTAAAAATCATGAAAAGTTGATCAAGTGATAACAACCCTGCTGAAAAAAAACCCAATAGAAACTTTCGTGGAATTTGTAATGGTTTTAATGGTTATAATGGGAATCGTATTGGTTTTTAATGGAAACTGTAACGGTCCCTGTGGGTCTCCACTGGTAATTTGTTGCCTTCTATTTATCGGTTTCATGTTATGTCTAGTGGATACCATTACGGACCAGTAATGGTAATGGTTTTAATGTTTGGCTGATGGTTTTGTAATGTCACTGGAAACCATTAGAATTTCTGTGATGGTTTCTATTGTTTTTTTGTTTTTGTTTTTTCCAGCAGAGAAATTTGTAAGTTGTGATAAATACACGTGTAGATGCATCACCTTTTTCAGAAATTAGCCTATAAAATAATAAATAAATACTATAACACTAACAATAAAACTATTACAACAATAACAACTATTCACTATAGCTAGCATGTTTGTGTTCACGTTTCGCTAAATGAGCTAGATCTAAACATTAAGATCAATCTTTATAAATAAGGAATTATAATATCGTAGAAAAGTTCATTTTTTTCTGTAATTTAATTCAAAAAGTGGAACTTTCATATTATTCTAGATTCATTACACATAAAGTGAAATATTTCAGGCCTTTTTTTGGTTTAATGTTGATGATTACGGCTCACAGCTCATGGAAATCAAAAATCCAGTATCTCAAAATATTAGAATAAACAATGTATAATACAGAAATTTCGACCTTCTGAAAAGTGTGTTAATTTATGCACTCAATACTCGGGCGGGGCTCCTTTTGCACGAATTACTGCATCAGTGCAGCGTGGCATGGAGGCGATCAGCCTGTGGCACTGCTGAGGTGTTATGGAAGCCCAGGTTGCTTTGATAGCGGCCTTCAGCTGGTCTGTATCGTCGGGTCTGGTGTCTCTCATCTTCCTCTTGACAAAATTCAGGTCAGGAGAGTCGGCTGGCCGATCAAGCACAGTAACACCATGGTCAGCAAACCAGTTACTAGTAGTTTTGGCACTGTGGGAGGGGCCAAGTCCTGCTGGAAAAGGAAATCAGCATCTCCATAAAGCTTGTCAGAAGATGAAAGCATGAAGTGCTCTAAAATCTCCTGGTAGACGCTGCATCGACTCTCGACTCGAGAAAACACAGTGGACCGACACCAGCAGATGACATGGCACCACAAATCATCACTGACTGTGGAAACTTCACACTGGACTTCAAGCAACTTGGATTCTGTGCCTCTCCACTCTTCCTCCAGACTCTGGGACCTTGATTTCCAAATGAAATGCAACATTTACTTTCATCTGAAAAGAGGACTTTGGACCACTGAGCGACGGTCCAGTTCTTTTTCTCCTTAGCCCAGGTACAACGCTTCTGACGTTGTCTCTGGTTCAGGAGTGGCTTGACACTAGGAATGTGACACTTGTAGCCCATTTCCTGGACACGTCTGTGTGTGGTGGCTCTTGATGCACCGACTCCAGCCTCAGTCCACTCCTTTGTGAAGCTCCCCCAAGTTCTTGAATCGGCTTCGCTTGGCGATCCTCTCAAGGCTGCGGTCATCCCTGTTGCTTGTGCACATTTTCCTACC
>CM042557.1:1868396-1875896 GCA_023630585.1 Cranoglanis bouderius | reverse complement strand
TGATGAAGTGTGAATCTTCCTGTTTTCAAAGTTGTGAAGGCTTCTCCCAAATTTAGTTATTAAAAGATTCCAGCAATGAACACTGTCTGTTAGGAGAGTGTGTGTGTGTGTGTGTGTGTGTGTGTGTGTGTGTGTGTGTGTTACTGGGGTGAGTGGCTATGTGATGAAAGGTGAATAACTGCGAGTATTCTGACGTCCAGCATATGAAGTTCACACACTAAACATACAGTTCAGCTCTTTAAGCTTCTCTCATGTTACAGATTTCTAAACACACACACACACATACACACACACACACACACACACACACACACACACACACACACACACACACACACACACACACCTTTAACCTAAATACCAGAGCTAAACTGGCCGCAATGTAAGTATCACAGCTAACGGCGCTATCAGTTACTCCACACTGAGAACATCGGCAGTGAATCAGTGTAGACTGAGCTGCAGGACACAGGTGTGTACTCAAAACATGTTAATTAGCTCTGGGTTAATGATCCGAGTCTGTACACCAGGAGCACAGCGGGAGCTGAGTGGAGCAAAACCCATACCAACAGGCACAAGTTAAAGCTGTTAGGGGAAAACAGGAAACCACAAGAAATAGGAAGTGTGGGGAAACTAGAAGCCATAAGAAACAAATCCACAAGGAACAGGAAAAAGAAAAAAAACAGGAAACTATAAGACAAAGGAAAAAGAAGTGTAGGGGGGGGGGATGGGGTTGACATCACAGGAAACAGAAGGAGAAACCAAAAACCATAATAAACAGGAAGTAGAAAACAGGAAACCACAAGACACAAGAATAGTAAATAGCAAGAAACAGGAAGCCACAAACAGGAAATAGAAAACTACAAGAAACAGGACTAGGAAGTATGGGGAAACGGGAAGCCACAAACAGGAAGTAGAAAATGGAAAACTACAAGAAACAGGAACAGGAAATAGGGGAAAACCTGAAACCATAAGAGAACATCATGTATGCCAAAAATAGGAAACATATGAAACAGGAAGTAAGGGGAAATAGAACAGGACGTAGGGGGAAACAGGAAACCAAACACAAAGTAAACAAAACACCACAAGGAGCAGGAAGTAGGGGGAAACAGAAACTAGAAGAAACATGAAGTAAGAGGAAACAGGAAACCACAAGAATCAGAAACTATGCAGTATATAAAATATAGAATTATGACACCAGCAATAACAACGACTTCAGTCACAGTTTACAGTTTTATAAAGACAAAATAAAGACATTATTTCTATCATCTAATGTATCACAATCTTCCACTGCAATCTGAGCTCCACCAGAGCTCTCAAATCACAGGAATACATGAACACACACACACACACACACACACACACACACACACACACACACACACACACACACACACACACACACCGCTCACTGAGACAGATTCGGTTTGGTAAACTTTAAACGCTGATTAAACAGTAATTCTGTGCCCTAAATACATCAGTGACAAACAGCAGCCAGGTCATTTTACATCAGTTTGAGTAGAAGATTAAACAAACAGAACATGGCCTGATTAACACTAACTCCATTTATAGTTATATGGAACCTTTTGTACTTTAAAACCATCACAAAGCCACTCTACATCATTTACAATAATACACGACCACGAAGGATTAGATTCACGTGGGACATCCCATCGTCTGCAGTTATAAATCCGCTTTATAATCACTTAATAACCTGCAGTGTTCAGTACATGGATCAGCAGCTGTATTGGACGTATGCGATGTGTAAAAACGTTATGGCGCATGTCACCTAGTGAGATATAATCCTGTCTTATATAGCTTACAGGACTAGGAATAGGAGGCTGCAATGGACAGGAAGTAGGGGGAAACAAGTAACCACAATAAAAAAGGAAGTAGGGGGAAAACAGGAAACCATAAGGGTAAAGGGTAATAAGGGTAAAGTAGAGGGTAACAAGTAACAACAAGAAACAGGAAGTAGGGGAAGTAGGGGAAACAGGAAACCACAAGAAACAGGACATCACAAGAAACAGGAAATCACAAGAAACAGGAAGCAGGGGAAACAGTAAACCACAAGAAACAGGAAGTAGGGGAAACAGGAAATCAAAAGAAGCAGGAAGCAGGGGAAACAGGAAACCTCAAGAAAGAGGAAGTACAGGGAAAAAGGAAACCATAGAAAACCGGAAGGACATAGGGGACAAGAGGAACAAACAAGGAACAGGAAGTAGGGAATACAGCACAGCACAAGGGACAGGAAGTAAGGGAAAAACAGGAAAACATTAGGAACAGAAAATAGGGACACAGGAAACTACATGAAACAGGAAGGAGAGGAAAACAGGACACACAATAGGAAGTCGGGTAAACATGAAAGCACAAGAAACAGGAAATCACAAGAAACAGGAAATCACAAG
This sequence comes from Cranoglanis bouderius, assembly GCA_023630585.1. Classification (NCBI taxonomy): domain Eukaryota; kingdom Metazoa; phylum Chordata; class Actinopteri; order Siluriformes; family Cranoglanididae; genus Cranoglanis; species Cranoglanis bouderius. The sequence goes on along the minus strand of CM042557.1, from coordinate 1,873,491 downwards.
AAACAGGAAATCACAAGAAACAGGAAATCACAAGAAACAGGAGCTGTTTCACAATTCTAAGAAAGCAAAGACCATCTTCGAATGAACTCGGAAGGACAGGAGGACGCGGAACGCATCTTTGCGAGAATTGAGATGTGCTGCGATCCTCCTGTTGCTCCTCAGGTGTCCCAGCACATTTCTGGTAGTGGGACAGGACCATCAAACGGGCAATAAACTCAACAGTGCAACATTCATAACATTATTTACATTATTATCAATATTATTTACATTTATTTATTTACTGGATAAGGGTCCTCGTCCCTTCAGTGCTCCCTAAGTAATATGTTTCAGCTGGTTAACAGATTTACTGAGTAACCAAACGGTAATTAAGCGTGTTTTAATGTAGTAAGCTCTCTGTTTCCAACTGAGACCTCACGTTAACTAAAAACTAAGCTAACGGGTTTAAAGTTACCTCAGGATGGGAGCGAGCGTAGTTTAATTAATATAGTTCTGAGGGATAAATTCGACTTTTCAACAACCTCCTATACGTCTCGATCTAAATCATATATCAAAATCATTCCTTTTAGATGCATATTTAGATTATTGTCGTTAAAAAACGACGTTAAAACGTACAGTTAAGGGTCAGGCTTCCGTCATCCACCACAAAGACTTCTGGGACTTTAAGCGGGTTCAGTGCGCTCAGGTCTGCATCCGATGCCTCCTCGATATCAAGAACACACCCGGGTCATTTCATGTGTCCCTGGTACTTGCGTCATTTAGTATTGGAATTGAACTCATTATTCAATGTTTTTAAAGAATTGTTTTTATTATATTGAATAGCATTATGATGAAAGAGAGAGTCCCCACTCAACACAGCGGTGTCAGTGTGGTAATAACAGTCATGAGTGCTGAGTCTCCTGTGATTGTTAGTTTCTCTCCCACTGGACATCCTGTAATTTAATTAAATGTGTAACAGCGTAAAAGCAAAAGATGTGCTGGTAGAGACCGGGTCAGCGAGGCTGTGTGTGTGTGTGTGTGTGTGTGTGTGTGTGTGTGTGTGTGTGTGTGTGTGTGTGTGTGTGTGTGTGTGTGTGTGTGAAAGCCCTCAAATCCTCTTAGGTCTACTTAAAACTGCTTAAAGTCCAGTCTCTCTCTCTCTCTCTCTGTCTCTCTCTCTCTCTCTCACACACACAGACACACAGACACACACACACACACACACACACACACACACACACACACACACACACACACACACAGTATGTAGGGAGATATGAGGATGCCGAATAGTTTTTCCTTTTGTTTCTAGTACTAATTTTCCCTTCAAAACACTGGTTTGGCCCCCTGAGAGTGACCTCACCTGGAGAAAGTGAGACACTGAGACACTGTCTAACAAGGTTGGAGACGCATGTAGAAAATCTTAATCTCCTTTATATCGTCAGGTTTGTGCATGTGGTCAATCCAAAGTGTCACTGATCCTCCTCCAGGTCTGGGTTTTCCCCTATTCCTCTTTGTATTCAGTACTTTCTTGTGTATCATAGAAAGTATGAGAAAGAGAGCGATTAGAAAAATGAAGATCAGTGAAAAAATAGTGCAGACTGTTCCACAGAGAACTTTTATTAATGTCCTTTCTTCTGTATTACATTAAAAAAACTATTTCTCGAGGACGATATTCAGGTTTTAGATACAGTAGGTACGTAATGTGGTGAGGACTGAATACCAAAGATCTCTGTACGGCTGATTATAGCTGCTATAACGTAAGCGAGAACAGGAACTTGTTTTACAGACATTCCACAACATTGCAAGTAACTATAAAGGGATAAAAAAAAAAAAAAAAGTACAGCGTGCCGTTCTTTAATAAACAGAAAATTGTAATCATTGACGAATTGCCGTGGTATAAGAAGAATAAAGCACTTAGGGATGTGCTGTCACCACATGAAATTAATCCTGTCACAAATAGGGCTTATATCTTAAATTGGAAGTAATTAACAGAAAGTAGGGGAAAACAGGAAACCACAAAGAACTGGAAGAAGGGGAAGAGGAAGTAGGGCAAAACAATATGAAGTAAGGGAAATTAGGAAACCTCATGCAAAACTGGAAATCGCAAGAAACAGGAAGTAGGGGAAAATAGATAACCACAAGAAACAGGAAGTAGGGGGAAGTAGAAATCATAAGAAAAAAGAAATGGGGAAAATAGGAAATCACAACAGGTAGTATGGAAAACTAGAAACCACAAGAAACAGGAAGTAGGGGGAAAAAGGAAGCCACAAGGACCATGAAGTAGGGCAAACCACAAGAAACAGGAAGTAGGGGGAAACAGGAAGCCACAAGGACCATGAAGTAGGGCAAACCACAAGAAAAAGGAAGCAGGGGAAAAGTAGGGTGAAACAGGAAACCACAAGAAAGAGGAAGTAGAGGAAACCAAAAAAACAACGAGAAAAAAGAAGCAGGGTGAAACAGGAAACCACAAGAAACAGAAAGTAGAGGGAAACAGGAAACCACAACAGGAAGTAGGGGAAAACAAGAAACCATAACAGGAAATAGGGGAAAGGAAGTAGGGCAAAACAATATGAAGTATTGTTAAAAATAACATAACGTAAATGTAAAATGTAAAATAGATAACCACAAGAAACAGGAAGCAGTGTGAAACAGGAAACCACAAGAAACAGGAAATAGGGGAAAACAGCAAACCATAAGGATTTGAATAAAACACTTGGGGACATGCTGTTATAGGAAAATAATCAACTTCAGGGTGGTAACAGTAACTCCGCATCATCACACCATCACACAGAGTTTTATTCTGTACTTGACACATTCCCCAACACATTATCAACAGAAAAAAGCCCAGTGACCACAGGACATTGTTAATAATCTAATAATCTGATGTAACTGTCCTGAAAAATCCATGTAAAATCTGTGAGGCAAATACGTAAAACTTTTCTTGAAAGAGAATGTAGTATTAAATAGGAGCCCCCAGTATTTTCCTGTATGTGTATGTTTGTGTGTGTGTGTGTGTGTGTGTGTGTGTGTGTGTGTGTGTGTGTGTGTGTGTGTGTGTGTGTGTGTATGATTTCAGGGGCATTTGTGGGGTCAGGGGAGAATGAGACGGAGCAGAGAGAAAGGATCTGTTCAGTTCCACTCAGACTGGGTCACGACGACCATTACAGAGACAGAAATAACTGCGATAGGGTAAGATTTAATGACGAGCTGCTTTTATTCGGTACAGACTGTGAGAGGACTGTCTGTCTGTTACGAGTCATTTTCCTCTTTCATTTAGAGTAGCGCAACCTCCTACCTCCATGTTTATTGATTCAGTCCCATTTTCCCTCTTTCTCTCTTCATCAGCAGAACAGTCTGACCTGGAAACAGGAAATCAGACTGTAGAAGAAATTGACTGTTATATATGGGGTATAAGAATAGGGAGAATTGTGCTGTTGGGTATCACATTAGAAGTATTAGATTCAGGGTATGATATTAGGGGGTTTCAGACTAAAAGTATTGGATTTGGGGTTTCAGATTAGGGGTGCCACATTACAGGTATCAATCAGGATGAATGATTATTATGAAAATCTTGTTGGTTATTAGATATGGGTATCACAGTGATGAATGTGAGATTAGAAGTATCAGATTAGGGATATCAGATTATGGGTATGAGATTAGAGTTATCAGATCTGAGATATCAGATTATGGCTATGATATTAGAAGTATCAGATCGAGGATATCAGATAATGGGTATGAGATTAGAGTTATCAGATCTGAGATATCAGATTATGGCTATGATATTAGAAGTATCAGATCGAGGATATCAGATAATGGGTATGAGATTAGAGGTGTCAGATTGGGGATATCAGATTATGGGTATGAGATTAGAGGTATCTGATCTGAGATATCAGATTATGGGTATGAGATTAGAAGTATCAGAACAGGGATATCAGATTATGGGTATGAGATTAGAGGTATCAGATTAGGGATATCAGATTCAGAGTATGATATTAGGGGGTTTCAGATTAAAAGTATTGGATTTGGGGTTTCAGATAAGGGGTGCCACATTACAGGTATCAATCAGGATGAATGGTTATTAGGGATATGAGATTATTGGGAATGAGATTAGTAGTATCTGATCTGGGATATCAGATTATGGGTATGAAATTAGAGGTATCAGATCTGAGATATCAGATTGAGATTAGAGATATCAGATCTGAGATATCAGATTATGGGTATGAGATTAGAGGTGTCAGATTGGGGATATCAGATTATGGGAATGATATTAGAGGTATCAGATTGGGTATATCAGATTATGGGTATGAGGTTAGAGGTGTCAGATTGGGGATATCAAATAATGGGTATGAGATTAGAGGTATCCGATCTGAGATATAAGATTATGGGTATAAGATTAGAAGTATCAGATCAGGGATATAAGATTATGGGTATGAGATTAGAGGTATCAGATTAGGGATATCAGATTATGGGTATGAGATTAGAGGTATCAGATCTGAGATATCAGATTATAGCTATGAGTTTTGGTTGCTTTAGAGCTTTAGAGCTGTTGCTCCAGTAGAGGGGTAGATTGGATTCATCATTCTCATTCTATTGCCCCTTCACTTTTCATAACACAGGATTAATATTCTTCTTGCATCAGCAGGAGGATGAGCGCCTCTCACACAGCACAACTGAATAAAGAGAGCTTTAAAACAGAGACGGTTATAAAGAACTCCGGAAATGTTTACACATTCCTGAAACTCTTATGAAGAGGAAATCTCTTTATTCCAGACATTCCTATGTATGTTACAAAAAGGGTTTCCAATTTACTGCATACTGTAGAGATAAAAAATAATCTGATGAATTCCTTTTACAAAATAAACAGAAGTGATTTTCCGAGTCCAGTGTTAGAGATGTGTTATTAGTCTGTTGCTTTGCAAATTGTAAACATGATGATCGCTAACTGCAGATGTGTAAGTGTGATGGAGATGTTGAATACGGCTTGTTCTGCTGAACTTTAATGATCTTCTCTAATCGCTTCCTGAACTGCTGAGCTTCAACTGCAATCCCCAGGAACATTGTGTTCCTCACTTCTTCCCCGAGTCTTCCCCATCCTCTCTGTCTGCAGTGTGGTTAT
>CM042557.1:1830896-1863396 GCA_023630585.1 Cranoglanis bouderius | reverse complement strand
CACACACACGAGAGAAAGAATGAGACAGAGAGAGAGAGTTAAATCAGTGCTTGCCATGTGTGCAGCGGTCACACTCCGTCACTCATCACACTCCGTTACTCGTCACTCATCACACTCCGTCACTCGTCACTCATCACACTCCGTCACTCGTCACACTCCGTCACTCGTCACTCGTCACACTCCCGTTACTCGTCACTCGTCACACTCCGTCACTCGTCACACTCCGTCACTCGTCACACTCCGTCACTCGTCACACTCCGTCACTCGTCTCACTCCGTCACTCGTCACTCGTCACACTCCGTCACTCGTCACACTCCGTCACTCGTCACTCGTCACACTCCGTCACTCGTCACACTCCGTCACTCGTCACACTCCGTCACTCGTCTCACTCGTCACACTCCGTCACTCGTCACACTCCGTCACTCGTCACACTCCGTCACTCTCCGTCACTCGTCACACTCCGTCACTCGTCACACTCCGTCACTCGTCACACTCCGTCACTCGTCACACTCCGTCACTCGTCACACTCCGTTACTCGTCACTCGTCACACTCCGTCACTCGTCACTCGTCACACTCCGTCACTCGTCACACTCCGTTACTCGTCACTCGTCACACTCCGTCACTCGTCACACTCCGTCACTCGTCACACTCCGTCACTCGTCACACTCCGTCACTCGTCTCACTCGTCACACTCCGTCACTCGTCACACTCCGTCACTCGTCACACTCCGTCACTCGTCACACTCCGTCACTCTCCGTCACTCGTCACACTCCGTCACTCGTCACACTCCGTCACTCGTCACACTCCGTCACTCGTCACACTCCGTCACTCGTCACTCGTCACTCTCCGTCACACTCCGTCACTCGTCACACTCCGTCACTCGTCACTCGTCACTCTCCGTCACTCGTCACTCTCCGTCACTCTCCGTCACTCGTCACACTCCGTCACTCGTCACACTCCGTCACTCTCCGTCACTCGTCACACTCCGTCACTCGTCACACTCCGTCACTCGTCACACTCCGTCACTCTCCGTCACTCGTCACACTCCGTCACTCGTCACACTCCGTCACTCGTCACACTCGTCACACTCCGTCACTCGTCACACTCCGTCACTCGTCACACTCCGTCACTCTCCGTCACTCGTCACTCTCCGTCACTCGTCACTCTCCGTCACTCGTCTCACTCGTCACACTCCGTCACTCGTCACACTCCGTCACTCGTCACACTCCGTCACTCGTCACACTCCGTCACTCGTCACACTCCGTCACTCTCCGTCACTCGTCACACTCCGTCACTCTCCGTCACTCGTCACACTCCGTCACTCGTCACACTCCGTCACTCGTCACACTCCGTCACTCGTCACACTCCGTCACTCGTCACTCATCACACTCCGTCACTCGTCACTCATCACACTCCGTCACTCGTCACTCATCACACTTCGTCACTCGTCACTCATCACATTCCGTTACTCATCACACTCTCACTAAAGGAAATAAAACACCAACATCCTAGAAAGCAGTAAAAGAATGTATTAACTTCAGCATCAACTCTTTAAACTACACTGATCACATTATAATGTCAAAATATAAATAATATAAAGAAATACAAACTGCAGTGATGACTTATCACTAAGACTTTGATGATGTAAACAGAACTCTCTCTGATGACGTGAACATTGCAGTGATGACGTGAACATTGCAGTGGTGACGTGAACATTGCACTGGTGACGTGAACATTGCAGCGGTGACGTGAACATTGCAGTGGTGACGTGAACATTGCAGTGGTGACGTAAACAGTTACACAGGGTCTGTCTGGCTATTGGTTCCACTGCACGTGGAACGTTAAACAGAACTCAAACCTCTCACCTGCCGTCAGACCATTTAACAATACGCGCGTTGCTCTCACGGATATCGTTCCCCTCGTCGTCACGGCGACTGCGCCACCTAATAGTGTTCTCCACCTTCAGCTTCAGCCTGGTCCTACCTTCTTCATCCAACATCTCCTCATCCTCAAACTCATCCTCATAGTACTGGGGATCAAACGGCCTGGAGCGAGAGAGAGACAGAGCGAGAGAGAGAGAGAGAGACAGAGAGAGAGAGAGAGAGACAGAGAGAGAGAGAGAGAGACAGAGAGAGAGAGAGAGAGAGAGAGAGAGACAGAGCAAGAGAGAGAGCGAGAGAGAGAGAGAGACAGAGCGAGAGAGAGAGCGAGAGCGAGACAGAGAGAGAGAGACAGAGCGAGACAGAGCGAGAGAGAGAGAGAGAGCGAGAGAGAGAGAGAGAGGGAGAGAGAGAGCAAGAGAGAGAAACAGACAGAGAGAGAGAGAGAGCGAGCGAGAGAGAAAGAGACAGTGAGACAGAGAGAGAGAGAGACAGAGAGACAGAGAGAGAGAGAGAGAGAGAGACAGAGAGAGAGAGAGAGAGAGAGAGAGAGAGAGAGAGAGAGAGAGAGAGAGAGAGAGAGAGAGAGAGAGAGAGAGAGAGACAGAGCGAGACAGAGCGAGAGAGAGCGAGAGAGAGCGAGACAGAGAGAGACGGAGTGACAAAGATTGTACGTAAATTCTATGTATTGATCCGTTTTGAGGGTTAACACACACACACACACACACACACACACACACACACACACACACACACACACCTCGGCTCCACACTGAGGAAGTTGGGCAGTTTGACGAAGTAAAGGTCGCTTCCCAAATCCGTGCTGACTTTAGGGATCTCCACCTCAATCCGGGTCTCTGGAAGAGGCTCCTCCTCCTGCTGCTCTCCTTCCAGACCCTCCTCGTTATCCTGCAGCAACATCATCATCATCATCATCATCATCATCATCACCAACATGATCATCATCACAGACGATGACGTCATCACTTTCAGGTGCGGTGTGTGTGTGTGTGTGTGTGTGTGTGTGTGTGTGTGTGTGAGGTGTCTCTCACCAGCGGTTGTCCAGGTGTGGGCGGTTTCTCATTATCGCTGTCTGACGAGATGTCGTCTGCTTCACCGAACAGATCGTCCGCAGCACTTTTACCTGAACACACAAATGCCATAAGTTTTGGCACCCCGACACCATGTACATCAGCACAGCACGTTATAAACGGACATCAGCAGCGACTCGGATGACTGATCCAGAGCTTGGGAAATAAATCAGAAGAATAATATCTCCACCAATCAGGAGCGGTCACAGCACCCGCCTCACGTGTTTATCGTGGCGATGATGTGATCAGACTGTTATATGGTTGATGAAAGAAGCCAATAAACAAAGGTTTATATTCCAGTGTAGCGTTTGAAATGCGTCAGGAACGAGGATGAGAGCGTGATCGATGACAAACAGGTCACCATGACAACACAGAGGAGGGTTGCAGTAGTAATAATAATAATAATGATAAGAAGAAGAAGAAGAAGAAGAAGAAGAAGAAAAATAAGAGTGAGTGTGTGAAAGTGTAAGTCCTCACCCCTCTCTGTCCCCATGTCACTGTCCGAGTCAGAATCAGACGCTGCTTTCTTCTTCTTCTTCTTCCGTCCCACAAAGTCGTCCTCACTGTCACTGCCTTTAGCCGAACCTGAACGACAGAGTGAGAGAGAGAGAGAGAGAGTGAGAGAGAGAGAGAGAGAGAGAGAGAGTGAAAGGAAAAAAGGACAGATGGACACAAAGAAAGGACAGACAATGAGAAAGAAAGAACAGAAACAGCAGAGAAGAAAGAAAGAAAGAAAGAAAGACAGACATAAAGACCAGACAGATAAAGACAGACAGACAGACAGACAGAGAGAGAGAGAGAGAGAGAGAGAGAGAGAAAGACAGAGAGACAAGGAGAGAAAGACAGAGAGAGAGAGAAAGACGGACAGACAGACAGAGAGAAAGACAGACATAAAAAGGCCAGACAGATTAAGAAAGAAAGAAAGATGGACAGACAGACAGACAGACAGACAGAGAGAAAGACAGATATAAAAAGGCCAGACAGATAAAGACAGAAAGAAAGATGTTTAAAAAACTCGAGCACTTCCTGCTGGATCATTTTTAAAGATCAGAGAAAATGACTCACATGCAGATATTAAACACACTATTTGTTTTTCTTTATAAATGTGATCTTTTGGCTCCACCCACCAGACTTGTGTTCCCTCCCTTCATCATCATCGGAATGATCTCGCTCTTCGTCCGAGTTGCGCTGCTTCTCCTCGTCCTCTGATTGGTCAGACCGCGGGCTGCCGCTTTTCCCCTCGCCCCCCCACTTCTCATCTCCAGAGTGACCGTCTCTCATCGAGCCCTCTCCGTCTGAGTGATCCGACATCGGCGTGACGCTTCCTCTCCCAGAAGGATGACTTCCTGCTGCGGAGACGGGACTTCCCGCTCCGGAGGCGGGACTTCCCGCACCAGAGACAGGACTTCCCGCACCAGAGACAGGACTTCCCGCTCCGGAGGCGGGACTTCCCGCACCAGAGACAGGACTTCCCGCACCAGAGACAGGACTTCCCGCACCAGAGACAGGGCTTCCCGCACCAGAGGCGGGGCTTCCAGCTCCAGAGGCAGGGCTCCCTGCTCCAGAGGCGGGGCTCCCTGCTCCAGAGGCGGGGCTTCCAGCTCCAGAGGCGGGGCTTCCAGCTCCAGAGGCGGGGCTCCCTGCTCCAGAGGCGGGGCTTCCTGCTCCAGAGGCGGGGCTCCCTGCATCTGACCTGTGACTGGACAATATTTACCACAGCACAGCTGTTAATACACAGTCATGATGAAGCTATAACGTGTATATAGCGTGTATATAACATGTATATAGCGTGTATATAACGTGTATATAGCGTGTATATAACGTGTATATAGCGTGTATATAACGTGTATATAAGGTGTATATAAGGTGTATATAGCGTGTATATAGCGTGTATATAACGTGTATATAGCGTGTATATAACGTGTATATAGGGTGTATATAACGTGTATATAAGGTGTATATAAGGTGTATATAGCGTGTATATAAGGTGTATATAGTGTGTATATAACGTGTATATAACGTGTATATAGCGTGTATATAAGGTGTATATAAGGTGTATATAAGGTGTATATAGCGTATATGTAAGGTGTATATAGCGTGTATATAACGTGTATATAGCGTGTATATAAGGTGTATATAAGGTGTATATAAGGTGTATATAAGGTGTATATAGCGTATATATAAGGTGTATATAGCGTGTATATAACGTGTATATAGCGTGTATATAGCGTGTATATAGCGTGTATATAACGTGTATATAAGGTGTATATAAGGTGTATATAAGGTGTATATAGCGTATATGTAAGGTGTATATAGCGTGTATATAGCGTGTATATAACGTGTATATAACGTGTATATAAGGTGTATATAAGGTGTATATAAGGTGTATATAGCGTATATGTAAGGTGTATATAGCGTGTATATAACGTGTATATAACGTGTATATAACGTGTATATAACGTGTATATAGCGTGTATAAAGATATTCAGGATTTCCCACCTGTGAACATCATCATCATCATCTTCCTCTTCGTGGTGTCCCTCCGAACCACTGTGTTGCTCCGCCTCAGAGTGTTCGCTGGCGTCTGATTGGTTGTCATTCTCCGAATGTTCTGATTGGTTGTCGCTGCCCCGCTCGTCTTCACTGTCGTCTCCGAACAGCTCTTTGTTACTCGGCTTTCCACCATCGTGACCATCGTCATCGTCGTCGTCGTCGTCCTGATCCCTGTCACTCCCACTGCCAGAGGCGTTACTGGCTGAGCGCGGCCTCTCCTGCTCCGAGTCGGACCCAGAACCCGAGCCAGAACCGGAATCTGTGAGAGAGAGAGAGAGAGTCACAAAGATAATGTTACAAAGCACTGACACTGGAGACTCCTTCCATAAAGATTAAATTAATATTCCCTTACAAAAAAACTTTATAAAAACTACAGAGCGCATTAATATAAACCTGTGAGTAATTTACAGCTGCACTACAGTCAGAAAACTGACCAATCAGAATGCAGGATTCAACAGCGCCGCGGAATAAATTTAAAAAACATTTTCTAACCGTTTATTACAGCTCACAAAGATATGATGACGTTGTTTTAATGAATATCCAGTGTGATGGGAAGTAAAAAGACGTAAAAGATATAATCAATGCTACTGATGAAGAATAATGTCCGCTCGCTAATCACAACCAACTCACTACATTTCATCACTAAAGCCGAGAAACAACACAAAACAGTGCGGATAAACGGATAAAACACGCGACACCGGATTAAACCGCCGCTTTCAACCCAATTCAATACAAACAAACCGAATTAATCGTTACCGCGTTGTTCGTTGTCGCTGTCTCCATCACTGCCGAACAACTCGTCCATGTCCGCCATCTTTCAGACGCGTAAATAAAAAAATAATAACGTCCGGGTTCACTACGCTCGCTACCCAAATAAAAGTCCTGTATAACTTCCGGGTCAGTACTGAAATTTAATAAAACGTCAAACTTATTATTATTATTATTATTATTATTATTATTATTATTATTATTATTATTATTACTATTATTATTATTATTATTATTATTATTATTATTATTATTATTATTATTATTATTACTTGGACGGAGAGATTACACATTTCTCATGAAACGAGATTTCAAGCTATTTATTTATTTCCGGGTTATTGATTAGTGGTAGTAGAGAGAAAGAAAAGACAGACGGACTGGATGGACAGAAAGAATGAAAGGACAGACAAACAGAAAAGGCAGAAAATGAAATAAAGGAAACTTATACATGCACACTTTATTTCTTTTCCTGTAACATTTCATAAACATAACGGAGTGAACTCTCAGACAGAGTATCAGTCAGTAGGAGTGCCAGTAATTATTTATCATTACTATTAGCAGCAGCAGTATTTGTTTGTTTGTTTGTTTGTTGATTGATTGCTTGTTGACTCTCAGTACCACACTTTATAATCCCGGTCAGCCTGCAGTTTTATTATTTCACCACACAGTGGCGCCAGACTCCTGTTCTTCACCTCTTACATCACTAACACACTACAGCTCTTACTATAACTTCAAATGAAAACTCACATAGAAATGAATCTTTAGAAATGTGGATATAAATACTGTGAACCTTTAATGTGTGTGTGTGTGTGTGTGTGTGTGTGTGTGTGTGTGTGTGTGTGTGTGAGAGAGAGAGAGAGAGAGAGAGAGAGAGCAGTCATGTCACAGCCTGAAATCAGCAGCATGTTGAATAAACTGCTACAGGATGTAAAGATGTGACCCTGTCTCTACATTCTAACACAATTATCATTATTATTATTATTATTATTATTATTATTATTATTATTATTATTAATAATAATAATACTGAATTTCAGACTGATCAGGTTGCCAGCTATTCCCCTTTCACTCCGGTGGCTAGGCCGTGTTTGCAGGCTTTGTCGTCGGCTTTTGCATGAGAATTTGCATGACAAACATTTTCATTCCCTGGATGGATACATAGAAGGAGCTGAGGTTCGACCTGTTTCACTTCCGAGGCTTTCTGCAAACTCACAAACTCACAAGAGTGTAAAATGAACACCTACATCTCTTCATTTAACACCCACGGTATTTAGGGATTTCATTCACACCTGCTATATTTAGTTTATTTAGTCGACTAATGAAGGTGTGTTCAGGTGTGTTCAGGTGTGTTCAGGTGTGTTCAGGTGTGTTCAGGTGTGTTCAGGTGTGTTCAGGTGTGTTCAGGTGAATCGATATCAGAAAGTCATTTACATTTGAAAGTTATACTTCAGATTCTGCGGAAAATATGGAGATGCGCCTGGACGTTTAAAGGAATACAAGAAAATAATGTAATAATATATCAGTGCCATGACGCCACACACCACTGACATCCACATTTTCAACAAGTTCTTACCAGAAATAAACAGAATTGGACACGTCACTGAAAGATCTGGAGAGTCAAGTTTATTTATCATTGTCACGAGATAGCTACACCGAGACTCGGATCAATCACTAAGATAAAGCTTAGATAAGGCACAAAAATATTCAAAACACACACACGCAAGTGCTTATTCATCACTATATGGCCAAAAGTATGTGCACCCCTGACCATCACACCCATATGTGCTTGCTGAACATCTCATTCCAAATTTATTCCCCCCTTTCCTGTTATAATGAGCTCCACTCTTCTGGGAAGGCTTTCCACTAGATTTTGGGGCGTGGCCGTGGGGATTTGTGTTCATTCAGCTACAAGGGCGTTAGTGAGGTTGAGGTCAGGGCGCTGATGTTGATGTGAGGAGGCTCCAGTTCCAGTTCATCCCAAAAGTGTTCAGTGGGGTCGAGGTCAGGACTCTGTGCAGGACTCTCCAGTTCTTCTACATTCTTCTAACCGTAACACACCATGGAGCTCTTCATGGAGCTCGCTTTGTGCACAGGGGCATCGTCATGCTGGAACAGGGTTTGGGCCTCTTAGTTCCAGTGAAGGGAAACTGTAATGCTACAGAGTACAGAGACATTATATACAACTGTGTGCTTCAGACTTTGTGGTAACAGTTTGGGGAAGAACCTCATATGGGTGTGGTGGTCAGGGGTGCACATACTTTTGAATATATAGCGTATAAAGAAACATTTTCAATTTAATTGAATTCTTATATAGAGCTTTTAACAATGTCAGAAAGTAGCTTTGGAGAAATCTGGATAGCATTAGATTCTATTATAGTTATACTTTATACTATAGTTATTATATTTACAATGTACATGCTTCACTTAGTTGCTTTTAAAGAACATATTATTATTATTATTATTATTATTATTATTATTAACGTTTTACAGTCTTAAGACACCCGATTGGTGGAGTAGGTTTTAATGAGCCTCCTTATTGGTTACTCAACCTGTCAATCTTGTCCTGTAGCCCCGCCCCATTGCGAGCCGAAAGAAACGCACTCGTTACTAGTACGCCTGCGTGGATGTGTTGCGCATGCGCAATGCGGTTCGGGCAGGGGGAACGCGGATCCGGGCTGTGACTGAATTTGTTGGAGTTCGCTAACAGGAAGAAAAAAAAGGAGGAGAGAGGCACTGCTGGGGAAACCGAGCTCTGCGTTTAAGGTGAGAGAAATAACTTTATTATGGATTTATTGTCAGTTTAGCGATTAGTACCTGGAAAAAAGGCTTTAAATGCACCGTGTGTGTGTGTGTGTTATTACGGATTAGCAGGCTAGCACGGGGCGGGAGTGCAGTCATACAGTCCAGCTCAGGGCTTTTCATAGATTTATTTTTTCTTATAAAGTTTAAATGTTTAATATTGAGTAGCAGGAATGATGAGTTAGCGTGTAGCTGGAGTTCCTGAGTGGTAGCAATGCTAACAGCTGCGGTCTGACTGCATAACTGAGACACACATGTCAACGTTAAATCTAACTTTAAATTTAAATTTAATTTTTTTGAAAACATTCTAAGTCTAACACAGCAAACTTCATACTACTGCTACACCGAGTACTTAAAAAAATCATATTAAACAGTTTGGTAATGATAGTTCGCTTAAACTTAACGCTTTGAGTCAACTTCATAGAAAACTGGCGGCTAAATCCCAAATCTCCTTCTTACTTTCTAAGTAAGTGCACTACATAGAGTGTAAAACAGCGGCGGTTGAGCACAGTGTGCTGCGCTGTGTGGTCTCTGTGTCCGCCATTCAGGATCTGACCGTTATTTTCAGTTTTAAGTTCCCTCCACGCGCCCAGCGGATAAATATTCAGCCTCGCGCCAGGTCGATGACACTTCTACGGTCATGGTCGCCTGCGCGAGATTCGAACGCTCGTGCGTGTCATTTCGCTCGCTCGCTCCGGGAACGTCAGTGTGGGTTTCCACGCGCGTGCTCGCGAGAGGGTGGAGGGGGGGTTGGTGTTGTGTCTCACGCGCGGTCCCGCTGTCTCCGCATAACACACACACACACACACAATACTTGTGTGTGTGTGTGTGTGTGTGTGTGTGTGCGCGTGTGCGCGCGCATGTGTGCAGGCTTTAAAAGGGTGTGGTCTTGCTCCTTGTGTTGTGTTCACTGTGTTTACTCTGTAGCTTGAGGAGGCTGCTGATTTCTGAGATTGTGTGTGTGTGTGTGTGAGAGAGAGAGAGGGAGGGCGAGAGAGAAATGCTTTAAGGGTGTGTCCTGTGCTATATAATAGTGTGTGTGTGTGTGTGTGTGTGTGTTACTGCAGCTGGAGGGTTTTTGAGGTTTTGTGCGTGCTACAAAAGGTGTGTTAGTGTGTGTGATTGGTGTGTACATACTGTATGTGAGTATTATTCATTCTTTCTGTTTTAGTGTGTGTGTGTGTGTGTGTGTGTGTGTGTGTGAGAGAGAATATTGGTCTGTCTCACTGTTTTGCTCTTTCGAGTCGTCCCTGTCCTACACACAGCCCTCCTAAACACTACAGATGCACCGAGTGCATTTTTCTGGCTGATTCCGATTCCCCATGTGTTTGTAAGTGTGACCTGCCGATACCGATTTTTGCCGATTCCGATTTTCTGTCTAAGAACTATAATCGACAGCGTATACAAACAAACATCTACTTTTCTTCAATGCAAAATTTATTTTCATAATAAAAGAATTATTAAACATTACAATTTCCCCCAGACTGCAGTAAGTTACAGGATCTCCTCTCACTTAAACAACTCTCAGAGTAAAGTAGAATGAGTTACTGCCCCTTTAAGGCGGAACGCTCTCTCTTACTCCCTCACTGATGAGTGGGCAGTCTGTAGACGGAGAGCGAGCTGTGATCATCGCATGTATGCATGTAAAGCCTGGTTATATTTCTGTTGCTCTTTGCCCTGTTTTATTTATGTTCAGTAACGCAGTTGTTAGTGGAGTGTTTTGCAAACTGCCCCATGTGTGCGGGGGATCGACAACGCTGATAATAAACCACTGTGAAATATCAGATACGTGAGTTTTGCTTACACCTGGCTACAACCGTTCAGGATATCCGGCCTCTCTGTGTAAAGCGTTACACAAGGCACCTTTTCTGTGTTGCCAACATACTGTATGTATACTTGAGCATTAATGGTGAGGTTTTCTTCACAAACAGAAGCATCTCTGCCTCGTCACCTGATAATCGGTTTCTCCTTTCATCTATCACATGTCCAGCCAAGCTAAACAAGCCATCACTTTCAACGCTGGTACATGGAGCAGAGAGGTATAGGGGCTCGGGCAAGTGGAGCGAGCGCAGGGAAACCATCTTTATTGATCCTCCAGTAGGTCGATGGGTTTTCACGTTTTTGCCTACGACATGTTTACATGCGGCTGTGGGCGTGGCTGTGACGTTATCGCCTGCGCCACCGGCGACAACACGGACCGGCTCGGGCCGGCAACAACACGGGCCGGTCGATCGGTGCATCTCTACTAAACACACTCGCGTGCTACGTCTCTCTTAAAACTTTCCGCCGTCGTCGTGATTGTCGTCATGAGCTGCGTCTCAAACAATTCCTCAGGCCAATCCTACGGCGCGTGACGTCACGACTTTAGTCCCTGCTTTAGTTCATTTGACACAAAAACAGACAAAGACTTAGTAGTAGCATGTGAGCCTCGTCTGTGACCGAGCGTGGTGTGTAACAGCGATTCGGGTCGCGTAATGTGGGCGGGGTCAGTGGTTTAGAGTATTTGTTATCGCAAAACGTAAACGAGGCACTGCGGGAAATTGTTCCTAGCAGATTACACCAGAGGTTCGGATCTGCTTCCAGAGTAACATTTTCTTGTTACTCAAATTCAGCTCAGTTTTTCCTTTCAGATGTGAAACGGGATCCGTGTAAAAGTAGGCCAGATCCCAAATGACTTCCTGTCCGCTGTAGTGCGCTCATCTAGTGCACTACGCTCGATATTCGGCTGCGGAAACAATGACTTCTCGTATCTGACTCTTTATTTATGTCCGAGATCAAAGTGTTGGTTTTGTTTGTTTGATGATGATGATGATGATGATGATGATGTGAGTGTGTGTTGTGTAGGCAACAAAGAATGTTTCAGTACATCATTATACCTGATTATTTTCGGTTGAGAACACACTCCACCTTTCATCTTCAGAGCAGGAAGTCATAAAAGTCATCTTAAATAATAAATGGTGTGTGTGTGTGTGTCTGGTGTGTGTCATAGACACAGCTGGTGGAGACCGACTTTAAGGAGTTTATGATGTAATCGATGATGAAAGTGTGTTTAATGCTCAGCTGTGTGTGTGTGTGTGTGTGTGTGTGTGTGTGTGTGTTAGGGTTGGACAGTACATCACTGGTTTGTCGTTATTGTGGTGATTAAAAAAAAAAAAGAGTGTGTTCAGCAGTGTGTTGTGATGTACTTTACACTGTGATTGCAGTGTGTATCAGTATAATCGCTGTGTGTGTGTGTGTGTGTGTGGGTGTGTGTGTGTGTGTGTGTGTGTGTGTGTGTGTGTTTAACATTGACTGTGTGACTGTGTGGAATCAATTCTGACCTGAAGGACGAGTGGAAAGAACAACATGCCAGTTTCCCTGCAGTGAGAACTCACAGCGTAACACACACACACACACACACACACACATCAAATATGTTTTCAGACTGTGTCTGAGTCCTGAACACTAATTGGAAGGCTGTTCCATAACTGTGTGGCTTCGTAAGAAAAAGCTCTACCCCCTGCTGTAGCCTACACTATTCTAGGTACCAACAAATATCCTGCACTTTTTGATCGACGTAAGCGTGGAGGCTCATAAAAGACCAAACGTTCGCTCAGGTACTGCGGCTCATTCAGACCATTCAGTGCTTTATAGGTCAATAGTAGTATTTTATAATCAATGCAAAATTTGATTAGGAACCAGTGCAGTGTGATAGGGGTGATGTGGTCGTATCTTCTGGTTCTAGTAAGGACCCTTCCAGCTGCATTCTGGACTAACTGGAGCTTGTTTATGCTCCTACTGGAACATCCAACAATACAGCAATACTTAATCTTAGAAGTAACAGAAGAAGGAATGAATTTTTCTGCATCATGTAGTGACATTACGTTAGCAATATTTCTGAGATGAAAGAAGGCTATCAAATGAAGCACACCAAGGTCTTTTTACTGCTGCGGGTCCATCCAGAGTTACTCGTCATATACAACTGGAGCAGTAATCAGGAGGTATAGAATAGAACGAGAACTTGTACCGCTAATCAGAGCCGCAGTGGTCGTCCTCCTAAAATGACGCCATGGACAGTGCGCTACTTGTGCAAGTGCTTCAGTCTTGGCACAGGGGTTATCAGTGGAAATCAGAGTTTCTATGACGTTGCATGATGTCAGCCTGTATAGGCGTCATCCAAGAAAAGAAAAAAAACTCTTGCTTGCTCCAAAACTGTAAGATTAAACTTTGCAGAGCATTGGAAGCACGCTCTTTCATCAGATGAGACCAAGGTACATTTGTTCGGTTCAGATGGGGTCAGTCATGTTTGGCGTGAACCTGGCCAGGACTACCACAGTGACTGCGTAGTCCTGACAGTGAAGCACGGTGGTGGGACTGTGATGATCTGGGCGCAAAATGTGTTGGGGAGATGAATTTACCATGAATGCCTGTGGATATACCAAAATACTGGCTGACAAGATGACTCCCAGTCTCCAGAAGCTTGGCAGAGGAATATTCCAGCACTATCCAAAGGACACTGGCAAAATCACACAAGAGTTTCTAAGAAGAAAAAGTGAAAACTATGACCTGGCCAAGTATATCACCTGACTCCAATAGAACACCTTTGGGGTATTATAAAGAGAAAGACAGAGCAATACAACCCCTCCAGCAAAGAGCAGCTGGAAAAAATTGTCTCCGAAGAATGGCTCTCTCCAGAAATCTGTGGAACACTGGTATCCTCCATGCCGAGGAGAGGATTGAGTCCATCATCAAAAATAAAGGTGGACACATGAAGTGTTGAGTAATGAAAGGTGTACTGACTGTTGCATTGAGTTCCTACTGTGGGGCCTGTATTTTTAATATAGTAAATCTAAACTGTTCAACTTAGAAGTAATGCGATCTTGAATGATTTGACATTTAAGTGATATTGCATAGAGGTCGATAGTGGATTTTACCGATACCGATAACCAAGTTGGGCGGTACCTGCTGATACCTGATTAATCAAACGTTTGTAATCAATCAGTTTTTAAAATTGACACTGAATGAAAATATAACACTCAAAGTAAAACATTGCTGAACTTTATTACAAGAATAAACAGTACTGACTGTACCATGAAAATGTACTGTGCTTTTTAAAATAAATATCAATATATATATATATATATATATATATATATATATATATATATATATATATATATATATATATATATATATATATATATAAACTATTAATAAATATGAAAGGAAATAAAAGATATACATACAAACTGAGCCAAAAAGTAACAGTCCAAATAACAAATAAAAATAAAGACATCCAAAATGAATCAAAAAACACTTCAAATAACACAACAAAATTTGTCAGTTTTTATTTCGCCTCTAGTGGCCGCTCTCGTACTGTATAATGACAGCGGACCCTTCTCAGCTGCTCCTGTGTTATTACGGACGAAACCGGGTAAAACTATCGGTGTGGATTTGTGCCGGTAACCGATCGTTCCAGCAATCAGCAATATATATATATATATATGAGAGATAGATAGATAGATAGATAGAGAGAGAGAGAGAGAGAAGATCAGTGGGCCTAGAACAAAGCCTTGTGGAACACCAAACATTAGTAAGTATAGAGACATCAGCATTTATATCTACAAACTGGTAACCATCAGGCAAATAAGACCCAGGGCAGGAGAGAGCTGTAACTCCAGTAACTCCAACAACATCTAGTGTACAACCCCAAGTCCAAAAAAGTTGGGGCGCTGTGTAAAATGTAAATAAAAACAGCATGCAATGATTTGCAAATCTCATAAACCCATATGTTATTCACAATAGAACAAAGAAAACATATCAAATGTTTAAACTGAGGACATTTACCATTTTAAGGAAGAAACCAAGGTAATTTTGAATTTGATGGCCGCAACACGTCTCAAAAAAGTTGGGACGGGGCAACAAAAGGCTGGATAGGAGGGAGGCTCTGTCAGTCATTTAGAGAAAGTGAGTGAGTTCTGTCCTCATGGGGATTTGAACCTGAATCTTGTGGTGTTTCCTCTGGGTTATGAACTCCTTTACATTGTACAGGTTCTCTTAGTGTTCCATGTTTATAACTCTCTCTCTCTCTCTCTCTCTCTCTCTCTCTCTCTCTCTCTCTCTGGAAGTGTAGAGGAGATCAGAGCTGCGTGTTGATTGTTATGAACGAGTTTCATCATCATCATCATCATCGTTAGTACTGCGATGGTTCTGTAATGTCCCGATCACTCATTTAACCTTTACTCTGGATTTACAGCCAGTTGCGCTAGCCTCGTAGCTCTAAGCCAGTTGCTCTAGCCTCGCAGCCGTAGTACAACACTAACGCCAACACGTCTTTCAGGACACGTGTAAAGAATACGTTGTGCTTATTTTATTTTTGCTTTAAGATCATTTCAGTCGTCTGTGTGTGTGAGAGCTCCGAGCTGTAAGACTTGAGATTTGTGAGAGTTTTTCTGTGTGTAGAGAAACACAGCAGGGTTTTATTACGCCGCCAGCCGCCGTTTTATTTACAGATTGGCACGAGTAACTGAACTGGAGATGTATACTGCACCGGGAGACACTAAATTCTCCGTCTGAGCCTTTTTCCATTTATTTTTCTCCCTCGTTACTTCCTGTTCTGTCAAACTCACGAGGCAGATTTGTGAGAGTTTTCCGCTGCTGATGGTTATGTGTGTGTGTGTGTGTGTGTGTGTGTGTGTGTGTGGGTGTGTGTGTGTGTGTGTGTGTGTGTGTGTGTGTGTGTGTGTGTGTTGGATCATCCACTCTTTTAAAAAAAAAAAAAAAAAACAACTGCTCTTAGTTTTATTACTGTTTAAGAGGCGTCTCAAGTTCATCTCGCTGTTAAATCTGATTTAGGACCACTTTGTCGTTTTCAGCTCACTGTATTGCCTTTTATGGAGTCTTGTGGGCGTGGCTAAATGCAAAAGTGGCCTGAATTAGCTATGGCTGTGTCACGTTTATCAGTACACACTTATTTTGCTTGTGTTTTTTTTTTTTTAATCAGTTTTTTCACCTACTACCACTACATACTGTCTACTTTTCATTTGATTTTTTTTCAGAGCGTCACACCTGAGCAGGAAATGATCATAACCCGAGGAGTAGTGTTATTGTAGCTGCTGTTAATCCTGTCAGACCTGTGGGATATTACATTCCAAGGCTTGACATGACTCCTACTCATCTCATCTAATCATCTAGCCAAATAAAACGCTCTCTCTTTTATAACACAGGGATTAATTGTGTGTGTTAAAATTAACTCCTGACCTCGTGCTGCAGTTTGGCTTCATTATCTCATATCTGTCATTGTCTCGCAGGAGGGAATCGTTTAGAGGGAATCGTTTAGAGGGAATCGTTTAGAGGGAATCGTTTAGAGGGAATCACAGGGGGGGAATCCCAGGGGGGGAATCACAGGGGGGGAATCACAGGGGGGGAATCACAGGGAGGGAATCACAGGGAGGGAATCACAGGGAGGGAATCACAGGGAGGGAATCACAGGGAGGGAATCGTATAGAGGGAATCGTTTAGAGGGAATCGTTTAGAGGGAATCGTATAGAGGTGATCACAGGGAGGGAATCGTATAGAGGTGATCACAGGGAGGGAATCGTATAGAGGGAATCGTTTAGAGGTGATCACAGGGAGGGAATCGTATAGAGGGAATCGTATAGAGGGAATCGTATAGAGGGAATCGTATAGAGGGAATCGTATAGAGGGAATCGTATAGAGGGAATCGTATAGAGGGAATCGTATAGAGGTGATAAAAGGGAGGGAATCGTTTAGAGGGAATCGTTTAGAGGGAATCGTTTAGAGGGAATCACAGGGAGGGAATCACAGGGAGGGAATCACAGGGAGGGAATCGTATAGAGGGAATCACAGGGAGGGAATCACAGGGAGGGAATCACAGGGAGGGAATCACAGGGAGGGAATCACAGGGAGGGAATCACAGGGAGGGAATCGTATAGAGGGAATCGTATAGAGGGAATCGTATAGAGGGAATCACAGGGAGGGAATCACAGGGAGGGAATCACAGGGAATCGTATAGAGGGAATCGTATAGAGGGAATCGTATAGAGGGAATCGTATAGAGGGAATCGTATAGAGGGAATCGTATAGAGGGAATCGTATAGAGGGAATCGTATAGAGGGAATCGTATAGAGGTGATCACAGGGAGGGAATCGTATAGAGGTGATCACAGGGAGGGAATCGTATAGAGGTGATCACAGGGAGGGAATCGTATAGAGGTGATCACAGGGAGGGAATCGTTTAGAGGGAATCGTTTAGAGGGAATCGTATAGAGGTGATAACAGGGAGGGAATCGTTTAGAGGGAATCGTTTAGAGGTGATCACAGGGAGGGAATCGTTTAGAGGGAATCGTTTAGAGGTGATCACAGGGAGGGAATCGTTTAGAGGTGATCGCAGGGAGGGAATCGTTTAGAGGGAATCGTTTAGAGGGAATCGTTTAGAGGTGATCACAGGGAGGGAATCGTTTAGAGGGAATCGTTTAGAGGGAATCGTATAGAGGGAATCGTTTAGAGGGAATCGTTTAGAGGTGATCACAGGGAGGGAATCGTTTAGAGGGAATCGTATAGAGGTGATCACGAGGAGGACGTCGTGAGGAGGGAATCACAGGGAGGGAATTGTTTAGAGGGAAATGGGGTTATGTGGGAAATGATTTAGTGTACTTAAAAGCTGATGTAGAGCCAAGTCAAAGCCTGAAGGTGTCGTACCATAAAGCTTGGGTTTTAGTGTCAACATTAGCATCATCTGAGCTCTACTAGTGTTTTATACCTACAGCCCTAGGGAGGTAAGTTGATAAAGAGTAAGAAAGACTGTTGTTTCTTCTATAAAGGTAGAGAATGCAGGCAGGTATGACTGTACAATCGCTCACAGGAACAGTCCGCCTTAACTTTAGGTCTGTGTGTGTAACACTTTTCTTTAAGCCACAAATTAAGTTCCGCCTGGCTGTAAGTGCAGCCACGAACAGCAGATGTTGTTCCTGAACTTCGCTAAGACATTCTGTAATGATATTCCCGCCTGAAGCAACAAACAGTGTACGATTTTAACACGCACGAATCACGGAGTTTAGAGATGGAAATGTTTCAAGCCTGATGTCCTGCTTGGGGTCAAAGGTCACATGAAGGGGAACATGAAGATCTGTCAAACGTTTTGTATAAAAAGCTGTACACAGTGATCTCATACTTAACTCTAACAGGAGAAACAACAGCGAGCCTGATCATCACCATCTGACTCCTCTCTGTGTGTGTGTGTGTGTGTGTGTGTGTGTGTGTGTGTGTGTGAGAGAACACTATGCTGCATGGTGTGTTTTTTAGCTTCAGTAATTCCTGGAAAAACCTGTTCATGTGTTAACTGAGTGTCTTACGTATTGAAGCTCTCACGATTTTCCTCCATTCTCATTCAAATGTCATTTACACTGACTCGATTGTGTATTTAGCACATAGTTTCAGTGCCACACACACACACACACGCGCGCACACACACACACACACACACACGCATAAACATTTAAAGAGACACAGAGTCGTTGTGTTCTACTGACAAAATGTCTGTGAAATTTTTATATTAACCAATTTTATTGGATAAGTAAGTGTGTGTGTGTGTGTGTGTGTTTTTATACAGATCCTGACCTGCACTGGACCGTCATCTCTCTCGCTGTACCTGAAGGCGCTTCATCATGGCTCTGTCGTTCAAGAAAGATCTGGAGAAGTACAAGGAGATCAACGAGGATGAGATCCTCGACAAGCTCTCCGAGGAGGAGCTGAAGCAGCTGGAGAGCGCTCTGGAGGAGATGGACCCCGAGGTGACCACTCGGAGAACGCTCACACACCTATCTACATACACATCGTAGAGGCGGAGTCAGGAAAGTCGGGGGTTAGGGGCGTGTCCGTAATCGTACCCCGATGTTAAACGTCTAGCTTTAGAGAAAAGGAGGAAACTGTGTAAGAGTCAGAAATGAGAAGCAGGAAGCGAAGGAGAATGGAAATCTGTACCTTTTAACCGTATCCGAGCTAGAAACGTTATTACAATGTATAAATGAGACACTGCTGGTGTCTGATGGCACACGAAGATGTGCGACGAAAAACATAAAGTGGGTAGATGTGATATAAATGAATTAGGACAGACAGACGGACACGGTGTCGGAGTTAAACGCACCGTCTCCTGGAGCTGTTGAACGCTGCACGGCTTGGTGTTGATGATTTCTGCCGGTTTCCTGATAGTGCTGCAGTTAGAACAGGATATAAACCATCAGAGACCAGAGTTCATGATATCTTCAGATTACACAGTTTAACTCCGACTAGACAAAAAACCCAGAATTCCAACCCGGGACGGTCTCCTCAACCCCGAGTTCAGCAAGTGACGTCAAATCAACATGGCCGCTCACAGCATCGACAGTAAACACAGCTGAACACCAGTCCATAATACTGCTAACTAATAATAAAATCTGATTTACTGAGTTATTTATTTATTATTGACATTTTATTAGCTGTACATTCTGTATGAAGCAGGTCACGTTTATATCATCTGCATAACGGCTTTACCCAGAATGCATTGTGCTTTGGTGCACCTCAAGTTAAGGATGTCTTCCTTTTTTGTTTTTGAATGTACAAATACTCACATTAGCAGTTAGTGAAGTTCATATAAAAATAAAAGGGATCGTAACTCAGACTTCACCACCGTCCTTTTGCTCTTGGTGTTCACCCAGAATGCTTTGCTCCCAGCCGGCCTGAGACAGAAGGACCAGACGACGAAGGCGGCGACGGGGCCGTTCGACCGAGAGAAGCTGCTGCACTACCTGGAGAAAGAGGCGCTGGAGTATAAAGACCGAGACGACTGCGTGCCCTTCACCGGGGAGAAGAAAGGTCAGAGGTCGCGGTCGATGTCGTGATGAACTTTGCGCTAAACGTCGCCATAAACGTTGTGATGAATATCGTGAAATGTCCTGAAGTATCGTGATGTGACGTGTTGATATGTCATATCGCTCGGCCCTTAGTCGTCCTGAGTAAAGACCGCTGTAAAGAAAAACGACACACACACACACACACACACACACACACACACACACACACACACACACACACACACACACTGAAAGAGGAGAGGAGATTCAATAATGAATGAGGCTTTTCTTCATCGTGAAATGTTAATGCTGAAACGTTCCGTGTGTGTGTGTGTGTGTGTGTGAACAAAACATGACATCGCTGAAGGGAAAGGCTTCGTGCGTGTGTGTGTGTGTGTGTGTGTGTGAGACAGAAATAGAAGTAATGTTTGTGTGTTGTATAAAACTCCAGCTCTGCAATGTCTCTCTGCCTTTGATGTGCTCTGGGAAAAAATCTTGGAATTCCGTCAAAACTCGGATTCCAGAAGCATGAGTTAATGTTTGCACTCCGTAAAAACACACACACACACACACACACACACACACACACACACACACACACACACACACACGCACGAAGCCTTTCCCTTCAGCGATGTCATGTTTCGTTCGGCTCCAAATCTTAGTTGTAAAAAAAAAAAAACTGTAGTGTGCACTCTGTGCTCTCTGTCGGATAGGGTACTCCTCGTAGTGTAGGGACATCTGTTTCCATGGCGATGCCACCGGGTGACCGTGGGCGGAGATTGTTGTGCAGGAAACATCGCGGTGGGTTTTAGTGGATTCTGAAGAATAAAGTTCACACTTGTTACTTTCATACAGTTACAATCACAATGATGCCCTCAGTATCGGGGATTAATCTGTAACGTGTGTGTGTGTGTGTGTGTGTGTGTGTGTGTGTTAAACAGGAAACAGTTAGCAGTACATGCCCCTGCTCACTTACTCAGTGATGCATTAAACTGCAGCCTACACACACACACACACACACACACACACACACACACACACACATTTTAGTCTCTGTAGCTGGAAATCGGTGTGTGTTGGAAACTCATTCGTCATGTTGTCATTACAACCTTGAGTTCGAAGGACAGATGAAGGTTAAGCAACACACACACACACACACACACACACACACACTCACTTCCTCCTGTATATTTCTCATTGACAGTAAACACTGCTGAATCGTAACAAACACCCATTTCATTCACGTTTAATTCAATACAAACTCAAATGTGATGGTTTGAACCTCACTAGAGGATTATGGGTAATTTTCCCAAGCTTTAAAATTCAACAGAAAATCCCATAAAGCACTGCGAACTGGAATCCCAGCTTCACGGCTTTGACCCCGGGGTATCGGGTCATGTGACCTTCACGCAGTCGTGAGAGAGTCCGGTTTCACAGACGTGTCGTCGTGTTTTATTGGTGACTCTGACTTGCTCATGGATCTGTTGGAGATCTCGAACTTCAGCTCTGTGGATTTTTCCGCTCCATGAGAGGCAGGAAGTGGCAGAATTCCTCCGGGACCGGAGAGAAAGAGGAAGAAAAGGGGAGATCTGTGAGGGATCCGTGCCAAGTCCTTTCTTTCTTTCTTTCTGCCTTCCTGCTCGGCGAAAACGTACTCCAGCGACGTCCGTTTCCATAGCAACACCGCTGTGGCGCCGAGGGATTCTGGGATATCACCATGGACTAGTGTTTGTGCTCTTAGGATATTTATAGTGCCGGAGAAGCAGTTCGATGTGGATTTTTGCGGCGCCGTTCTCAAGGTGTTGCGATGACACAAAAGTTCTCACAGAACGTTTAACTAACGTTCTAAACCTCCGGCTTTAGGTTCCGGCAGTCGGTGAGTGCTTCAGGCTAATCACACGACATGTCACGCTAACTCGCGATCACTAGAGAGCGTTTTGATGTATATTTATGTCTAGTTTTCATTTCCTGGCGACTTTAATATCAAGACAGACATCGGGTGTGTCTCAGTCAGCTCCCTAGGTGGTGAGTCAGTATATAGAGTACACAAGCTCGAGCACTGGTAAGGACATTGTTCCGCTGTCCCGTTATTGAACACTTACAGGTCTTCAGACTCAAACAAACCGTATATAGGACGTCAAAAATCGCTAACCTAAATAATTATTTCCGAGCTACAGCAACGATAACAAGCTGTTTACGTTTGTAGACGAAACCGGCTCGGAGTTCATCCGCCATTTTGTTTCGAGCTGAGAGGCTTCAGAAAACATGACGTCATTTCCAGTAAGGGAACATAGTGAGCATGGATGCTCCCTGGTTTTTTTTTTTTTTTTTTTTTTTGTGGTGCATTGTGGGATTTTATGTTTTTAGGGAGCGAATGTTTTCTTTAAAAACTGCTAAGCTTTCAAATGTTTTCAGGGTTAAACTTTTTCACACAATGGCTTACATTACATTACATTACATTACATTACATTACATTATATTATATTATATTATATTATACTGGATTTATATATTTCTGTAAAGCTGCTTTGGGACAATGTCCGTTGTCCCAAACCAAACTTAAACGGTCCCTCCAGGAGTTCGGAGAAATTACCGCAAAATGAAGGAAACTCCGCGATATTCTGAGGAGATTACAACTTTTAAAAATTACCACAGATTTTCCGCAGATTTGGGCCGAGACGTGTCCTGTCACGTCGTCACAACGTGCGGTCAGCCAAAGCCGTCTCCGATTCACGAGTACGGCTAAAAGCTCTCATCAACCAACAAACATCACTGCGATTTCGCCAATTTAAGTAGTTTTCCACAAAAAAAAAAAAAACAAGCACAAAAAACAAAATTGCATCGCAAATTTTGAATAAAAGCCGCAGCAGAAATGGAGCACTTTCAGCCAAAACTCCCCGAAATCCTGTATGAACTGTGTAATGTATAAATGTAATGAAATAAATCCTAACAAAGGGAAAAAAAAAAAACCCAATCAAGTCTCTTTATATGTAAACATTTCCAGTTTCAAAAATACACGCCTTTCCCAAAATTCCGATCTTTGCCGTTTGTTACAGGATCCGACATCCCACTGTTTTATTTATTTATTTATTTATTTATTTATTTTTTGGTCTGATATGTGATCCACCAGTCTGTGCCGGTATCAGCCCGATACTCTGGATATCGAATCGGCGTCATCTCTGTTTAAGACTTTTAAAAACCGCTAACGTGTTCCTTGTTGTCATGGTAACAAGCACGCAACCTTGGACTCCATTACAGCAAGAGTTCTGGTGGATTCCGTCCACACGGCCGCCATCTCGGACATATTCCCAGTCGTATGAGATCCGCCAGATGTACGGAGAAACGGGTTATGGTGCAAGATGATGTTGGTGGTTTTTTTTTTTTTTTTCGTAATGTTTTAACCAACAAGAGCTGGTTTAATTCGTTCAGTTATTAAAAAAACTACCGTTTAATGAGCCGTCACAGTTCAGTCCAGTAGAGGGTTCTGATTGGCTGAAAGCAGTGATGATGAGTGAGTCAGAGGAAGTGTTTGCGTTAGTGTTAATTAGACTGTGTGTGTGTTTGCATGAGGGATTTTACACTTGGATGGGGAAAGTGCTAGCCTGGCTAATCATGAAACAGAGCCGTCAGTGCGTGCTAGCTTTATTAGCTTTATTAGCTTTATTAGCCCCTGTGGAAGCGTTTTGTGAGCAGAAACAAAATGGCCGACGAATACAGTACTTAACGTTTGATTGGTTTGATTTTATTGCTCCGTCTTTTCCATCCGAGCTCAGCTCTGTTTCTCACGGTCTGAACAGAAACACTCGCTCACGTTGTGTGTAGGGGTCAAAACAGAAAACAGGAAGTGTGCGTGTGTGTGTGTGTTGGGGGTGAGATCAAGCAAAGTCATCCAAGGTCAACCCAGAGGGAGAGTCGTGCCCGAAAAACTCCCACAGCAGGTCAGCGTGGCGTGGCGCCCAGCTCTGAGACAGCAGGACGATTGTGCAGTATAAACACGCGTCACCTTTATGACCTCGTGAGGACTCGCGCTCGACCACTGCAGCCACCAAAACTGCACAATCTGTGCTCACGCCGTAGCCATGGAAACCACAGTCACTAGGCAACGACTCGACACCGATCTTCATTTCACCCGCATTACTGAGAGAAATAACAAATCTAATAAATCTCAGGCTAGGCTAGTTAGGTATCCGATGCTAGCTAGGACTGGTTAGGGTGTTGTCATGGTTACAGGGTGTCGACCTTGTGACCTTGGCTGAATATTGCACGCAGAGCATTAATTATCTACAGTAACACATGGGCTAGTGCAAATACCTCACAACCATAGAATTACAAACGTGTGTGTGTGTGTGTGTGATGGTGTGTTGAGCTCTGTAATGCAGCACAGTGCTTGTGCTGTCTTATACTCGTAAAAACATGATGTCATCGAAAATATCACACACACACACACACACACACACACACACACACACACACACACACACACAGTGCTCCTTTCCGCAGCTTCACTGGCTCATTGTTCATTTCCTGTTTGTCGTTGCTAAGGCTAATGACCTGTGTGTGTGTGTGTGTGTGTGTGTGTGTGTGTGTGTGTGTGTGTGTGTGTGTGTGTGTGTTTTATAAGACGTCTAATAGCTAAATGGTCCTCACAGCATCTGGATGAGGTAGAGCTAATAGACCTGTTATAGCCATTAGCCTGATGAGTGTTATTTTGCTGCCAGCCTTGTTCATGTTATGAGTTTGTTTTGCACACACACACACACACACACACACACACACACACACACACACACACTGGAGCTGTTTTACACACTCTTTTTCTGGTGTACACGGCCACAGCAGTGTGTGTGAAATGAACAGCGTCCCCTTAACCCCCATAATGACGTGAGTGAGGTTTTAGTTTTACGACGCTGACGTAGTGAACACGTCATGACAGTAAAAAAATAAACCAGATATTATTGCTCAGATCGGAAGAGTATGAAAGGATGTGCAGTTTAAAGGTTCTCAGTTACCATTGGGGGGGGGGGAGGGGGGGGGTAGGTAGGTGTGGAAAGGTGTAGAGATGTTCTGCTGTTCATGTTTTTTACTGATAGAAGTCAGAAGATCCAGATAAGAACCCTGTTAAGCAGCAGTGAGCCGGAGCTGTGTGAAAGTGAAACTGTTTTTTCTCCCATCATCCTCTAGGAAAGGTGTGGGTGCCTAAACAGAAGCCACTGGAGGCCCATAAGGAGGACGTGACGACCCTTGACCCGGAACTGGAAGAGGCTTTGTCTGGTGTTACGGACACTGAGCTGTCTGACCTCGCAGGTGAGAGAGAGAGACAGAGAGAGACAGACAGATATTTATTCCTCTTTCTACTACTTCTTCTTATTATTATTATTAGTAGTAGTAGTATATTATTAGCATTATTTGTTATGGTTAGTATTTTGTGCTATACAATTTAGTAATTGTAGCAGTATTTATTGTTTCAGTATTATTATTTAATAGTATTTTTATTTTTTAGTTACAGTATTTATTTTTAGTTAGTATTCATTATTATTATTATTATTATTATTAGTGGTAGTATACAGGTGCATCTCAATAAATTAGAATGTCGTGGAAAAGTTCGTTTATTTCAGTAATTCAACTCAAATTGTGAAACTCGTGTATTAAATAAATTCAGTGCACACAGACTGAAGTAGTTTAAGTCTTTGGTTCTTTTAATTGTGATGATTTTGGTTCACATTTAACAAAAACCCACCAATTCACTATCTCAACAAATTAGAATATGGTGACATGCCAATCAGCCAATCAACTCAAAACACCTGCAAAGGTTTCCTGAGCCTTCAAAATGGTCTCTCAGTTTGGTTCACTAGGTAAGCCACAAACATTCATTGCCAAAGAAGCTGGCTGTTCACAGAGTGCTGTATCCAAGCATGTTAACAGAAAGATGAGTGGAAGGAAAAAGTGTGGAAGAAAAAGATGCACAACCAACCGAGAGAACCGCAGCCTTATGAGGATTGTCAAGCAAAATCGATTCAAGAATTTGAGTGAACTTCACAATTAATGGACCGAGGCTGGGGTCAAGGCATCAAGAGCCACCACACACAGACGTGTCAAGGAATTTGGCTACAGTTGTCGTATTCCTCTTGTTAAGCCACTCCTGAACCACAGACAACGTCAGAGGCGTCTTACCTGGGCTAACGAGAAGAAGAACTGGACTGTTGACCAGTGGTCCAATATCCTCTTTTCAGATGGGAGCAAGTTTTGTATTTCATTTGGAAACCAAGGTCCTAGAGTCTGGAGGAAGGGTGGAGAAGCTCATAGCCCAAGTTGCTTGAAGTCCAGTATTCAGTTTCCACAGTCTGTGATGATTTGGGGTGCAATGTCATCTGCTGGTGTTGGTCCATTGTGTTTTTTGAAAACCAAAGTCACTGCACCCGTTTACCAAGAAATTTTGGAGCACTTCATGCTTCCTTCTGCTGACCAGCATTTTAAAGATGCTGATTTCATTTTCCAGCAGGATTTGGCACCTGCCCACACTGCCAAAAGCACCAAAAGTTGGTTAAATGACCATGGTGTTGGTGTGCTTGACTGGCCAGCAAACTCACCACACCTGAACCCCATAGAGAATCTATGGGGTATTGTCAAGAGGAAAATGAGAATCAAGAGACCAAAAAATGCAGATGAGCTGAAGGCCACTGTCAAAGAAACCTGGGCTTCCATACCACCTCAGCAGTGCCACAAACTGATCACCTCCATGCCACGCCGAATTGAGGCAGCAATTAAAGCAGAAGGAGCCCCTACCAAGTATTGAGTACATGTACAGTAAATGAACATACTTTCCAGAAGGCCAACAATTCACTAAAAATGTTTTTTTTTATTGGTCTTATGAAGTATTCTAATTTGTTGAGATAGTGAATTGGTGGGTTTTTGTTAAATGTGAGCCAAAATCATCACAATTAAAAGAACCAAAGACTTAAACTACTTCAGTCTGTGTGCATTGAATTTATTTAATACACGAGTTTCACAATTTGAGTTGAATTACTGAAATAAATGAACTTTTCCACGACATTCTAATTTATTGAGATGCACCTGTAGTATTATTAGTATTGTGGGGGTTATTTAGCAGTAGTGTTTATCATTATTTTTTGTTGTTGCTCTTCTTCTGAATTACACAAAAGAACCTCAGAAAATTGTCCACTTTCATAGTTTCGCTTTTTTTTTTTCCCCAAACAGAGTTTAATAAGTTGCCCAATGTTTGCCTATTAACAGTGATGTAATTTCCTGTTTCCTGTTTTATAGTTCTCAGTTTGCATGTGGTGTTGCTTGTTAAGAGAGAGAGAGAGAGAGAGAGAGAGAGAGAGAGAGAGAGAGAGAGAGTTTATACACTGAAGTCGGTCATTACGTAACCGACACAAATAAAAATGACATCAAGATTCAGTACATTTACTACAGAATGTGTATATATATACTCTGTGTGTGTGTGTGTGTGTGTGTGTGTGTATAAAGCTTTTGTTTTAGTAGTTTGGTTATTTTTCAGTAATTGTTAGTGGAGATGTGTCACAGCAGCAGTCACAGAGGCGTCTGATTTTCAGACCAAACACACTTTTAAGTGGTTTTCCAGGCTTTATTTAGTGTCCTGGCTCATGATGAAAGCCATGCTGGTGGTTTCTCTCAGCACACTCCTCATTCTCACCACACACTGGTTTGTATTTTATTTTCACTTGGATAATGTTACGCTTTTTGCTTCTTCTTCTTTTTTTGGTCCTCTCTGCAGCTATCCTCGGAGTCCACACCCTCGTGACGAGCACACAGAGCTTCGACGGGACATCCAGCAAAGACGGCTACAACAGTACGTATTAGCTTTGTGATGGTTTAAACAGTGAAATGATATAAAATAATGAGCTGTTACCTTGTGTTATTGTAAAACAAGAAAATCTGAAAAAGGAACTAACGTACAGCAAATGCATGATTCTCATACGTCTATAAAACTGTCAGATGAACTGCTGATAATCGTATTCTCATCCAGTCCTGTGGTGCTAGTTAGCAGGGTAGAGTAGTGATCAGTGTTACTACTAGTGAACTGGGAGAAGGTGACCTACGGGGTGTATGTGACTCGGTGTTGATCAGAGAGGTGTATCGTGTAATTCACGTTAATGACCGTGGGATTATTTACATCATTTCAGATGTAATTAAAGGAGAAAAAGTCAAGCCTGTTTTTGATGAGCCACCAAACCCAACTAATGTGGAGGAAACTCTGCAGAGGATAAAGAGCAACGACCCCACGCTCACCGAGGTCAACCTCAACAACATAAAGGTGACTACAGCCTCAACCTCAGCAGCGTTAAAGTACTGACTCAACCTCAGCAGCGTTAAAGTACTGACTCAACCTCGGCAGCGTTAAAGTACTGACTCAACCTCGGCAGCGTTAAAGTACTGACTCAACCTCGGCAGCGTTAAAGTACTGACTCAACGTCAGCAGCGTTAAAGTACTGACTCAACCTCGGCAGCGTTAAAGTACTGACCCAACGTCAGCAGCGTTAAAGTACCGACTCAACGTCAGCAGCGTTAAAGTACTGACTCAACCTCGGCAGCGTTAAAGTACTGACCCAACGTCAGCAGCGTTAAAGTACTGACTCAACGTCGGCAGCGTTAAAGTACTGACTCAACGTCGGCAGCGTTAAAGTACTGACTCAACGTCGGCAGCGTTAAAGTACTGACTCAACGTCGGCAGCGTTAAAGCACTGACTCAACGTCGGCAGCGTTAAAGTACTGACTCAACCTCGGCAGCGTTAAAGCACTGACTCAACGTCAGCAGCGTTAAAGCACTGACTCAACCTCACAACCTCAGCAGCATTAAAGTACTGACTCAAACTCGGCAGCGTTAAAGTACTGACTCAACCTCGGCAGTGTTAAAGTACTGACTCAACCTCGGCAGCATTAAAGCACTGACTCAACCTCAGCAGCGTTAAAGTACTGACTCAACCTCGGCAGCATTAAAGTACTGACTCAACCTCGGCAGCATTAAAGTACTGACTCAACCTCAGCAGCATTAAAGTACTGACTCAACCTCAGCAGCATTAAAGTACTGACTCAACCTCAACAGCACTAAAGCACTGACTCAACCTCGGCAGCGTTAAAGCACTGACTCAACCTCGGCAGCGTTAAAGTACTGACTCAACCTCAGCAGCGTTAAAGTACTGACTCAACCTCAGCAGCACTAAAGCACTGACTCAACCTCAGCAGCACTAAAGCACTGACTCAACCTCAGCAGCACTAAAGCACTGACTCAACCTCAGCAGCACTAAAGCACTGACTCAACCTCAGCAGCACTAAAGCACTGACTCAACCTCAGCAGCGTTAAAGCACTGACTCAACCTCAGCAGCGTTAAAGCACTGACTCAACCTCAGCAGCGTTAAAGTACTGACTCAACCTCAGCAGCGTTAAAGCACTGACTCAACCTCAGCAGCGTTAAAGTACTGACTCAACCTCAGCAGCATTAAAGTACTGACTCAACCTCAACAGCACTAAAGCACTGACTCAACCTCGGCAGCGTTAAAGCACTGACTCAACCTCAGCAGCATTAAAGTACTGACTCAACCTCAGCAGCATTAAAGTACTGACTCAACCTCAACAGCACTAAAGCACTGACTCAACCTCAACAGCACTAAAGCACTGACTCAACCTCGGCAGCGTTAAAGTACTGACTCAACCTCGGCAGCGTTAAAGTACTGACTCAACCTCGGCAGCGTTAAAGTACTGACTCAACCTCGGCAGCGTTAAAGTACTGACTCAACCTCGGCAGCGTTAAAGTACTGACTCAACCTCGGCAGCGTTAAAGTACTGACTCAACCTCGGCAGCGTTAAAGTACTGACTCAACCTCGGCAGCATTAAAGTACTGACTCAACCTCGGCAGCGTTAAAGCACTGACTCAACCTCAGCAGCACTAAAGCACTGACTCAACCTCAGCAGCACTAAAGCACTGACTCAACCTCAGCAGTGTTAAAGCACTGACTCAACCTCAGCAGCGTTAAAGTACTGACTCAACCTCACAACCTCAACAGCACTAAAGTACTGACTCATTTTCCACCATGTTTATTTTTCTCTTCTAGAACGTTCCCATCCCCACACTGAGAGACTTCGCCAAAGCCATGGAGAAAAACACACACGTGAAGAAGTTCAGTCTCGCCGCAACACGCAGCAACGACCCCATCGCCGTGGTGAGAAACACACACTACACACAAAAAATATACACATGAAAGTGTTTATTGTGCAGAGATCTCAGTAAATGTAGGTTGTTGCTAAATTTCTTCAAAGGTTGATAAATAAATGAGGGAGAAACAACAAGTCTGCTTACATCTGCAGTGTGTTTTCTTCACTTTGAGCTTGTTTAGAGCCTGGATTTGTTTTTCTGCCATACTTGTCTTTGTTTATACACTCTGTGTGTGTGTGTGTGTGTGTGTGTGTGTGTGTGTGTGTGTGTGTGTGTGTGTGTGTGTGTGTGGGGTAGGCTTTTGCGGACATGCTGAGAGAGAATAAGACGCTGAGGAGTTTGAACCTGGAGTCGAATTTCATCACCGGGTCTGGAGTTCAGGCGCTCGTGGAGGCTCTGAGAGACAATGACACACTCTCTGAGATCAAGATCGATAATCAGGTACACACACACACACACACACACACACACACACACACACACACACACACACTATTGACAATGTAATCATTCCTGAAATGACTTTTTTGCGTGAAATCAGGACTTTTATCTGCACAGGCCAAAAAACACTGTAAGTAATTTGCTAGTGCTGAACACACTACTATATATAATGTGTTAATTGTTCAGAATCTCACACACAGGATCAGCCTCTGAAGGTTAATGAGTTCAGCAGTTATATTTTAAACCCTCTTACTCTACATTCAGCTTCATATTCGTTTGAGATTTTTCAATGTTATAATAAATAATATTTAAAAAATTTATTCATTAGAGCTTGTTTATCTTTCACATTCCAGAATTTTCCTCCTCGTTGTATTTTTCTTTCTTCATTCGCATCTCAAATTCAGACGCATAATTTATCTTCTCTGCTTTTTATTTTATTTTTTTAAGCTTTATTTTTTTTACTTTTTATGTCTTCTTTCTCTCTTTTGCTTTTTTACTTTTTAAAAAATTTTTTTTTAATTTTTTACATTTTAATACTGTTATTTTTTTCCTGTCCTTTATTCTTTATTCTTTCTTTCTTTTCCTTTTTTTTGTCTATTTCTTTCTGTCCTTTTTGTCCTTTCTTTCTTTTTTCTTTGTCCTTTCTTTCTTTCTGTCCATTATTCTGTCCTTTCTTTTTCTTTCTTTCTTTCTTTCTTTCTTTCTTTTTGTCCTTTATTTTTTTTGACTCTTATAATACATATAAAGTGACTTTTATATTGAGCTGAAAAATGAATTATTCATTGAACAGTGTAAGTTTAAAAGAAAAGATTTTTCATGTTCAAGGTCACTTTAGAGCGGAGAGTAAAAATATTCTCTGTAGTCTGACCTCATTTAATGAAGTAACAGTTTCAGGATACACATTGAGTTTGGTGTGTGTGTGTGTGTGTGTGTGTGTGTGTGTGTGTGTGTGTGTGTGTGTGTGTGTGTGTGTGTGTGTGTGTGTGGGTGTGTGTGTGTGTGTGTGTGTACAGAGGCAGCAGCTGGGCACTACAGTGGAGATGGAGATCGCTAAAATGCTGGAGGCGAACACCAGTATAGTGAGATTCGGATATCAGTTCACTCAGCAGGGACCTCGAGCTCGAGCAGCGGCCGCCATCACCAAAAACAACGACCTGGGTAACACACACACACACACACACACACACACGTCACTGTATGGCAACATAGGAGTGTACTACATGAAATGAAATGGTGTAGGATAATTATAGTCTGGGTTGTTAACTCTCAGTTTAGAGTGTGTGTGTGTGTGTGTGTGTGTGCGTGTGTGTGTGTGTGTGTGTGTGTTCATGATAATGGCCCATTTCCTGTGCCGGGATTAACTTCGAAATCCAGCAAGACCAAAGCACTTTTATAGAACATTATGACCACACACACACACACACACACACACACACACACAGACACACACACACACACACACAGCTCATTCTCTAGACACTTCTTTCCCTCTCTCTCTATTTTTTTCATCTAATTTTTTTCTGTTGTTATTTATTATTTATTTTTTTTACTTTTCCTTTATGCTGTGAGTATTCCTGATCTCTCTCTCTCTCTCTCTCTCTCTCTCTCTCTCTCTCTCTCTCTCTATTAGAGGAGTTGTTCTCTAGTCATCCCTCCCTCCTCTCATTTAAAGTTGGAACTCCTCTGAAAGTGGCCTGAACTCACTCTGTGTGTGTGTGTGTGTGTGTGTGTGTGTGTGTGTGTGTGTGTGTGTGTGTGTGTGTGTGTGTGTGTGTGTGTGTGTGTGTGTGTGTGTGTGTGCGCGCGCGCGTGCGTGAGAAATGGTGATAAGGTCACACCCATCTACAAGGTCATCATTCTTTCTCTGCATTGTGTGTGAGAATGTGTTCACTTTTGACCTTTTGGGCATGTACACGACAGCTCTGTAATCAGCATCAGGAGTT
>CM042557.1:1810896-1820896 GCA_023630585.1 Cranoglanis bouderius | reverse complement strand
TATATATATATATATATATATATATATATACAGGTGCATCTCAATAAATTAGAATGTCGTGGAAAAGTCCATTTATTTCAGTAATTCAACTCAAATTGTGAAACTCGTGTATTAAATAAATTCAATGCACACAGACTGAAGTAGTTTAAGTCTTTGGTTCTTTTAATTGTGATGATTTTGGCTCACATTTAACAAAAACCCACCAATTCACTATCTCAACAAATTAGAATACTTCATAAGACCAGTAAAAAAACATTTTTAGTGAATTGTTGGCCTTCTGGAAAGTATGTTCATTTACTGTACATGTACTCAATACTTGGTAGGGGCTCCTTTTGCTTTAATTACTGCCTCAATTCGGCGTGGCATGGAGGTGATCAGTTTGTGGCACGGTGGTATGGACGCCCAGGTTTCTTTGACAGTGGCCTTCAGCTCATCTGCAATTTTTGGTCTCCTGTTTCTCATTTTCCTCTTGACAATACCCCATAGATTCTCTATGGAGTTCAGGTCTGGTGAGTTTGCTGGCCAGTCAAGCACACCAACACCATGGTCATTTAACCAACTTTTGGTGCTTTTGGCAGTGTGGGCAGGTGCCAAATCCTGCTGGAAAATGAAATCAGCATCTTCAAAAAGCTGGTCAGCAGAAGGAAGCATGAAGTGCTCCAACATTTCTTGGTAAATGGATGCAGTGACTTTGGTTTTCAAAAAACACAATGGACCAACACCAGCAGATGACATTGCACCCCAAATCATCACAGACTGTAGAAACTTAACACTGGACTTCAAGCAACTTGGGCTATGAGCTTCTCCACCCTTCCTCCAGACTCTAGGACCTTGGTTTCCAAATGAAATACGAAACTTGCTCTCATCTGAAAAGAGGACTTTGGACCACTGGGCAACAGTCCAGTTCTTCTTCTCCTTAGCCCAGGTAAGACGCCTCTGACGTTGTCTGTGGTTCAGGAGTGGCTTAACAAGAGGAATACGACAACTGTAGCCAAATTCCTTGACATGTCTGTTTGTGGTGGCTCTTGATGCCTTGACCCCAGCCTCAGTCCATTCCTTGTGAAGTTCACTCAAATTCTTGAATCGATTTTGCTTGACAATCCTCATAAGGCTGCGGTTCTCTCGGTTGGTTGTGCATCTTTTTCTGGCACACTTTTTCCTTCCACTCAACTTTCTGTTAACATGCTTGGATACAGCACTCTGTGAACACCCAGCTTCTTTGGCAATGAATGTTTGTGGCTTACCTAGTGAACCAAACTGAGAGACCATTTTGAAGGCTCAGGAAACCTTTGCAGGTGTTTTGAGTTGATTAGCTGATTGGCATGTCACCATATTCTAATTTGTTGAGATAGTGAATTGGTGGGTTTTTGTTAAATGTGAGCCAAAATCATCACAATTAAAAGAACCAAAGACTTAAACTACTTCAGTCTGTGTGCATTGAATTTATTTAATACACGAGTTTCACAATTTGAGTTGAATTACTGAAATAAATGAACTTTTCCACGACATTCTAATTTATTGAGATGCACCTGTATATATATATATATATATTATGATTAAAGTGAAGGGATCCCAGATAGCAAATGACAGCTGGCCCACATACCATATGGAATGACAGTAATGACTCAACCTGAGTGTGGCTGGCTTCTGGGCCAGATGTGGGCCCAGACAAAACAAGCCAAAACTCAACGTAAAACCGGCATGTTGTGTGTGGGCCAGATACGCCATATGACCATATGACCTTTACCATTGCCAGATCTGAGCCATATGTGCCATAGTTGGCCCAGATGAGGCCCAGAAATGCTGTATGCTGTCTGGGATTGCCCACGTGCAGGAATACCCAAATACTGGAATTAAAATAAACTCTTCCAACATGTTCATAAACACACATTCAGGTCTAAAATGTTTATTGTTGATGACCAGAATTGTAGAGATGATCATTTTTTAACATAAAAAAACAGTATTACTGACATTTGTGGATTCTGTTGCATGATGAAGCTGAACTCAGAGGTAATAAATAAATAAATAAATAAATAAATAAATAAATAAATAAATCAAAGCTGGAACGAAACAGAAATCAGAGGAAGGCTTTACAGTAAATGACAGCACTGCTCTCAAGTGATTTAAATTTGCTATATTTTTTAAAACCAGCCTTTAACTGATGATGGATAAGTGTAGACACTGCGCATGAAGGGGTTAATATGACCCAGGCTGGATCAGTGTAGTGTTAAAAGTCTGTGTTAAAAGCTTTCGTTTCTCTTCCTTAACTGTGTTGTGAAATGTATTTTCCTAACACAGTTACACACACACGGCTCTACAGTGTTACAAAGGGTGATGGAGATTTAAACAAAACCTCCAAAATTACACCATATGGAAGATTTTAAGAGGATGTGAGACACCGGTTTGGGCGAGTCTGTGCCCATGATAGCCTCAGATTCCTGCTCTTGGCTGACAGGAGAGGAACCTGATGTGGTCTTCTGCTGTTGTAGCCCATCCACCTCACGGTTCGATGTCTTGTGCGTTCCGAGATGTTTTTCTGCTCACCACGGTTGTACAAAAAAAAAAAAGTGATTGTATGAGTCACTATAGACTTCCTGTCAGCTCAGACCAGTCTCTGATCTCTCTCATCAACAAGCTGTTTCAGCCTGCAGACCCTCTGCTCACAGGATGTTTTTTGTTTTCCCGCACCATTCTGTGTAAACCCTGCTGTGTGTGAAAATCCCAGGAGATCAGCAGTTTCTGAAATACTCAGACCAGCCAATCTGGTTTCAAACCAACATCCATTCTGCGGTTAAAATCACAGAGATCAGACTTTTTCTACATTCTGATGTTCGATGTGAACATTAACTGAAGTTCTTGACCTGCATCTGCATGAGCTTATGAATTGTACTGCTGCCACATTATTGACTGATTAGATAACCCTAATGACTCTCTCTTTAAAATTTTTTTTATTTTTTTTAAGTTGGCATGGTTGGATATTTGGGCGGCACCTTTGAACACTGTTTGTTGTGGTGGGTTTGAGTTGCAGTGCATTCTGGGATGCGTTATGTAGATCAGGATACATGCTCACCCCTGCAAATATGCAGATTTCAGATATCATTGGTTTCACTTGACAGACCTGGACCTCGTCTTAAAGAAACCTGTCCACTTTCCTAGCTTTGTCCCAGGCCCAATCGCTCACGTGTGCGTGGAAGAGACGTGACATTACAGCTCATGAAGCGGGTGTCTGGCTGTGGCTCGTGATCGGTTGAGACGTGTTTAACTTTAATAATGCTTTAATAACGTCTCCTATTTCTTATCACATACCGATGTTTAAATACTTCACCAAAGCAGATTTAATACATTTACAAAATTCCAAATTACATTAGTAACGCTGAACAATGCCACTACAGCTTAACATTAAGGGTAGAGCTGTTCCAAACATCACTATGGGCAACCAAGTGTAAAAAGATTTAAATACACATTTTATCTAAATACTAAAATAACAAGTTTCAAGTTTAGTACATAGCAATAATAAAAATAAAAAAAAAATCACACATTAAAAATAATGTAAATAAATCCAAATCTTAAATGTAAATATTAAATACAAATACTTTTTTACATTTGGAAACCCATATTATATCCTTTATTTAACCAGAAAGTTTCCACTGAGATAGTACCGTCTCTTCTTCCAGGAGGTCCTGGTCAGGACGGCAGCACGTTTAAGTTTCACAATAAAATTCAACAGAAATAACAAACACTACAAGCACACACACACACACACACACACACACACACACACACAAACACACACACACACACACACAAAACAGTCTGTGTATAAAAACCGATCAATAAAAACAATTACACATTCCTTTAAAAATACTCAAAGAGGGAAGTATATCCAAATTGATTACATTTTGCAGTTCATTCCATACCCAAGGAGCATAAAAAGAAAAAGCTGTCTTACCAAATTCTGAATGTCCCCCTGGGACTTTCAGCCAAGTTTGAGTTGTAGATCTCGTGCAGCGTAGGATAGGTTAAAAGATTAGAAACGTAGGAGGGTAATTTAAGCTAAAAGTGCCTTGGAAAATGAATAAAAACACATGCACTTTTCTCCTGTGATATAAGGATGACCAAGCTAACGATTCATATAAACTACAGTGATGAGTACGTGACAAAGCGTAGGGCGGCATGCTAGGCCGTTTTCTAAGTAAGGATGCAGCTGAATGCATATATAATAGATCAGCACAGTCTAAAACAGATAAGTACTCTCCACTATTCCCATAGGGGAAGCATTTTATTATTTTTTTTAAACGATAAAAGAATCCCAATTTTGTCCTAAGCTTTTCCAATAGATTATCAATATGTACATCGTAGGCTAATCTTTCGTCAAGCCGTATACCTAGATATTTATAAGCACTAACTCTTTCTATAGGTATACCTTCTAAAGTCGAGATCGTCAGATCCACTATTTTAGAGCGTGCGCGACTAAGAATGATATATTTTGCCTTATTTGGATTTAAAACCATGTTACGATCTCGTCTTTATCTATAGACCGACTTCTCGACCTCGGACAAGCGTTTCAAAATTCACGAAAAGAGCAGGACGGATAGATCCTCCACGATATTAGCGTGTAAACCTTTGCACGATGATAGTATCAATTATTTTCTATTTTGTTGCGTATCAACAGAATCAGATAAAAAAAAAACTGATTAATAATCACAGATGAAGCTGTGATAGTGTCACTGCCTAGTGTTAGTCAGAGATTATAAAGCAGATGTACAGGATAAAGTATTGAGGAATGATGGCGTGATTCATTTGTAGTAGCACCAGTTTGAGGAATGTGTGTGTGAGTGTGTGTGTGAGTGTGTGTGTGTGCACATGATCTTCCTGATTCATTATCATCTGTCAGAGAAACACATTCCACACTACAAGTCCAAACACTACAGCTTTCACACAGAGAGAGAGAGAGAGAGAGAGACTGACTGGTTTTACAGGTTAAACACTGCACTGGTGTTTATCTGGGAAATTCTCTTTCATGAGCAATAATGTTTT
This sequence comes from Cranoglanis bouderius, assembly GCA_023630585.1. Classification (NCBI taxonomy): domain Eukaryota; kingdom Metazoa; phylum Chordata; class Actinopteri; order Siluriformes; family Cranoglanididae; genus Cranoglanis; species Cranoglanis bouderius. The sequence continues at coordinate 1,815,859 of CM042557.1, read as the reverse complement.
AAAAGTTATCACATTATTGCAGATGAAACAGATTTGATCATTAGCTGAGAGGTTTTGGTTTCCTTATCAGCTTGAATCTTAATCACAAACGATTTACAGTCTTAAAAATACTGGCAGAGTTTCTTTTACTCATCAGTATAGCTTAGCATAGTGACACTTAATGTGAGGAATGAAATTAGCACATCGCTAACATCATCTACATACAGAGCTAAGGACAAGATCTGATGTAGCTAATGGAGGACAAAAGTGCCTCAAATATTGATCGAGACTGAAAAAATAGAGACTTCAGACACACAAACACACAATAAAATCCTTTAATCGATGATTTTTATGATAAAATTAGGGGAAATTGTGTTGGTTGATTAAACAAAATGATCCTTTAAGGCATCAGAGGAACACACACCTCACAAATGTGCTAAATCTCATACTGTTCATCAGTGAAATAAAATAGTTTCATGATGAATGTTGAGAAACGTTGCTAGTGGAAAAACACAAGAAGTCGATTTGGGACAAAAAAGGGACCAAAATTACCGACAGGGAGAAGCTTCACATGCCTGACAACCGCTAATGCACTTTCCATTAGAGCTGATCGATTCGGGATAGGAGCCGACTCCTGTTTCGACTCGATACGATGGAGTCGATTCAGTTGTTCGATTCTACACAATAATTTTCTCGAGTTCACACACAGTTCAGTAAAGATAATGTCATATTGGAAGCGAGATATAATACGATATAATATGATATTTGGGGTTTCAAACAACAACTACAAAACTGTAGTAGTGCCATATTAAAAACGAGTTCAGGGCTGTTTTTATTTAATGTCTACAAAACTAATAACACTAAAAAGTGGGGGACAAAAATATATGTTAGTGTTTAATTAACTACTATGAATAACCATAGTGTTAAAGTAGAATATACTGTATAAGTATACTAATATCATATCATCACGTGGTCTGTTCAGAAATTAAATAAAATTAAATAATAAAGAGATTTACTAACTAACTGCATTAATGATGTTTCAGTTTATTTGACTCTAAACCGTCATTTCACACTTCCTCACTTTATACTGAATCATATGGAATCGACTCCAAAGCTTTAGAGCAATTCGACTCTTCATTCAGAATCACTGGAACTGAAGAATCGACTCTGTTTGGGATAGAATCTTTAACCTTGTCTGTACGTAATAAAGACATTTTCTAGCATCACATGCGTCTATTTAATTATTAACAACGATCTAGAGGTTTTATGCTAGTTAAATTTATTTAGCTCCTTCACGTGCTAAGCCGTTTTACAGTGTATGAACCGAATCAAAGGAATCATATGGAATCGACCCTAAACATTCAGAGCGAGTCGACTCTTCATCCCCTAATGCGTAGAACTGGAGAATCGACTCTTTTCTATAGACCTAAATGTATAATTAGAATATTTTCTACGTCCATATGGTTCAAAAGCATTAACGGTGATTTTTAAGGCAAGTTAAGTGAATCATATGGAATCGAGTCCTAAGGTTTGGAGCATATCGACTCTTCATTCGCAATGCTCGGAATCGGAGAACCGAGTCTTTTTGGGGTCGAATCACTATGCTCCTATGTTTCATTACGCAGGCGCGGACACACGGAGGCGCGCGGCTGCTCGCTATGATAATTCATTAAGACTCTGAAACTGATCCGTTAAGATTCTAATCAGTTCTGTTTCGGTTTATAGCCGCGGGCAAGCGCGCGCCTCGTCTTCCGGCGGTGATGTAAGGTGAGACGCCGCCGCGCGCGCAGAGCCAGTTACAGAGCAGAGCAGAGAGAAAGATGGCGGAGGGGGATCTCTCCCCGGTGCTGCCGCGGTGCCGTTCCGGTTCCGACTCGGAGGGCGAGCTGTGGCTCAGTCTGGCGCGTGCCAAAACGCGCTCGTACGGCAGCACGGCCAGCGTGACGGCGACGCTCGGGGAGCGCTACATCGAGCACCGGGTGACGGACGGAGACACGCTGCAGGGCATCGCGCTCAAATACGGGGTCACGGTAAGAGGAGAAGCCCCGGTTTCTTTGTTTCTCGGTCTCTTACTCTTCTTCCGGTTAAAAAAACATCGCGCTCACGCCTTCTAGAACACTGGCACGTGCGCGTGCGAGCGAACCGGGCTGAGCGCGAGCACTCGATCGGCTACAAACAGAACGCGCTCTGACGTCATCGCTGCCCTTTAGGATGCCTGGGATGATGCTAGCGGGCTGGTTAGCCTGTTAGCCGTTAGCCGGACAATATGAAACCGTCATGATGTGTACAAAATAGTGCACTGCAGAGGGTACGAAATAATCTAGTGCACTTCGAGGGAGTAGTTACGATCCCAGACAAACCCCTGGACACTACATAGGGTTTATAAACCGTTATGTCGTACCCTACATAGTGCACTTATCTAGAGGGAAAGTCTTTGGGTGTCGGGGTGATTTACATAGAGTCCTAAAATAGCTTGTTGGATTTATAGTGCACTACGTAGGGTTTGAGAGTGACTAGTTCTTACCCTCACTATGTATTGGGCATCAAGTGCACTACTTAGGGTCTAGAGGATGTATAGTGCACTATCTAAGGCCTAGTGGATGTATACTACACTACTTAGGGTTGGAAGACTATTTGACCTGCTATGTAGTGCGCTCATCTAGTGAGTAGGGAGCTGAACTCCGATCTACTTCCCCCCAATGTAGTGCACTATGTAGGGTTAAGAAGGCATTAGCGTGCTTGTCTTGTGCATAGGGAGTAGGGTGCACCATGTAGGAAGTGAAAGCAAACACTACACGCTCTAGTGCCCTTAAATAGGGAGTTCATTAAAAATGCAGTGTACACTATATATGTAGTGAACTATATACGGTTAGGAAGCCGTTATTATATACCCTGTGCGTGTAGTGCACTTCAGACTGTGTAGGGTACATGGAGTAGGGTGAAGACGCCATGTCCTGTATAGTGTGCACTCAGTTGCAGTGTCACAAATGGCACTCCGTAAGCTATAAAGTGCACTATGTAGGGTGTTTGAGGCATTACTTTATCCCCTGTGTGGTGCGCCTGTATAGGGGTTAAGGAGCTGCATCTCAAATGACACTCTAGTGCACTATGTAGGGTGTAGGAGACATTACTTAATTCCTTGTCTATTGCACATGTGCTAGGGATTAAAGCGCCATAATTCAAACGGCATCTTAGTGCACTTAGTAGGGTGCAGAAGCCATTTTGTCATCCCCTGTGTAGTGGCTTTAAGGAGCTGTAATCCAATTGGCACTGTAGTGCTCTAAGTAGGGTGTAGAAGCCATTTTGTTGTGCCCTGTGTAGTGCACCTACGTAGGGATTAAGAAGCTGCATTACCATTCTAGGGCACTTGATGCTTATTTTGGCTGATTTCAATGCATGGCTAAAAATAATGGCACCCCTATGCCTTACAATAGTGTGTGCTGTTTTTCAGTTGAAATCTTACAGTTAAGTGTTAAGTTGTATTTACTCGTGTGTGTGTGTGTGTGTGTGTGTGTGTGTGTGTGTGTGTGTTCTCTCTCAGATGGAGCAGATCAAACGGGCGAACAAGCTCTTCAGTAACGACTGCATTTTCCTGCGTCACAACCTGAACATCCCGGTGCACACGGAGCGGCCGTCTCTCTTTAACGGACTGTCTCTGGAGTCTCCGGACGGAGAGGATCCGGCCCCTCAGGAGTCCCCTCGCGTCTCCTACATGCCCTCTATCTCCCCCTCACCCCCTCCTCCTCAGGCCCCCCCGGAGTCTACCCCGCGGCCCCCCCAACCGGACGAGCTCTCAGCTAAAGACTATTTACACATGCTGGACTTACAGATCACTCGCTCCAAACAGGCCGCCAGGAAGCTCAAAGAGGACGGCGCGAGGTGAGACGCAGGGACGGGGACACCGGGTGGGGGGGGGAGTTGGGGGGGGGGGTCCTGTCCCGTTGTAATTACTTCATGATTCATAATAACAAGTCTGTTATAGTGTTATAACCTCGCACAGACAGCGTGAATAACTTTTTATACATACAGTGGATATAAAAAGTTTCCACACCCACACTTTTTCCGTCTTTAATGTTAAACAGCAACCAACAACATTCAAGTGGAAGTGGGGAAAAAAAGAAATATTTAAGAATGCAGTAACCTGTCTGCATTACTGTACACACCCTTTTATAATGGGTCACGTGACCGCGCTCAGAGTTAACCAATCACATTCAAACTCGCGTGCCGTCGATGAACCGATTCTGATTAACCCCAAATAAAGACCGGCTGTTTCTGTACGAGTTTCTTCACATCCTCTTGGTTTCGTCCGACCGCCGAAGCTAAAGAGCTCACGGAGCACGAACGGGATCTTATTGACGAGAGGTGTCGGTCAGGAGAGGGGTATAAAAGGAATTCCCAAAACGTTAGACGGACCATGGAACACCGTGAAGACCGTCATCAGCAAGTGGAGAAAAAGGAGCACCACAGTGACATCACCAAGGACAGGACGTCCCGCCGTAATGTACAAAAGGACGAGACAAAAGCTTACCAGGGAGGCTGCCGAGAGACCTACGACAACTCTGTGCATGTGACAACGGTCTCTCGTATTCTTCACATGTCTGGGCTGTGGGGTGGGGCGGCTAGACTGAAGCCCTTTCTCATGGGGGGAAAAAAAAAAAAAATCCTAAATCAGCCCAAACCATGTGGCAAAATGTGTAGAAAGTTCTGGGCATAATTCTAAAAGATAAGTTTGGAGCAAAAACAAGATCATCACCCAAACATCACCCTAGCCACGATGAAGCATGGTGGTGGCAGCATCATGTTACGGAGCTGCTGTGGATCTTCAGCTGGGACTGGAGCTCTAGTCAAGATAGAGGGGATCATGGATAGCTCCGAATACCGATCTATTTTGGCGCAGAACCTGCTAGAGAGCTGAAGATGAAGAAACATTTCACCTTCCAGCACAATAACCAATCCAAGTCAACAAAGGAACGGCTTCAGAAGA
>CM042557.1:1678396-1805896 GCA_023630585.1 Cranoglanis bouderius | reverse complement strand
CTTACCAAGACATAAAAACATGGCTACAGACACAAATGGTAAATGGTAAATACACACAGAGCCATGACTCACCCACACACTACCGCTTCCCTCAGCTTATCTCACACTCACACACACACACACACACACACACACACACACACACACACACACACACACACACACACACACGCACACACGCACACATCCGGCATTAACCTGAGTACTTCCCTCCATCTGTCTCTTTGGATACAGTGTGTGGGTGGCAAGAGGGATAAAAAGATGAAGAGAGGGATAGATAGAGATGGACAGATGAAGAAGGGTTAAAAGGGATCGAGAGTGAGGGATAGACAGAGATGGGAAGTTGAAAAGATGGATAGAGAGATGAAGAGAGGGATACATGGAGACGGAGAGATGAAGAGGAGGATAGATGGAGATGAAGAAAGGGATAGATGGAGATAGAGAGATGAAGAGAGAGATACATAGAGATGGAGAGACAAAGAGAGGGATAGATGGAGGTAAAGAGACGGATAGATGAGATGGAGAGATGAAGAGGAGGATAGATGGAGATGAAGACAGGGATAGATAGAGATGGAGAGAGGGATAGATGAGATGGAGAGATGAAGAGGAGGATAGATGGAGATGAAGAGAGGGATAGATAGAGATGGAGAGATGAAGAGAGGGATAGATGGAGATGAAGAAAGGGATAGATGGAGATGGAGAGATGAAGAGAGGAATAGATGGAGATGAAGAGAGGGATAGAGAGATGAAGAGAGGGACAGATGGAGCTGGAGAGATGAAGAAAGGGAGAGATGGAGATGAAGAGAGGGATAGATGGAGATAGAGAGATGAAGAGGAGGATAGATGGAGATGAAGCGAGGGATAGATGGAGATGAAGAGAGGGATAGATGGAGATAGAGAGATGAAGAGGAGGACAGATGGAGATGAAGAGAGGGATAGATGGAGATAGAGAGATGAAGAGGAGGATAGATGGAGATGAAGTGAGGGATAGATGGAGATGAAGAGAGGGATAGATAGAGATGGAGAGATGAAGAGGAGGATAGATTGAGATGGAGAGATGAAGAGATGGATAGAGGGAGATGGAGAGATGAAGAGAGACAGATAGAGATGGAGAGATGAAGAGAGGGATAGATTGAGATGGAGAGATGAAGAGATGGATAGAGGGAGATGGAGAGATGAAGAGAGACAGATAGAGATGGAGAGACGAAGAGAGGGATATGGAGAGATGAAGAGATGGATAGAGGGAGATGGAGAGATGAAGAGAGGGATAGATGGACATAAATAGATCCCTCTATCTATCCTTTCTCCATCAATCTCTCCCTTTATCCTGCGTCTTGTCATCCCTCCCTCAGTAGCTTTCCTCCTCCTCCATCCACTGTATCGTTCCATTTATCTGCCCCTCCTTTCATACCCCTCCCATCTATCTATCTGTCTATCCAGCTATCTTTCCCTTTATCCATCATTCTTTCCCTCCCTTAATGTTCTATCACTCCATCCTTCTTTCTGTCTACCTCTCTCTTCACATCACCTTACTTCTTGTCATTTATCCCTTTCTTTATTCCTATATCCTTCTGTCTGTGTATCCCACTCATCTCTTCATCTCTCCCATCCTTCGTGCCATCTATCCCTTTCTTAATCTCTCATCTTTCTGTCTATCTCTCTCTCATCTCTCCTTCTTTCACTCTATCCCTATCTTCATCTCTCAAGCTCCGTCTACCCCTCTCCTTGTCTCTCTATATCTTTCTTCTTCTCTCCATCCCACTTTCCATCTATCCCTCTCATCATGTTATCCCTCTCTTCACCTCTCATCTCTCCATTTCCGTCTATCCCTCTCCATCCCTCTTTCTATCTGTCTCTGACCCTCTATTGACTCATCTCTCTCTCTATCTTTCATCCCTCCATCAGTCACGTACATGATTATGTTATTATTGTCAGTGTAATATATAATAGATGATAATATAAATGCTGCTGGCGTGTATTTGTGAATCATCATTTCCGTTTTATCCTCCATCTCGTCTCTTTCCCTTCACGTCTCTCCCTCCGTTCTCTCTCTCTCCCTCCGTTCTCTCTCTCTCCCTCCGTTCTCTCTCTCCCTCCGTTCTCTCTCTCTCCCTCCGTTCTCTCTCTCTCCCTCTGTTTTTCTCTCTCCTCAGCCTCAGTCATAATCGTATTAAAAATCCTGTTTAACCCCCAGACCCCTCATTTAAACAGGAGATTTCAGGCTGATGACGTGATTCAGATTTGATTGTTTGGTGTTTCAGATATTTATCGTCTCATTCTGTGTTTTTAATCCTCCTCCATAAAACCTCTCAGCTGTAGAGTTCTACATATTCCCCTTCACCGGTTCTAGTTTTAACCTTTTACAGTATAAATGAGAAGCGACACGGCTGCCACACACACTTACGGAGCACAGACTGAATAAAGAACCCTCTTTTGTGTTCTAGACAAAAGCTCTGCATGTCTATAATCAGCCCGAGTTCATTAAGCCTCATGAATATGAATGAGCGTCTCTGTACAAAGCGGCCAATCGTCTCCTCCGCTGGCCCACGCTCATCAGAATCACAAATTCACACGCACAAAAGACACTCTAATTGAAGAAAATGAGGCAGAACATCAGAGGAACGCTTTTCAGCGCTGCGTCTCGGTGTTATCCGGGGACCCAGTTTGTATAACGTATATAGTGAACAAGCGTAATAGTGTAATAACGACGATTACGTGCACACGCAAACGGCCGATTTACGATTTTACAATCATGAGAGCGTGATATTGTACTGTTACGGTCTGATGAGCAGTGGACGGTCCTCTCAAATGAATGATCTCATTATCTCAAGTAAACAAAATTTCCCTGAATTGAAATATTAAGAAAACGTTGTTGGATGAAGACGTAAATGACACGAGATCGCGGCAGAACAATCAAAACGAAGTTAATAAAATATGTGAAATATCAGGGGTGGAAAAAGTACTGAGAAAGGCTAATTAAGTAAAAGCATGAGCACTGAGTCAAAAGCGTACTCAGTTAAAAGTAGACATACTGCGGCAAAAATCAGCTGGAGTGAAAGTATCAGTAATTTAACATACTCAAGTATTCAAGAGTAAAATTAAAGAGCTGACATGTTCATCATGCCCAATCCTGCAAGGCACTCTGGCAATGAAAACAAGATTTAACTAGCTAGCTAATTTATTAAACTAATGTCCAAAAAGCTAACTAGCTAGCTAATTTACCAAACTCATTTCCAAAACCTAGCTAGCTAACTAATTTATTAAACTAATGTCCAAAAAGCTAACTAGCTAGCTAATTTACCAAACTCATTTCCAAAACCTAGCTAGCTAACTAATTTATTAAACTAATGTCCAAAAAGCTAACTAGCTAGCTAATTTATCAAACTAATGTCTATAACGTAACTAGCTAGGTAATCTAACTAGCTAAATTACAAAAAATAACTAGCTAATTTACCAAATTTAGTTTAGTAGGTAAGTGTAGTAAGTTAACGTACTACTTCAGCTACGGTGGTAAATTTGAAAGGCCGATATTTCAGTTTTACTCGGAGGCAAATGAGACGTCTCGTCCGTTGCAGGAAAACAGGAAAAAAAGAAAAACCTCATGGCATTTTGAGCTTTGTAGTGAAGGTCAAAATGAAAATGTATAATAAAAAAATAACACTGTGTGTGTGTGAGTGTGTGTGTGTGTGTGTGTGTGTGTGTTTCTGATTGGTTCCTGACTCGCCGGTCCTGTGCTCGGTGTTTGGTGGTATTGAGGTGATATCTGCCCTCACCTTCTTTGTTCTCGTCCTTATTGTGTTTTTTGAGCCACTCGATGTTCTTCCTGATCGCCTCCAGATACGACTCCGACTTTCCTGCACGACCTGGAGAGATACGGGGGCGTCGCAAAACAACAACAGCAGATATTAGGTGGGATTATGTAAGGGAGTGTGTGTGTGTGTGTGTGTGTGTGTATATATGTGTGTGTGTGTGTGTGTGTCCTAGATTTGTTCTGATCATGCTGTACACGGATATTAAAATACTGCAGAGATGCTTCTCTCTCTCTCTCACACACACACACACACACACACACACACACACACACACACACACACACACACACACACACACTGAGGACACAGTGGAACATCCTGTCATCTATAAACACGAACTAAACTTCAGTGTAGCTAAACACTGGGGTGGTATTTACATCTTGGACAACAAGAAATATGTCACTGATTATTTAACTATAACAGCACAACACACACACACACACACACACACACACACACACACACACACACACACACACACACACACACACACACAGTGTTTATTCCTTATTTAGAGACATGTTGTGTGTAACAGCCATTTTGGCCCAGAATTCAGCCACTGCTCAAGCTGACCTACATTTCATTTACAACAGGCAACGTTGCCATGGCAACCAGGCCACGTTAATTAAAATTTTTTTTAAAAAAACCCCAAAAAAACAACCAGAGTACTTATTCTGTGACGTTATTTTTCTACAGTCGCAAAAAAAAAAAGCCATTTCTAGAAATAAATGCTTCAAATAATCGAACACAATCTGCCAAAAACAGAGCGAGAATAAATTCTAACTGAAAATTAAAGCTTGTAAAAAATAATCTTATACTAAGAAATATCATATAAATCCGATTATATTCAAGATGAAGATATTTTTCAGATCTTTGGGCAAAAATTATGTTTAACAGAGTTACTCTGATAGCGATTGGTCCCTCTGCGATGACTAATACTCACTGTTCTCCGCATTCGGTCTCTCATCCTTGGTTGAGTCCTTCAGGTTCTCATATTCCCTCAACATTTTGGCGGTTTCCTCCTTCGTGTTGTCGTCCTCGTCCGTCGCTGTTCGTGTTGCGGGGGGGGGAGGGGGGAGAGACGGCGAGAGTTACGGTACATTCAGCAGCAAACGAAACTGCACGTAATTACCTGAATATAAGACAATAACAGCCAGCTCCAGAAATAATGGCACCCTTGGTAACAATAAAGGTGGAACGGTTATGAAAAATGAGTTTGTACTTCATTATCCTCATCTCACACCATAAACATGACAGGCGTTTAATCTTTAATTGTAAGGAATTGAACCCTTGGTAAGTCTTTGTGTTGTTTTTTTTTCTTCCAACAATTATCGGCACCCTTGCATTCAGTACCAACATAACAGCACCGAGTCTTCACCCATTAATCATTATGAGTTTGGAGAGGAAGCAGTTTAACCAAGAACCTCTCGACCGTCTCATTTCATTTGTGTATTCTGTGATATTCCTTATGTTGATGAATATCATACATTCTGTTAGTAGAAATTTCTATAATAAGAATAAACGTACAATTAAATTACCAGGGTTTTTTTTCCCCCCATAACCCATCTTTACCAAGGGTGCCAATAATTATGGGAAAAATACAGATGATGTATAAGCCATTCGATTAAAAAAAAAAAGTATTAATGAACTACTGAATGATCAGTTTTGAGTCATTTTATTCAGTATGTTTGAAGTGTTAATGAATGAGGTGTGATTGGTTCCTGCCTGTAGGGGGCGTGACGCTGACGGGACCCAGCGCTTTCCCGAGCTTGTTCTTGGTTTGCGTGGCGATCATGTTGTCCAGATTCTCTGTATGAGGCAAAATATAATCAGCATGTCAGCAGAAAGCAGATCGATAATTTTGGGTTTAAGAATTTTGCTAAGCAACACCACTGGAAATAAAACTAGTGTTTATCATTAAAGACGGCATGGATTCGTTTTTCTTAAAAACGAAATAATTTATAGACATTTTTCAAGGAACGGTTTGGTAGAAAGTTAAATGTACACAACATCCCACTTAATGCAAATGTAGACATGCTTCACGTCCGATATTTGCTTCTTTAATGCTGATGGCGCTAACACCCCACGGAAATCGGTTTTACCCAAATTCATGCAGGCCATGCAGAAACAAACTGAGGTTCCATGTGAAGCCACTGCATGCTAACTACCATAACTAATTGTCTAATTTACTAACTAGATAGCATAGCAAACGATCCAACTGGCTAACTAACTAATTATCGAGTAACAAATGATCTAATCCAGCATAACTAATGATCTATCTTGCTAACTAGCTAGCTCTATTAGTGATCTAAATAGCTAAGTAATCATGTAACAAATTTATTAACTGATGATCTAACCTAGTATAACCATTTAATTAACTTAATAACTAGCTAGAATGACTAATTATCCGACTTGCTAACTCAATAGCATGAATTATGACGTATTTTGCTAACTAGCGAGCAAATGAAATTAACATGCTAACTGCCTAGCGGTCTCAGGTGGCCGTTATAGTTAAAGACATAAAATCCAAACTGAACACAAGAAAATAAATGTTATACTTTTTTATCAAATGAAATAATATCCTGTCTCTGTTTAATGAGCTTTATCGGACTGTTTTGAGTATAAACTGTATGATATTAGCGGTGCATTCTGGGTAATTTCTACAGTGTCATCAAATTGAATTTCTCATCTAATTAACTTCACTTCAGTGGAAACGGAGACCAGAAGTCGCATAAAAAAAACAATTAAAACGCAGGACTAAAGACGTCAGAGTGAGTTTCCAGCGTCTCTGAGCTGTTTGTCCCACACACACACACACACACACACACACACACACACACACACACACACACACACACACACACACACACACACGGATGGAGAGTGACGTGCGACTCGTTTCCTGTTGGAACCGGTTTAAAGCAGCGTCTTGTTCCCAGGCAGCACGCTTCTTTATTTACACGCCGTCTTTATTGGCCTGATGTACGTACAGGTTTCCACAGCAACCTCACGACTGGACAGAAAACAACCCCGTTATCTGTGTTTTCTTAATGAGAGTCCTCGCCTCGTTAGCCTGGGACGATGGAGCGTAAATAAAACATTCTGATCAGGCCGAAGTTGCGCCTTTCATTTATTTCGACTAAAACTGGAGCAATTGTATAACCGTGAAAATAAAAATGTAAAAAATTTTAAAAAACAGCACATATATTTCAAAATATGCGTCTTTTCATGATTGTTTCTATAATCCTTTCAGACGAAATATTATGAAGCCACCGACTGGACAAGATGTTTAACTTTTTAACTGATAAGTGTTACTGCATCATAAAATCTAACAGCCAATCATGTCCCTGTATGCAAATGGAAAACAAACACAACACAAAATGAAGACTTTTACGATCTTTAAATTAAGTTTTGTGCAATATTCATTTATCATCCTCATAATCTTCTATTAATAATTCTCGCTTTTCCCAGTGAACCAACTGCTGAGTCAAATAAACGAATGAATCGTTCAGATGAATCTAATACTAACACCCAGATATTAATTTCATTATCTGAAAATGACATTCATTCTCTGAGAAGGTGCAAATGATGTTCCTGATCCCATCGTGGAAAAGAGAAAACGTTTTCTAATAAAGAAAAAGCAGAGAGCAGGGAAGAGAACAATGAAAATGGCTTTTCTAAACATGAGACAGCTGCTCTTTGTGTGTATTCGTGTGTGTGTGTGTGTGTGTGTGTGTGTGTGTAGCTCTGATAAGTGGAGCTTGCTTTTCAAAACACACAAAAGCACTACAGTCATGACTGACCTCTTTTGTTTTCCCCAAAACACACATATAGTTATCGTTTCCATAGTAACAACTCATTCACAGGGATGTGTACAGCGTAAACAAAAGTTTTCTGTAAGCGGAAATGTGTTTATGTAACATTTATGGAAGGAGTCTCCAGTGTCAGAGGTAAAGCTGTATCTTCAAGTTTTCCGACGTCTTCAGGACAGAGGGTTTCTATGGTAACATGTGCAACAAGCTGCGATTTATTTTTCGTCTTAGTCACAATTATTGTGACTTGTTCACACAGTTCGAACAGGAACTAACTCGTTCCACGTAACTATAAACGGATAAAAAGTGTGATGCGTCGTTCTTTAAAAAAAAAAAAAAAATTAACTTGTCATCGTTCGTAAAGTGACGTGGTGTAAGAGGAATAAAACACTGAGGGACGTGCTGTTAGAGGAAAATAATCAACTTCAGGTGGGTAACAGTAACTGCGCTTCATTACCGTTACTCAGTATTTTACTGTAACACACACAGTGTTTATTCCATCGTGTGTGTGTGTGTGTGTGTGTGTGTGTGTGAAGGAAGTCCACACAGTGTGTAGCTTCTTACCCAGGTAGGACACGCCCTCCTCAGGTGTGATGGTGCCGTATTTCACCATCATCTTAACAAAGTCAATGAGTGTCTTCATGATGGTGATGAGAGTCTCTCTTTCTTCAGCGTCTTGCTCTAAAACCAAACACACACACACATACACACACACACACACACACACACACACACACACACACACACATTTAACACTAATATAGAGCAGTATTCGGAGTCAACGACTTGAGAGTAGTTCACACCTCTGAGGTTGCCAGTTTTTTTTACGGGTTACGGGTTTTTATTATTATTATTATTATTATTATTATTATTATTTTTTACTAGTGTTTAGATCACCGCCTTTAAACACAATAATCAGGGCAGGAAGAAGAAAATGGCATTTTTAAAAATCTTTGCTTTCAAATGAATTATGATATAACGTTAAAGCCAGAGACAATTTAGAAATAAAAACTAAAAAAACACTAATATGATGATATAGTATCCGAATGAGAAGATGGAGAGAGTTGAAATGAATCGAATAGGAGTCGAATATATCGGCAATATATTACTGCACGAATAGTGCTAGTTGTAATTATGACATTAATCACTGGTTCAATTGAACAAAATGGCTTCCACACTCGTTATTCAGCAGCACACAGAATAGCACTTGATCCAGCACATTCTGTAATTTTACATTTTACTCTGTTATATCATGGGCACAACTTAATGAAACCACATGTCATGAAATTGTAATGTGTGTGTGGGATGTAGGAGATTTTATCACGTTTTAATTCACTATTTTGTCATATTAATAAAATAATGTCAGTGTTCGTGTTAATTCGATGTGCTCTGCTGCAAAGAAAGCATGCTCACATTTTGAAGGAAAATCTGACCGAGCGCTTACAGAGAAACATTAACTTCATTCATCATGATTTTATCCACAAATCACCCAGTCCTCGGAATAAGAGATGGTCCACGTACGTAACTCTCACATAACTTCCGAATAGCGCTTCGGTCTGTAGTTACGTCTGAGTTCTGAATCCTGACGTGTGTAATTTCAGTATTAAATCCTCACTGCACACTTAACACACCTGAGTCCAGGCTCCTGAGCAGTCTGTAGAAGTTGGGGAAATATTGCAGGTCCTGCAGTTCATCCTCAGGGTTCACTTCGTTCCTGTCGTTTCCTTCACCCACGCCATCCCAGTTTCCGTCAGCATCTCTGATCTCCTCCTCCTGCTCTTCATCACCAACATCATCATCATCATCATCACCACCATCATCACCATCGTCACCGTTGTCATCATCAAACCGACGACTGGGACGATCCTCCTCATCCTGAGGAGAGAACGAGAGAGGTAGAAGAAAGTGAAAGTAAAACAAAGTAAAAGAAACGAAAATGAAAGAGGGGAAAAAACAGAGGAAGAAGTATAGCAAGAAAAAAGTAAAGAGAGAAAAGTAATATGAGGAAAAAATTAAAATGAGGAAACGAGAAAAAGATGGGAGAAAGGGAAAGGGGAAATGATATGAAAAAGGCAAAATGGAGAAAAAAGAGGAGAGAGAAAAAGAAAAGACAGAGAACAAGAAAAGGGTGAGAGACAGAAAAAAGCAGAAAGAAGTACAGTAAGGAAAGAGAGAAAGAGTGAAATTTTATAAAATGCTTCTAAACAAATGTTAAATCTTGTTACACACACCCACACACACACACCCACACACACACCCACACACACACACACACACTGTACCTTGTTGTTGTCATTCAGCTCCTGGATCTCGTTGTTCTTGGCGTTTTTGGTGATCAGATCCTGCAGAGCTTCAGCAACTTCAACCTCCAGAGTGTCAGCCTGACTTTCAGTGATCTACACAGACACACAGACACACACACACACACACACACACACACACACACACACAGAATGAAAAGTTCAGTAAGTGTGTGCAGTCGTGTTTGCATGTGTGTATGTATTATATGTGTGTTTGTGTGTGTTAGTTTAGAAGCACTGAGTTTGAAGCGTAGGAGGAGTAGGAGGTCTGTTCTAAAAATGAACAGATGGCCTGAAAAAACTAGGAGGGATGAAAAGAAAGGACAGAAAAAAATTCTCTTTGTGCTGAATGTGAAAATCAGATTTGGATCTCTGGGTAAAGCTGAGAAGTCGCTCTGAGGAAAATGTAATTCTGACAAATTTCTTAAAACAATCACACAACAAAGCCGGAAAACAGGCTCAAGACTCAGGACAGCAACATATAAAGAAGCCTCAACCATGCATGCACTTCCTGTGACATGTTAACAGTCTGGGATTAGAACCCTAAAGACTGGGACTAACCAAGAGGTAGAACCCTAAAGACTGGGACTAACCAAGAGGTAGAACCCTAAAGACTGGGATTAACCAAAGTAGAACCCTAAAGAGGAAGGTTAGAAAGTCAGGATCTCGCTTCTCACCAGTCCAAGTTTGAGGAGTTTGGAGACGATTCTGAAGAAGTAGAACCCTAAAGACTGGGATTAACCAAGAGGTAGAACTCTAAAGACTAGGACTAACCAAGAAGTAGAACCCTAAAGACTGGGATTAACCAAGAGGTAGAACCCTAAACAAGAGGTAGAGCCCTAAAGATTAACCATAAAGACTGGGACTAAACAAGAGGTAGAACCCTACAGCCTGTGATGAACCAACAGGTAGAACCCTAAAGAGTGGGATTAATCAAGGGGAGGAACCCTAAAGACTAAGATTAACCAAGCATTATAACCCAAAAGGCCAGGAGTTAGAACCCTAAAAACAGGGACTGGCCAAAGTAGAACCCTAAAGAGGAAGGTTAGAAAGTCAGGATCTCGCTTCTCACCAGTCCGAGTTTGAGGAGTTTGGAGACGATTCTGAAGAAGTAGAACCCTTAAGACTGGGATTAACCAAGAGGTAGAACCCTAAACAAGAGGTAGAGCCCTAAAGATTAACCCTAAAGACTGGAACTAAACAAGAGGTAGAACCCTACAGCCTCTGATGAACCAATAAGTAGAACCCTAAAGAGTGGGATTAATCAAGGGGAGGAACCCTAAAGACTAGGACTAACCAAGAAGTAGAACCCTAAAGACTGGTATTAAGCAAGAGGTAGAACCCTAAACAAGAGGTAGAGCCCTAAACAAGAGGTAGAACCCTAAACAAGAGGTAGAACCCTAAAGAGGAAGGTTAGAAAGTCAGGATCTCGCTTCTCACCAGTCCGAGTTTGAGGAGTTTGGAGACGATTCTGTCGAAGACTCCACGGTCGTCCTCTTCGTAAATTTTCTTGGCGATTTTCTGGACAATATCCTCGGCCGTGAGCGGAGTTCCATCCAGCTGGTGCAAGCTCTCCGGATCGTCTGGGAGAGAACGTTAGAAGGAGAACGTCAGGACGTATGAGGACATTAGAACTAAAGGTGCAGTTACTAAAAATAATCACATCTTTCATTTATTAAAGGAGGAGCTCAGAAGAGAGAGCTTCACAGAAACTAGGCTGTGTTTGAAGTTATTGACTGAAGTTTCCTGTCTGATACATTTGTGTGTGTGTGTGTGTGTGTGTGTGTGTGTGTGTGTGTGTGTGTGTGTGTGTGTGTGTGGCTGGTTATGTATGCCCATGACTAATGCTGTGTATGATGTGTGAATGTTTTATAGTGTGTTCTGCTATGTAAGTGTACGCACGTGTGTGAATGTAGGTCTGCTTGTGTGTTTCGTGTCTGTGATTCATTGTGTGTGTGTGTGTGTGTGTGTGTGTGTGTGTGTGTGTGTGTGTGTGTGTGAGGTCACATTGAGCATCTGCTCCATGTCTGCATGGGTTCTGGCTCCATTTCCGTTCCGTCTGACTGTGTAATCGGATCTGTGCTGACTCGCCCGAGCTGACATTTCTGTACGAGGCTTAAAATCCTAATCATGAAACTTTAAATTATTTTCCTCTAATTTTAGGTTCGTTCCCAAAAAGCAGGCAAAAGAAAAACCTTCTAGATTTTAGCAGCATCTGCAGGATGTTATCGATCAATTTGCCGGTTAATTTCTGGCACACACACACACACACACACACACACACACACACACACACACACACACACAGACACACACAATCTCACAAGATCCTATGTACTAGTAGTAATAGTTTAATAGTAGTTTCCACTTTACTTAACAGTGAATGGTAATAATGGCAGCATTTATTATAACTACTGACCTGTAAGACTGGATAAAGTGTGTGTGTGTGTGTGTGTGTGTGTGTGTGTGTGTGTGTGTGTGTGTGTGTGTCCTGAGGTGATAGACTGGAATTTAACACTCCCTCACAGAGCAGCCGGTCATAGGATTATCCTCTCTCTCTCTCTCTCTCTCTCACACACACACACACACACACACACACACACACACACACACACACACACTTCCTGAGCCAGCCCTTCATTTACCAAGCTTACAAATAACTGCTAATGCCTTCTGCATCATCATAATCATCTCTGTCCTCGTTATAAATCAGCATTTTTACAGTTGTATTTTTTTTTTTAAAGAAAAGTGCCAGAGGTCAGACTCAGAGGTGTTTGTAGCTACACCTGTGGTAGTTTTTGGTTTTAAATTTGTTTTTTTGGATTTTGGACGTTTTGTTTTGTATTTTGGTGTTTGGTGTTCTACTGCGGTAAACACGTTTATGTTCGCGAGATTTCATCTTCATGTTTGTAGTTTTAATATCAATATCTGTAGTTTAGATTTGAGTGTTTAGAGTTTTTACCTTGGTATTTATAGCGTTAACTTTAGTACTTGTACTTCCTCTGTCTGTATTTATAGCGTTAACTTTAGTACTTGTACTTCCTCTGTCTGTATTTATAGCGTTAACTTTAGTACTTTAGTTTTTTCCCCATTTGTAGTTTACTTCTTGTGGTTTTTTTGTATGTGTGTTTTTTTTGTTTTGTTTGTTTTTTAAACTATTTCTACACTGATTGGTTGTTTGTACTGTAGAATTTGTAGTTTTTCTATCTTGGTATTTCTGATACTTTGCTAGTTTTATCATTTTTAGATTTTCCTTGGTATTTGTGGTTTACACTTTTGTGCTGAATTAGTAGTTTCTATCTATCTAGTTTAGTTTTATTTGTAGTTTTGACCATGATATTTGTGATTAAAAATGTGCTGTTTGTAGTTTTATCTTTTTTTTGTTGTTGTTGTTGTTAATATTTGTAATTCATACGTTGTTTTTTGTAGTGTTTGTTGGTATGACACATTTGTCCTCACTATTTGTAGTTCTAACTCTGGCATCTGTGTTTTACAACTTTGGTGTTTTCAGGTTTTACCTTGGTATTTGTTGTCGATGCCGTTCTTGGTGGTGTCGTAGTCGTCTGCTAGCCTCCGGTTCTTGGTGGAATCGGTCTCGTCGTGTGCGTAATGATCGTCTGTCGAGTCTGATTTTGGCGTTTCGTTGTTCAGCTCTCTGGACCTCTCGGCCAGAGACTTCAGCAGTGTGATGTCATCGTCGTCTGGACCGAACTCAGACGGCTGCGTGGGCTTCGGCTCTGAAAGCGAAGTGATACAGTTAAACACGGCTAAATATGTACTTGATCTGATTACGCAGAAGTGCTGAGTACACTGTTGCGACGTACGCTACACGCCACACGTTTGTTGTATGAAAACAAATCATATCAAAAATGGTAGTCAGTAGGGGTTTTTTTTTTTTGGTCACTCACCTGTCTTACTTTCACTGTCGGCTTCTGCGATCTTTTCAGGAAACAAAAAAAAAAACACAAAATAAATGCCAATAAAATCCAAATAAAACGTTAATCAGAGTGTAAATGATTAAATACAGCAGGTTAGCATTTATCTTTTATAATAGTTTACGATCACACACACACACACACACACACACACACACACACACACAAACTTCGTACCTGTTGCTGTAGTGGTCTCTCCTCTGTTAGCTGCTTGTCGTACTCTGCTTTATCTGCATTAGGATATAAGCAGACACACACACACACACACACACACACACACACACACAAATTTTGTGTGAAATCATGGGTTATTTATTTTTTTTCGCTTGCTTCGTGTCTGTGTTATTTACGTCTAACACCGAGGGGAAAAATCTGCCCGTTGTTTTATTCTCTACATTAATCTTCTGAGTTTAATTCTGGAACTAGACTCTGAGTCATCGTCGCTATCGGACCTGCAGCCTCAGTGTGGAAAGAGCCTGAGGAGTAATCTGATTACAGCCTAAACCATTCAACCACTGTGGAAATAGAGCGCTAGCCACATGCCCCACACACACACACACACACACACACACACACACACAATGTTACACAATTCTACATATTCCTGTAGCTTTTAAAATAACCATTCATACTTCTGAGGAATACTACTGATATCTTACTACTGACACCTCGCATTTACACAAATCATAATAACAGATTTTAATAATTGTCTAACAGATTAATATGTAATTTATTGTAGTTATTTTAAATACGTCATTTATAGCAGGGTTTTACTTCAGTGTTTTTTAATGTAGTGTATGGTAGATTTGTTTTATTATTTTTTTAAAACGTACTTTACAGCAGGTTTCGTATGATTTCTTAAAAGAAATACGTTATTTATAGCCATTTTGTCATTTCTCAATACGTAATACCTAACAGCATTTTCATTTCTTAATAAACAAGTTATGAAAGCGCTTTCATTTTTATTCTATGTCACTCATAAACGTCTCTTATCATCTTTTTTTAATGCAATTCATAACAGGGTTCAATTTTTTTTTTAAATATGTAATTTATAACAGCTTTCTCAAACTCGAAATGTTTGTAATATCAGTACTGTAGAACACGATATCACAATATATTTATTTAATAATAAAACTGCAAACCGATACTTTTATCTCTGTGCAACAAAGTAAGTAATAACAGTTAAAGACATATTTGCACACTATCCCGTTGTCAACTTTCAAATACATCACATTGATCTTAAATCTGTAAATGTAGTAAAGTGTAAAACTGAAAACTGCAACATAAAACAAACATAAATAACATAAATCCACTACTACTACTAATAATAATAATAAAAGAAGAAGAAGGGGGGAAAAAAATCAATATTTACAATATGTTCAAGATATCAGTTTACAATATAACAATCACTATTACAATCCTATGCAATAATAATAATAATAATAATAATAATAATAATAATAATAATAATAATAATAATAATAATACCTTGTGATGCAGGAGGTGTAGGAAAGGCCTGTGTTTGGTGTAAAAGTGCAGTTGTGATGGAGAGGAAAAGAAAAACCGCCAGTGTGTTCATCCTCACCGTCTTCATCATCCTCATCATCCTCACCAACATCCTCATCCTCGTGCCCCCCGTTTCTGTAATGGCGGAGCGCGCGTCGGTCAGTTTATAAAGCAGCGC
Organism: Cranoglanis bouderius; assembly: GCA_023630585.1. Lineage (NCBI taxonomy): Eukaryota > Metazoa > Chordata > Actinopteri > Siluriformes > Cranoglanididae > Cranoglanis > Cranoglanis bouderius. The sequence continues at coordinate 1,790,353 of CM042557.1, read as the reverse complement.
GCGGATCAGCGTGTGTGTGTGTGTGTGTGTGTGTGTGTGTGAGAGAGAGAGAGAGAGAGAGGGATGCACCTGCTCTTCCTGTGAGCAGAATAACGGGAGTAAACGGAGAGTTCGTGCGCAATATCCGTCTACGTGCAACGGGTTGCCAGATTTATTCAAAACAAATATTGGAGGGATAAAAAGGGGAAAAAAACCCCTCACCTGTCTCAGATCTGTGACCTGGTGTTTTCTTTAACTCTGTAGAAATATCCAGTATACTGTATTATAAATAAGTATAAACGTCCTGCAGGCAGGGGGCGCTGTGACTTGGGTGATGTGACGATACAACTTCAGGATCATGATAAAAAAAATAAATCCACAATACACTTTACTCAGATATCGTAGGTGCCATGATAACTTTTTATAACGTTTTATAACTTCATTTTTTTATGAGTACAATTTTTAAAAAAAATAAAAGAATAAATAAACTGACCTTTGAAGCAGCTGATTTGACATTCATTTAGTCTTTTACTCTGTATTTAAATTGTAAAGTTTTGTTACTGTTACTGCACTTCCAGTCCCCCAAGTTAGCTTCGTCCATCTCTGGGGAAGGAATGTTAGAGCTCATCTCTTTTCTCTTTTCAATCACAGTGTATTAATCATTAATGTGTTAATCGTTCTCTACCTTTTAATCAGGTTAGGTTCTGACTGCTGGAGAATCTACCCACAGGAGGTCACAAGCCAGTGTACTTTTTGTGCCGGTCCCAAGCCCGGATAAATAGAGAGGGTTGTGTCAGGAAGGGCATCCGACGTAAAACTTTTGCCAAATTCAATATGCGAATCACTAACATGACTTCCATACCGGATCGGTCAGGGCCCGGGTTAACAACGACCGCCATCGGTGCCGTTGACCTACAGGGCACTGGTGGAAATTGGGCTACTGTTGGTCGAAGAAGGAGAGGAGGAAGGTGTGTTAGAGGAGGAAGGCGTGTCCGTAGGCAGAGAGAGAAGAGGAAAGGCAGGAGTTTAGGACTGAAAGTAGGGACTTTGAATGTTGGTACGATGACAGGTAAAGGCAGAGAGCTGGTAGATATGATGCAGAGGAGGAAAGTCGACATTCTGTGTGTCCAGGAGACCAGGTGGAAAGGGAGCAAGGCTAGAAGCATTGGAGCAGGGTTTAAACTGTTTTATCATGGGGTGGACAGGAAAAGAAATGGAGTAGGAGTGATCCTGAAGGAGGAGTTTGTGAAGAATGTTCTGGAGGTAAAGAGAGTGTCAGATAGGTTGATGAGTCTGAAGCTGGAAATTGAAGGTGTGATGTTTAATGTTGTTAGTGCTTACGCTCCACAAGTAGGTTGTGAGCAAGAGGAGAAAGACAGATTCTGGAGCAAGCTTGAGGAAGTGATGCAGAGTGTTCCCAGAGGTGAGAGAGTGGTGATAGGGGCAGACTTTAATGGACATGTTGGTGAAGGGAATAGTGGGGATGAGGAAGTGATGGGCAGGTTTGGTCTTCAGGTAAGGAACCCAGAAGGACAGAGGTTGGTAGACTTTGCTAAAAGTATGGAGATGGCTGTGGTGAACACGTACTTTCAGAAGAGGCAGGAACACAGGGTGACATATAGGAGTGGTGGCAGGAGCACACAGGTGGACTATATCTTATGTAGACACTGTAATCTGATGGAGATTAGCGATTGCAAAGTAGTGGTAGGAGAGAGTGTAGCTAGACAGCATAGGATGGTGGTGTGTAAGATGACTCTGGTGGTGAGGAAGATGAAGAGAGCAAAGGCAGAGCAGAAGACAAAGTGGTGGAAGTTGGAAAAGGAAGAGTGCTGTACGGTTTTCAGGGAGGAGTTGAGACAGGCTTTAGGCGGTCAGGAGGTGCTTCCAGATGACTGGACTACTACAGCCAACGTGATCAGGGAGACAGGTAGGAAGGTGCTAGGTGTGTCATCTGGAAGGAGGAAAGAAGACAAGGAGACTTGGTGGTGGACTGAGGAAGTTCAGGAGAGTATCCAGAGGAAGAGGTTAGCTAGGAAGAAGTGGCACAGTGAGAGGATGGAGGAAAGTAGACAGGAATATAGGGAGATGCAGCGTGAGGTTAAGATAGAGGTGGCAAAGGCCAAACAGAAAGCTTATGAGGACATGTATGCAAGGTTAGATAGTAATGATGACATACCAGTGGAGGTATGGAAGTGTCTAGGAGAGATGGCAGTAGAGTTTTTAACTAGGTTGTTCAACGAGGTCTTAGAGAGTGAGAGGATGCCTGAGGAATGGAGGAGAAGTGTTTTGGTGCCGATTTTTAAGAACAAGGGAGATGTGCAGAGTTGTGGAAACTACAGAGGTATTAAGCTGATGAGCCATACAATGAAGTTGTGGCAAAGAGTAGTGGAAGCAAGGCTAAGGGGAGAAGTGAGCATTTGTGAGCAGCAGCATGGATTCATGCCAAGAAAGAGCACTACAGATGCAATATTTGCTTTGAGAATGTTGATGGAGAAGTACAGAGAGGGTCAGAAAGAGCTGCGTTGTGTCTTTGTAGATTTAGAGAAAGCGTATGACAGGGTGCCAAGAGAGGAGCTGTGGTATTGTATGAGGAGGTCTGAAGTGGCAGAGAAGTATGTTAGAGTGGTGCAGGATATGTATGAGAGCAGTAGGACAGTGGTAAGGTGTGCGGTAGGTGTGACAGAGGAGTTCACGGTGAAGGTGGGACTGCATCAAGGATCGGCTCTGAGCCCCTTCTTGTTTGCGGTGGTGATGGACAGGCTGACAGATGAGGTCAGACAGGAATCTCCATGGACTATGATGTTTGCGGATGACATTGTGATCTGTAGTGAGAGCAGGGAGCAGGTGGAGGAAAGTCTAGAGAGGTGGAGGTTTGCTCTGGAGAGAAGAGGAATGAAGGTTAGTCGCAGCAAGACAGAATACATGTGTGTGAATGAGAGGGATCCAAGTGGAACAGTGAGGTTACAGGGAGAAGAGATAAAGAAGGTGCAGGATTTTAAGTACTTAGGGTCAACAGTCCAGAGCAACGGGGAGTGTGGAAAAGAGGTGAAGAAGCATGTGCAGGCAGGTTGGAATGGGTGGAGAAAAGTGTCAGGTCTGTTGTGTGATAAAAGAGTACCAGCAAGAATGAAAGGAAAGGTGTACAGGACAGTAGTGAGACCAGCGATGTTGTATGGTTTGGAGACAGTTGCACTGAGGAAAAGACAGGAGGAAGAGTTAGAGGTAGCAGAGCTAAAGATGTTGAGGTTCTCTTTGGGAGTGACGAGGATGGATAGGATCAGGAATGAGTACATCAGGGGGACAGCACATGTGAGATGTTTTGGAGACAAAGTTAGAGAGGCCAGGTTGAGATGGTTTGGACATGTTCAGAGGAGGGAGAGTGAATATATCGGTAAAAGGATGCTGAGGTTAGAGCTGCCAGGCAGGAGGCCGAGCGGAAGACCAAAGAGGAGGTTTATGGATGTAGTGAAGGAGGACATGAAGGTAGTCGGTCTGAGAGAAGAGGATGCAGGGGATAGGGCTAGATGGAGGCATATGATTCGCTGTGGCGACCCCTGAAGGGAACAGCCGAAAGGAAAAGAAGAAGATTCTGACTGCTGGAGACATGTTCTCCCCGTATCCATGTGAGTTTTCTCTGGGTTCTCCAGCTTCCTCCGGCCAACTAAAAACATGCAAGTAGATGGACTGGCTTCAGTAAAGTTCTCCTAGATGTGTATGAGTGTGTGATGGACTGGTATCTGGCATTCCCAGGATAGATTCCAGATCCACAGCAATCCTGATCAGGATAAAGAGCTGACTACACTCTGGCAACCCATTTACATTTAGATCTATTCATTTAGCTGACGCTTTTATCCAAAACGAATTACAAATGAGGAAATACAAGCAAATTAATCAGCTCTGGCAACCCAAATTAATCCATTCTGGCAACCACGTTAACCATTGTGGCAGTGGTAGTTCAGTGGTTAAGACGCTGGACTACTGATCAGAAGGTTGGGAGTTCAAATCTGCCAAGCTGTCAAGCTGCCACTGTTGGGCCCTTGAGCAAGGCCCTTAACCCTCATCTGCTCAACTGTATAAATGACATCAATGTAAGTCGCTCTAGATAAGGGCGTCTGCCAAATACCATAAAATGTAAATGCAACCCAAATTAATCCACGCTGGCAACCCATTTTAATCCACTCTGGCAACCCGACCTGTCCTGTGTCACATGGAGGGTCTACCGCTAATCCAGCAGCTAAATGAACGACCGGACGAGATGTTTTGATAACACACACACACACACACACACACACACACACACACACTTAAATAGCAAACCAAGAGTACTTCACTGTTTTAATAGTTTAGGTATTAATTCTAAGTATACTAAAAACAAATATTTTAAAACATTTAAAAACAAATATTTTTCACAAATATGTTCTTATGTTAAATGAAATAAAATAAATTGGCGATTTTATTTAACGTATTTAAATATTTGTTCTTTTTTTTGTGTATTTTATTTTACAACATATTTTCTTTTACTCCTCTTCTTTGTAACTGTTTCTGTTTTATTTATTTTTATTTCATCCTTTTACACCTGAATTATTATTGTATGTTTACACTTTTATTTTTATACATAATCAAAAAGAAAAAGTTCTCCAGTTGTTCTAGGGTTCTCTGAAAGGGTTCTCCATAGAACCTGGAAGGTGTTCTCGCGGTGTTCTCGTGCTGCCCTCTAGTGGCGGAATGCGCGAGCTACATGTTTCAGCACCGTTACTGTAGTTACAGAAAGTTCCTGTGTGGTGTTATTTAACATAATAATAATAATAATAATAATAATAATAATAATAATAATAATAATAATAATAATAATAATAAGAATAAGAATAAGAAGAAGCACCCACATTTTATCCTCCTGATTGGTCGAGAGGTAAAAAGTAAAGCTCGACTTCACTCTGTGATTTCAGGAACTCTCATGGTGCTGAATCTCTCCAGCTAAAACTTATTTTATAACATTTCAGAAAAGCATCAACACAAATTCTACCTTTTGTTATAAAAATCCCCAGAGACTGTTCATTTATATTGGGTGAGTCCTGTATGTAAACCTTCTGTGCTTTTATTGTTTAAAATATTCATAAGCATTTTAGTTTATTATTTATTAATTTTGGCCTCATAAACATATGTGGGTCATTTAAAAAGCCTACTTTATTCATGCATTTTGAGAAACGAAGGGCCAGATTGAAGATCATGTTGGTACAGGTGTACAGCTGGTATGCGTGTCATAAACAGAGCTGTGGTGTTGTTTCTCCTGTGATTAAAGCAGTTAGCGACTAAGTAAGAGATCAAATCTATTCACGCATACCAACTGTATATCTGTATCAACATGACCAGTCAGGCTGCTTCTTCATATCTGGTCCCACACCAGAGATATTCAACCTAAAAGGAAGGGGAATTTTCTTCCCCCCATAAAAATGTACATAAGAGAAATCTCAATCCTGAAATGTTCTGCATGCACACTATACTTACCCAGGTACCCCCTAATAAACTTAAGACTGAGACTCGAACCCTTCCCATTATAATTTGAGCCTAAAAGTCGAACTGTGAGCAATTTTGAGCATTATATTTGGACTTAAGTTTGAGCAACCTGCATTGGATCACTTGAGATGGAATGACTCGTGTACATATGATCAGTTTTAGAGTTAATCTGGATGTATTTCTATCATGTCTTGGGTAAGATACTGTGGTTTATTACTCTGAGTAGAGAGATATTGCATATTACACTGAGACTGTTTGATCCTCCTTAAATAAAAAGCAGTATATTACAACTTTAATTTAATTTCATATTAAGTTAAACGTGTATTAAATAAATGTGTAATAAATTATTACACATCATATGAAATAAATCAAAATATCTGTAAGCACTTTTGCGTTTGTTTGTACAGCAGTGTGAAAGCAGAGTAAATGCCTTCATACCACATCCAATGTGATTGGATTCATCAGACTAACTTCACACTGACTGAGTGTTTTGCCTGAGAGTGTAATCTCAGCTCAGAGCTGATTATAATCACAGTTATAACACAGAGACACAGAGACGTCCAGCTGATGCTCTTTAATGATTTATTGACTTTACTGACAGAAATGAAGCTCAGAGAGTTTTCAGACAGGATTGCTTCATTACTTTTTAATTTCTCTTGGTGGATTTCCACACCACATTGCCATCGTTCTCAACCACCAGAATGCCGTCATTCCTCAAAGCCAATGCCTGTCCGGGGAGTATCGGATGCCCACACGGGTCTGTCCTTCGTGTACATGACGAGGTTGCAGTCTTCTTGCATGATCAGCCGATGGGCGTCTGTAATGCCGTCAGTGTCGGATGCCCACACAGGACCATAGCCGTACACCACAAAGTTCCCATCCTCCTGAATCAAGACGTGAGAGTTCAATATCGGAAAACACAAGCTGAGTTAATATTTCTGTGAAAAATTTTGGAAGTAATTTTTTCAAATAGCAAACAAAACACAGCAGCAGTGGTAGCTCAGTGGTTAAGATGTTGGGCTACTGTTTGGAAGGTCATAAGTTCAAACCACAATGCTGCCAAGCTGTCACTGGTGGGCCCTTGTGCAAGGTCCTTAACCCTCAGATGTACAAATGAGTTAAGGGTGTCTGCCAATTGCCATAAATGAGTCTCCATTTTTTTCTCTTTTAATTCTACCTGAAAGATTGCCTTGTACTCGTGGTTGCTGGATATTAGGACGTCTCCTTTCTGGAGCTCTTCACTCATGGACAAAAAGTTCCTGCTCATGGTCCTGAATAGGAAAGACAGTTATAAAAAAAAAAGTGTGTCAGGCTTGTAGTAACTCTTTTATGCAGAAAAATGATAAAAACACTGGACAAGAATCAGTGTACATGCTGACCTGAAGATATCAATCTTTAGATTTTCACTGTTTCTAAATAATTAATGTCAAATTTCTAGTCCTCACAGCTAATGAGCAAGGAATGAAATGGTTGTAGGCATGTTGTAATAGGAAAATAATCCATCACGCTTAAAAACAAGCGGCTCCTTGGGCCTTTCTATATAGAACCCTGGGATTCTGTATTTGTGCAGTAGAACCTTTCCACCCAAAAAATGGTTGTATGTAGAACCCTTGGAGAGCAAAGAACCTTTTACATTAAAACAGTTCTATGATTCAAAGAATGCGTGAGGTGAAACCAATGCCTACTGGTGGTGTGTATACAGGTGCATCTCAATAAATTAGAATGTCATGGAAAAGTTCATTTATTTCAGTAATTCAACTCAAATTGTGAAACTCGTGTATTAAATAAATTCAATGCACACAGACTGAAGTAGTTTAAGCCTTTGGTTCTTTTAATTGTGATGATTTTGGCTCACATTTAACAAAAACCCACCAATTCACTATCTCAACAAATTAGAATACTTCATAAGACCAATAAAAAAACATTTTTAGTGAATTGTTGGCCTTCTGGAAAGTATGTTCATTTACTGTACATGTACTCAATACTTGGTAGGGGCTCCTTTTGCTTTAATTACTGCCTCAATTCGGCGTGGCATGGAGGTGATCAGTTTGTGGCACTGCTGAGGTGGTATGGAAGCCCAGGTTTCTTTGACAGTGGCCTTCAGCTCATCTGCATTTTTTGGTCTCTTGTTTCTCATTTTCTTCTTGACAATACCCCATAGATTCTCTATGGGGTTCAGGTCTGGTGAGTTTGCTGGCCAGTCAAGCACACCAACACCATGGTCATTTAACCAACTTTTGGTGCTTTTGGCAGTGTGGGCAGGTGCCAAATCCTGCTGGAAAATGAAATCAGCATCTTCAAAAAGCTGCTCAGCAGAAGGAAGCATGAAGTGCTCCAAAATTTCTTGGTAAACGGGTGCAGTGACTTTGGTTTTCAAAAAACACAATGGACCAACACCAGCAGATGACATTGCACCCCAAATCATCACAGACTGTGGAAACTGAACACTGGACTTCAAGCAACTTGGGCTATGAGCTTCTCCACCCTTCCTCCAGACTCTAGGACCTTGGTTTCCAAATGAAATACAAAACTTGCTCTCATCTGAAAAGAGGACTTTGGATCACTGGGCAACAGTCCAGTTCTTCTTCTCCTTAGCCCAGGTAAGACGCCTCTGACGTTGTCTGTGGTTCAGGAGTGGCTTAACAAGAGGAATACGACAACTGTAGCCAAATTCCTTGACACGTCTGTGTGTGGTGGCTCTTGATGCCTTGACTCCAGCCTCAGTCCATTCCTTGTGAAGTTCACTAAAATTCTTGAATCGATTTTGCTTGACAGTCCTCATAAGGCTGCGGTTCTCTCGGTTGGTTGTGCATCTTTTTCTTCCACACTTTTTCCTTCCACTCAACTTTCTGTTAACATGCTTGGATACAGCACTCTGTGAACAGCCAGCTTCTTTGGCAATGAATGTTTGTGGCTTACCTAGTGAACCAAACTGAGAGACCATTTTGAAGGCTCAGGAAACCTTTGCAGGTGTTTTGAGTTGATTAGCTGATTGGCATGTCACCATATTCTAATTTGTTGAGATAGTGAATTGGTGGGTTTTTGTTAAATGTGAGCCAAAATCATCACAATTAAAAGAACCAAAGACTTAAACTACTTCAGTCTGTGTGCATTGAATTTATTTAATACACGAGTTTCACAATTTGAGTTGAATTACTGAAATAAATGAACTTTTCCACGACATTCTAATTTATTGAGATGCACCTGTATATATATATATATATATATATATATATATATATATATATATATATATATATATATATATATATATATATATATATACAATCAATTTTGTAGCATCTTCCTTCAATTCTTATTGGTGGATTGTTGATCGACGATTACACACTTTTTTTGATCAGTTTACGTGGACTATCTGCTGTACACGTCCCTGTGAATGAGCTGTTACCATAGAAACACTAACTTATTAGCACAAGTGCATTAATATAAACCTGTGATTTGCAGCTGCACTACTGTCAGAGCTGCTGTTATAGAAAATTCATTAACAGCTTCTGACCAATCAGAATTCAACAGCACTGTAGTATAATATTGCTTTATTTTTTATTTACAAAATGTTCCGCTAATATGTCAGCACATATTATATATTTTTTGCTTTAAATATTTAAAGAAATAAACTAGGGACACATTTGCTATAAATATTAAAAATTTAAATCATAACTATTAAAAAACGTATTTAAAAAAAGGTATTGACATTACATGTATTTCCTTCCTGACCGTTAGGTTTAATCAGTTTTACTCACCTGCACAGTGAGAGTGAAAGCGGAGATGAATCAGTGAGCTGCTTTGGTTTGCTTAATGATGAGTGATGGGGTTTATATGGACAGACTGAGACAGTTTAGGAGTTTATGGCTCTTACACTCATTGGCTGGGGTTTCATACAGACCGTCCATTTGCAGATCGTAATCATCTGACCAAGCAGAAATACTACTGCTTATGGATTTATGTACCAGTAAAGTGGATTTCACAGAATGACTTGCAACAGTGACTAGTTCACAGTTCTGCTGAATCAGTACATATCACAGTTATGATTGAGATATTTACATTGATGCAATACACAGGTTTAATAAGACACGTGTTGCATTGCATTAAAAATTCTTGATCACATTCACACTATGTCAGTATCTAAAATATCCACAAATATCTGGCTGTACTCAGGACTCAGTGATGCACATTCATGATCAAGTCCACTCTCAAACCCTTATCATACTTTAGCTGACTTTGGAGCTCTATTACTGGCTAAAATCACACTGCTATGGACCTCATAGAGTGCTGCAGGGATGAGGTAGGCCAACCCCGAAGTTAGCATCATCCAGGATCCGTCAACAAAAAGCCAATAGGATTGGCTTTTGGATCATTGCAGAAAATAATCAGAAACAAAAGTTTCTGATTCTTACCCGTTTTGTAAGATGAACGCAACTCTTATGAATTTTGAAGCCTAAATACAATCTCCAGAAGTAAAAAGCTAAAGTTAGGCTTATAAACAAACAACCCCACAGTCGCATGACTTCAATGTCACCGCCGCTAAGCTTCTGACAACTCTTTCAATCTTTATTTAAAAAACATTTTCCCTGATAAGGATCCATTGGGCTCTTTTTTGGGGATGAATCTGCCTCCCACCTTTTTTGGGAACGTGTCTGTGTTGTATTATTTTGGAGAAAATTCAGTTTGTTTATACGTGCATTTCTTTTGGATAGCTTTTCTTTGTGGTATAAAGATGTTTTATTTGGCTTCTGCAGTTTTGATAAAGGTTTAAAGAATAAGTACTTTTTTGATAAATGTGCCTCCAGGAACTCTAAAGCTTTAAAAATCCATCTCATTGTGTAATATATATTTATAATTTTTTTATGTGATGACATTTAATGTCCATGACGACCTCTGTAGTCCCGTTTAGCCTTTTTAAGGACACCTAAAAGCTTAAAAAAATCACTAGGGGGGTATTACTGAGGTATTTTATGTCATAGAATAAAACGTGAAAATATCCTAAGCTTGTGTTTACCACAGACCTTATTTCAGGCATTTAACCAAAAACCAAAACCATTAAAAAAAAACCCACTGATTTTTGGACAATGGACCTGGAACTGCAAAAATGCTAACTCATTTCCGGATTTTAGGACTCATTCCTGCAGCACTCTAATATGTTTCAATCAATCATTTTCAAAATCTCCAGGTCACTGGGTATGAATTTGGAGAACTGGAGAACTGGAGAACCAGACCCAGGAGGAACCCAGGAACCGTGGCTGAGCTCGGTGCACTCTCCTGGGCTTGCCCTCTTGCCTCATCCTCATTGTAAACAAATACTGGACGTTGGAGCTAGTATGCTGGCATAAAACTTCGTGCTTAAGAGAAGCGTAAAATCCCTGTAGCCTCCCCTGATTCGAGACAAAGAGGAAGATACTCTTTGTGCGCTTGATTAAGTTTAAATGTCAGTATTCCATTATGGCATATAAACATTTCTAGTTGCACTGTAGTAATATAGTAGTCGCTTTTCAAGCCCCACAAACTTGAAGATAAATAAAATAAATGAGTTGTACAGAAGTATGAACTGGTAAACAACTTTTAACCAAGTACTAATACTTAAAATTGTAATATTAATAATGCATTATTTAGCTATGCAGCACTAATACTTGCAAGAAAACCTCTGACAAGTAAATAGAAAAGGCCTAGGCTTGCACATCGATAGAAATCTCTGAGCTAACAGAATATTTTTTTAATCAATAGGCAATGTAAAAGCCTCTGATGTAGGAACATAATTTTATAATGAAAGCTTAGTATGAAGCTGTTTTAGATTAAATACAATCGGAACACTGAGATATTACACTTCTAGCAATAAACAGAAGATTATTCTTTGGAGTCAGATCTTTAATTAAATGTATTGGAGCCAGATATTTAAATCATAAAGCTAAAACTTAACCTTCAGCTGCACCTATTTCCATCTTTGGTCATAGGAGAGCAATAAACTAAGATAATGTCACTTTATTTTTGAATCCTACATCCTACAGTCTGTCTTGGCTGATTGACTACGTTTGGGGTAACAGGATACTTGTGGATAGTTGATTTTAGCAATACTGTTCCTAGAATCTCAAGTTATTAAGTAAAAGGAGGAACCAAGCATTCATTCTGTGGAACAAAGAAGTCATGAGTCACAGAAAATCTCTTTTCTATAGAATACAAGTTTTAGGATTAGTGAAATGGCTATCAGTACACCAGATTTGCTATACTGTAGATAAAACGAGATTGCTGGTTATAGTTTAACATTCAAGCTTACTTTAGTCGGGTTTCAAGTCTACTTTGTTGACAAATGTTTCCAGAATACTAAGTGCATGAGGAAGAATGTAGAAAAAAACAGTCATAATATGCAACACAGCAACGAAGTTCACATGGTAGGAGAAAAAGTTGCACAAGTCTGATTGCATGTAGAATGAGCAGTGCAGGTAGAGTAACAGTGCAGAAGAGTTTAGGAGAGAACTGTGCAAATTGAGGGGGGGGGGAAGGAGGTTTAAAGTTATAGAGTGTAGTGCAAATAGAGATAAAACTTATGAGGAGTGATATTAGAGAACATCATCAAATTGTGCAAATTGATACATAAAGTGAGGTAGTGCAAAATGTACATGTGTTGAGGCCACAATCTAAATGAGTTCTTGCTCCTGGGTCCATCACTAAGTCCTTCTCTTCTGGCAGATCTTCTGTGTTTCTGAGAACATTCCATCATCATCAGCAGTGACATTCGTGGAATGTTCCATCGGGTACACCTTTTGCCAGAAGACAAACTGCTGCTGCAATTCATTTAGAGAGATCTGCAGAGAGATAAGCCACCAGATGTGTATGCTTGGCAGGTACGTCCCTTTGGAACAAAGTGTAGTCCTGTGCAACATTTGCTTTACAGAAGCACATTCTAGATCACAGTGAGTCTGAGGACACACGGTTCTCAGTAGAAAAATCCTTCTACATGGACAATTGCCTTCATAGCTTTGCTTCAAGTAAGACAGCAAAAGACCTTGTAGACAGACTCCGCAACCTCTTAAGTTCGGGAGGCTTTGACCTAAGACAGTGGGTGAGTAACAATACATCAGTAATTAGCCACCTGCCAGCTGATGCTCAATCTCAAAGCAGCATCCTATGGCTCAGTGAAGGTCATCAAGATCCACAGGAGTCAGCCCTTGGTTTACATTGGCATTGCTTATCAGACACTCTCTCCTATAAGCAGTGTCACCAACTGCTTACAACTACACCAACTACCAACTATGCAGAGTGTATACCATATCCTAACTAACTAACTAATATGACCCCATCGACTACACTGTGCCATTCACGACACAAACCAAAGAAACTGTACAGAGGTTATGGGACAAGAAAAGAGAGTGAGATGATCTCCGGCTGCCAGAGAAACTATTGAGCCTATGGCGAGCTTGAGAGAGTGAGCTGGATGATTTAGAGTACATCACTTGGTCGAGGTGTTACAGTGGCAAGGAACTGGACCACCCTACAAGTGTGAGGAAAAGTCACATTTCCTGTGATGCTTCTGAGCGAGCCTACAGTTCAGGCCTACGTATGAACTAAAAACCCTGAAGGTAGAGTAGAAGTGGCCTTTATTACAGCTAGATCCTGGTTAGCCCCCCCAAAACAGTAAACCACTCCCCGGTTGGAGTTATGTGCTAAAGCTTGCTAAAGTTTTGAGAGCAGAACTAACTTTACCCATCCACAGTGTCACTCTGTGGTCTGACTCTACAACTGTACTCACCTGGCTGTAATCACACGCCTGTCATTTTAAAGTGTTCGTGGGCCCCAGAGCAGCAGAAATCCAGGAACTCACAGAGTCTGATACCTGGAGGTGTGTATAGTCAAGCGACAACCCTGCAAATGACATCAAAAAGGGAAAATTGCTCTATTATATAGGACGAGAAAGCGGATATATGCAAAAGATGAAATTTCTCAGTGTCAGAGATGGTGGGGACACCCACATCCCCAAAGAATCATGGACCTCCCACCTCCCAGATTGAGAATCCATCAACCTGTCTTTTACTCAACAGGCATAGATTGCTTTCGACCTACACTATAAAGGTGATATTCAGGAATGAAAAAAGGTGGCGAATCATCTTCAAGTGCATGGCTTCACGAGCAGTCCACGGTGACATACTCACCAGCATGGACGCAGATTCATTGTTGATGGCTTTATGGCAATTCATTTCCAGGCATATTAAACGCTTTGAAATCCTGGCAGTCCAGGGTACCAATTTTTAAGGAGGAGAAAGGGAACCGAAGGAGTCTTTCACTGCCCTTCCTCCTGAGCTCCAAGCCCAACTCTCCAGCAGAGCAGATAAGATTTATCTTCAATCCACCCAGTGTGCTTCATTTTAGTGGATGTTGGGAGAGAGAAATCCGTTCTTTAAAGGCTGCACTTCAGGTCAGACGGTCACAGAAGAAGCATTAAGAACTGTACTTATAGAGGTAGAGGGAATTCTCAGCTCAAAACCCATTGGCTACCCCTCTTCGGACATTGCTGATCCAGACCCAGTGAACCCTAATATCCTGTTGATGGGGTGGTGAGATGCCTCATTACCACAAGTGGTATACCAGGACTATGAACTCCTGAGCCGCAGGAGATGGAAACATAGTCAGCTCTTAGCCTGCCAATTTTGGAGGCACTTTATTCAATACTATCTACACCAGCTCCAGATTAGACAGAAATGGAAAACGGAAGAAGTTGACCTGCAGATCAGTAATACAGTCATGACTGTGGACCAACAACTGCCCCGTGCTCTTTGGCCTGTAGGGAGAATTGTTCAGGTCTTTCCTGGGTTGGATAACAGAATCAGATCTCCAGAGATATGGGTGAAAGTCAGAACTTACACCAGGCCCTTGACCAAGATCATCTGTCTGCCCTCTCTCCCTGACTAACTGTAAACTCCCATTTATGATTAGTTTAGTGAGGCCCCTTTCAATTGGTCAAATTCACACTGTTTAACCTTCAGCTACACCTGTTTCCATCCTTGGTCATAGGAGAGCAGTGAACAAAGATAATATCACTTTCTATTTTAGTCCTACAGCCTTGTAGAATCAAAACTGAAACACTGTCTTGGGGAACAGGATGCTTGTGAATACTTGATTTTAGCAATACTGTTCCTAGAATCTCAAGTTGTTAAGCGAAAGGAGGAACCAAGCATTCATTCTGTGGAACCAAGATGATGTGCATCATCCTCTGGCCAGCACTGTAACTCATGGGTCACAGAAAATCTCTTTATTATAGAATACAAGTTTTAGGATTAGTGATAAGGATATCAGTACACCAGAATCGCTATACTGTAGATAAAACAAGATCACTGGTTATAGTTTAACATTCAGGCTAACTTTATTTGGGTCTCAAGTTTATCAAATGTTTCCAGAATACTAAGTACATGAGAAAAAATGAAGTTCTTGTGCCACAGTGGTTGCACAATCAGCAACCATCGGCATCAAAATCAACAATCACTACTCTTAAATTTGTCTCTCTTTCTCCCGCGATCAGCGAGGATTCAATGTGTTTCTCTGTACTTTCGCGTCTCATATTTCTTACACCACACGCAGTTTTTGTCTCAGACCATGTGCATCACACTCTCCGTGTTTGGTTATTTTTTAAACTCTTTTCATTTTTTAAGTTGCATAATAACTTCAACTTGGGCATTTTATTGCATCTTTTCAGTAATTTTGTTGAAAATATAATTATTGCAAATTATATTATTTTTCTAATCTGTCAAATTCTGACCTGTGTAACACCCATGTTTAGTAAGACAAATGGGTGGTTTAAAAAAGTCCCTTGGGTGTTTTCATGCTGTGCTAAGTTACTTTCTCTCTTGAGCAACTTTAAAAAATTGCTTCACTTCAGGCAGCTTCATCTTTTCAGTCACGTCTTTGCAAGTTGAATATTTCATGACCTTAGTGCCATGAGGGTTTCTCTGGGTTAAGACACTCTATTGCACCACTTTTAAATGCTAAATGTCATTTAGCATTTAATTAAAGTACATCCTCTGTTTTTTATATTTTCAATGTATATTTGAAGTGCCATGGTGCAGCGAGTAGCATTGCCACCTCACAGCTCCAGTTTCTGCCCACCTCCCAAAAACATGCCAGTGGGTAGGGCTGAGATAAATCCCCCTATATGTGAATGTGTGCGCGCACACACACACACACACACACACACACACACACACACACACACACACACACAGCTAATATACACTATAACACACAGTTGTATTCAATACCCACTGGTATAATAAAGTCATTATTTTCTGTATCTTTTCCCTCAGTAGATTACAGTAGTGTTGACGTGTTGGTGTTTAAGTGCTTAGTGTTTAAGTATTAGTGTTTGGTCTTTAGCCGCCGGTTGTTGCTCTCTGTTCTTACCTTTTGACCACAAAGCTGATATTCTAACCGCGTGGAGTGAAATCTCTATAAAACACTAAAATGAAACACATCATCCCGTTGCGAACGAGATTATATTTATGTGCTTAAATATTCTCTCTACACAATTATCTGCTGTATTTTTATATTTGTTTTATGATTCAGAGCTCCGACCGCTGATCTTATATATACAGATCAGTGATTACGACCCGTAGTGAGTTCAGAATGTTAAGGAAAACAAAGAGTTTTCCGCTTCTGCTCTGCTTAAGCATCCAGTGTGAAACAGGTCTGAGTGTTTTGTCTGAGAGTGTAATCTCCGCTCAGAGCTGATTATAATCACAGTAAAACAGTTCTAACACAGAGACACAGAGACGTCCAGCTGATGCTGTTTACTGATTTATTGACTTTACTGACAGAAATGAAGCTCAGAGTGTTTTCAGAAAGGATTGCTTTATTTACTTTTAAAAAAATAATTTTTATTTTTTACCTTTTTTTTTTTTTTTTACTTTTTAATTTCTCTTGGTGGATTGCCACACCACCTTGCCATCATTCTCAACCACCAGAATGCCGTCATTACGAAGAGTCAAACGGCACCTTTTGACGTCCGTCCGGTGGGTGTTGGTGGCCCAAACGGGTCTGTCCTTCGTGTACATGACGAGGTTGCAGTCTTCTTGCATGATCAGCCGATGGGCGTCTTTAATGCCGTCAGTGTCGGATGCCCACACAGGACCACAGCCATACACCACAAAGTTCCCATCCTCCTGAAACAAGACATGAGAGTTCAATATCAGGAAATGGAAGTTGAATACTGTAGCAAAATTAACTAGGAATATAACTGCCATAGAAACATACACACAATCGTTATATAGCAGCAATGATTTCATGAATTTTTTCATTGGCAAAATTGAAAATATTAGACAAAAATTCAGACTATTATAACTAACCCTGTAGATAATAATATGGCAATATCAGATCAACGATTAGAATGTTTTACTCCCCTTAGAGAGACCGAACTTATTTCATTAATTTTTTCATCAAAATCATCAACCTGTTTACTAGATCCCTTACCTACATGTTTCTTCAAACAGATTATTCCAGAAGTAATCAAACCCCTTCTTAAAATAATCAATTCTTCCCTTAGCACTGGCTATGTACCTAAAACATTTAAACTAGCAGTTATCAAACCCCTGATTAAAAAACCTGACCTCGGCCCCTGTCAATTGTCCAGCTATAGGCCAATATCAAATCTCCCCTTTATCTCCAAGATCTTAGAAATGGTTGTAGCACAGCAGCTATGCTCATACCTACATAGGAATAACATTCAGGAAATATATCAGTCAGGATTTAGACCTCATCATAGCACAGAGACAGCGCTGGTTAAAGTGGTAAATGACCTACTGATGGCCTCTGATCAGGGTTGTATCTCCATGCTTGTGTTGCTTGACCTTAGTGCAGCTTTTGATACAATTGATCATACTATTCTCCTCGGTAGACTAGAAAACATTGTTGGGATTGAGGGAACAGCCCTCTCCTGGTTCAGGTCTTATTTGACTGATCGTTATCAGTTCGTAGATGTAAATGGTGAATTCTCTATGCATATTGAGGTAAAGTTTGGTGTTCCTCAAGGTTCTGTTTTAGGCCCACTGCTTTTTTCTTTATATATGCTACCTCTGGGTCAAATTATTCGTAAACATGGAATTAGCTTCCACTGTTATGCTGATGACACACAGTTGTATGTTTCAGCAAAGCCAGATGACAGACACCAGTTTAATAAAGTCGAGGAATGTGTAAAGGACATTAGACAGTGGATGCTTATTAACTTCCTCTTACTAAATTCTGACAAGACAGAAGGACCACATGCAACTCTGGATGTCCTTTCTGTTTCATCATGTGCAGCAGTAAAAGACCTTGGTGTGATTATTGACTCCAGTCTTTCATTTGACGCCATTGTAGATAATATTACTAGGATAGCCTTCTTTCACCTCAGAAATATTGCTAAGATAAGAAATATAATGTCACTACAGGACGCAGAAAAATTAGTCCATGCTTTCGTCACCTCTAGGTTGGATTATTGTAATGCCTTACTGTCTGGATGTTCCAGTAGGAGCATAAACAAACTCCAGTTAGTCCAGAATGCAGCTGCAAGAGTCCTTACAAGAACCAGAAGATATGACCACATCACACCTATCTTATCCACACTGCATTGGCTCCCAGTGAAATTTTGAATTGATTATAAAATACTACTGATTTTTTCCTTTCCACTGGCTTGCTCATTGGGGATAAAGTCATACATCTAAAATCTGTATCCTGAATTTATATATTTCTGTAAAGCTGCTTTGGGACAATGTCTATTGTTAAAAGCGCTATACAAATACAACTGAATTGAATTGAACTGAATTTATATTTCTGTAAAAAGTATTGGAAGTATTTTTTTCAAAAAAGCAAAGAAGACACTGAGTCTCCATTTTTTCTGTTTTAATTCTACCTGAAAGATTGCCTTGTACTCTCGGTTGTTGGATATCAGGAAGTCTCCTTTCTGGAGCTCATCATTCATGGACAAGAAGTTCCTGCTCATGGTTCTGAATAGGAAAGATGGAGTTATAAGAAAATGTCTGTGTCAGGCTCGTAGTAACTCTTTTATGGAGAAAAATGATAAGAACACTGGACAAGAATCAGTGCACATGCTGACCTGAAGATATCAATCTTTAGATTTCACTGTTTCTAAATAATTAATGCCACATTTCTAGTCCTCACAGCTAATAAGCAAGGAATGAAATGCTTGTGGGCATGTTGTAGTAGCTTTCTTTTTTTCTCTCTCTTGAAGTTAATAAGACCAAAAAGTGCTGACACTGGAGACTCCTTCCATAAATGTTACATAAACATCTCCATGCAATAAAATTTACCACGTCAACAATTACACACATTTTTAATAAGTTTATGTGGAGCGCCTGCTGTGAACGAGCTGTTACTATAGAAACGGTAACGTATTGGAACAAGCGCATTAATATAAACCTGTGAAACATCAGAGCTGCTGTTATAGAAAATCCATCAACACCTTCTGACTAATCAGAATTCAACAGCACTGTGGGATAATATTGCTTTATTCTTTATTTACAAAATGATCTGTTAATATATCAGCACATCTTTTTTTTGTGCTTTAAATATATAAAGTAATAAACCAGGGAGACTTTTGTTATAATTATTAAAAATGTAAATCCTAATTAAAAAAAAAAAAGTGTTTAAAAAAAGTTATTGACATTACATGTATTTCCTACCTGATTGCTATGTTTAATCAGTTTTACTCACCTGCACAATGAGAGCAACAACAGAGATGAATCACTGAGCTGCTTTGGGGATGGGTGATGAGTGATGGGGTTTTCTGCACAGACTGAGGCAAAGTTTAGGAGTTTATGACTCTTACTCTCATTGGCTGGGGTGTCATACAGACCGCCCATTTGCAGATCATAATCATGACAAACATGATAAAGCAGAAATACTATTGCTGTTGGTTTCATGTACCAGTAAAGTGGATTTAACAGAATGACTCGCAACAGTGACTAGTTCACCGTTCTGCTGAATCAGTACAAGTCACAGTTATGATTGAGATATTTACATTGATGCAATACACAGGTTAAAGAAGACACGTGTTGTATTGCATTAAAAATTCTTGATCACCTTCACACTATGTCAGTATCTAAAATATCCACAAAGGTTATTGTTTACTATTTGTCTGTAGCAGGTAGCATTTTTTATTCTTATTAGCCATGGTGATTTCTTTAGTTAACTGAGTCAGGCAGTGGGGGTATGTGATGGAAATTTTGACTCTTACTCTGCAAGCAATTTGTGTTAAGTCTAGTTCCTGATTTCTTACTGCAATGCAGCTCTTTCTGACCCTCTCTGTACTTCTCCATCAACATTCTCAAAGCAAATATTGCATCTGTAGTGCTCTTTCTTGGCATGAATCCATGCTGCTGCTCACAAATGCTCACTTCTCCCCTTAGCCTTGCTTTCATTACTCTTTCCCACAACTTCATTGTATGGCTCATCAGCTTAATACCTCTGTAGTTTCCACAACTCTGCACATCTCCCTTGTTCTTAAAAATCTGCACCAAAACACTTCTCCTCCATTCCTCAGGCATCCTCTCACTCTCTAAGACCTCGTTGAACAACCTAGTTAAAAACTCCACTGCCATCTCTCCTAGACACTTCCATACCTCCACTGGTATGTCATCAGGACCAACCGCCTTTCCTCTCTGCATCCTCTTCAAAGCTCTCCTAACTTCACCCTTGCTAATCCTTTCTACTTCCTGCTCAACAATATTTGCCTCTACTACTCTTCTCTCTCTGTCATTTTCCTCATTCATCAGTTCCTCAAAGTACTTCTTCCATCTTTCCCTCACCCTCCTGTCACCTGTCAACACATTTCCATCTCTATCTTTAATCACTCTAACCTGCTGCACATCCTTACCATCTCTATCCCTCTGCCTCGCCAACCGATACAAATCCCTCTCACCTTCCTTACTATCTAACCTTGCATACATGTCCTCATAAGCTTTCTGTTTGGCCTTTGCCACCTCTATCTTAACCTCATGCTGCATCTCCCTATATTCCTGTCTACTTTCCTCCATCCTCTCACTGTCCCACTTCTTCCTAGCTAACCTCTTCTTCTGGATACTCTCCTGAACTTCCTCATTCCACCACCAAGTCTCCTTGTCTTCTCTCCTCCTTCCAGATGACACACCTAGCACCTTCCTACCTGTCTCCCTGATCACTTTGGCTGTAGTAGTCCAGTCATCTGGAAGCACCTCCTGACCACCTAAAGCCTGTCTCAACTCCTCCCTGAAAACCACACAGCACTCTTCCTTTTCCAACTTCCACCACTTTGTCTTCTGCTCTGCCTTTGCTCTCTTCATCTTCCTCACCACCAGAGTCATCTTACACACCACCATCCTATGC
Source organism: Cranoglanis bouderius (assembly GCA_023630585.1). NCBI lineage: Eukaryota > Metazoa > Chordata > Actinopteri > Siluriformes > Cranoglanididae > Cranoglanis > Cranoglanis bouderius. The sequence continues at coordinate 1,769,506 of CM042557.1, read as the reverse complement.
TGTCTAGCTACACTCTCTCCTACCACTACTTTGCAATCGCTAATCTCCATCAGATTACAGTGTCTACATAAGATATAGTCCACCTGTGTGCTCCTGCCACCACTCCTATATGTCACCCTGTGTTCCTGCCTCTTCTGAAAGTACGTGTTCACCACAGCCATGTCCATACTTTTAGCAAAGTCTACCAACCTCTGTCCTTCTGGGTTCCTTACCTGAAGACCAAACCTGCCCATCACTTCCTCATCCCCACTATTCCCTTCACCAACATGTCCATTAAAGTCTGCCCCTATCACCACTCCCTCACCTCTGGGAACACTCTGCATCACTTCCTCAAGCTCGCTCCAGAATCTGTCTTTCTCCTCTTGCTCACAACCTGCTTGTGGAGCGTAAGCACCAACAACATTCAACATCACACCTTCAATTTCCAGCTTCAGACTCATCAACCTATCTGACACTCTCTTTACCTCCAGAACATTCTTCACGAACTCCTCCTTCAGGATCACTCCTACTCCATTTCTCTTCCTGTCCACCCCATGATAAAACAGTTTAAACCCTGCTCCAATGCTTCTAGCCTTGCTCCCTTTCCACCTGGTCTCCTGGACACACAGAATGTCGACTTTCCTCCTCTGCATCATATCTACCAGCTCTCTGCCTTTACCTGTCATCGTGCCAACATTCAAAGTGCCTACTTTCAATCCCAAACGCCTGCCTTTCCTCTTCTCTCTCTGCCTGTGGACACACCTTCCTCCTCTAACACACCTTCCTCCTCTCCTTGTTACTGGAAATGCCTAATATTACTGTAAAAATATACTGTATACTGTAAAATATCCTACAACTCTTCTCCCAACAGTAGAGGATGGAGAACCACATGACTGTGTGGCTGCAATAACTGAAGTATGCAGCCCTAGGCCTGACTTACAGGAGGTTCTTCTTCTAAATGCAGACGTCAAGTTGTTTGTGGATGGTTCTGCCTCTCGTGACCCAGCCACGGGTAAAGTAAAGGCAGGGTACACTGTGGTTACCTAGTATGTCACTGTAACAGAGGAACAGCTCCCCTCACATTTTTCAGCACGGGCAGCTGAGTTAAAAACCCTAATTGAGGCATGCAAATTTGCAGAGGGCCAAACAGCCAACATTTACACTGACAGTCACAATGCCTTCGGAGTAGTTCATGATTTTGGGACACTGTAGAAGCAAAGGAGGTTCTTAACATCCACAGGCAAACACATAGCGCACCATCACTTAGTGGCTGAACTATTACAGGCTATTCTCCTTCCATGCCAACTAGTTGTCTGTAAATGTAAAGCACACCCAACTAATAAAGAGTTTGTTTCCACAGGCAACGTGTGAGCTGATGAAGCAGCAAAGAGTGCAGTGAAACTAACCACAACCACTTCCTTTCAGATGGTGTTTTCCTTTCATGTTTGCGTAAACATTTATTTACATTCTATGAAAAGTTGACACATGGGAAGGACCATGTGTTAAAAGGAAGGATGGTAGCTGAAATAAACACTTACAAAAGGATTTACTAATTTCTCCCCAAAATTTTGTTCAACGTGTATAACTTTTGCCAAACACAATGCAGGTAGAGGCCAGCAGATGTCACATAGCACACAAAAACATCCTGATGGACCCGTTGAATACCTGCAAATGGATTTTATTGAATTAACCCCTAGTGAAGGTAAGAAATACTACCTAGTAATGGTAGACATGTTCTCAAAGTAGGTAGGTGGAAAGGGAAAATGGCCTACTCAAAGAGAAAATGCCAAAATGCTGCGCTGACACAGGGCTGAGGTGGGTACAGGCATTACCGTTAGTGTTGATGCATATGAGAAACAGAACACTCGGACACAAGGACACAACTGTCCTTTTCCTCTCACGTTGCTAATCTGACACGCTCATGTCGATTTCTCCTTTACAACATCAGAAGGATCCATCCATCTCTATCCGTACAGCCCACTCAGGTGCTGGTTCAGTCTCTTGTCATTTCGAGACTGGACTACTGCAACTCACTCCTGGCAGGTCTGCCTCTGAGCGCCATTAGACCTCTGCAACCGATCCAGAATGCAGCTGCTCGACTTGTCTTCAACCTTCCTAAATTCTTCCACACCGCTCCACTGCTATGCTCCCTCCACTGGCCTGTAGCTGCCCGCATCAGATTTAAAACATGATGCTGGCCTACAAAGCCAAAAATGGACCAGCGCCAACTTACCTCAAATCACTTATCACACCCCACACTTAAAAGGTCAAAAATTCTTTTTTGTGGTCAATATGATAATACAACGACGCAGTAACGGGGCACTTAGCTATTTGAATAAGAGGTCAAGAATACTTATATGCAAATATATGCCAGATGCAAAATAAATACAATGGACTATCAATCAGCGGATTATCTTTGAGCAGAGATGTCAAACATTTACAGGGAAGAGACAAAGAAACAAACAATGCTATTTAGTATAGAAAGCATCACTGAAAGAATTAGATGGATCACTTAGAATATATGCCTGCAAAAAATAACCACATCTTATCAAATGAGTCATTAAGCTCTCATCAGTTTTGAACTAGAATATGGCCCGACTTGAGGCTTTAGCTCCACCGTGCAGAAGGATTTATTAGCAGTGAGCATTTTATTTTGGGTAGGTCACTTATGCACTCTCTCACTAAAATGGTGGATGCTAGTAAAGAGGTTTCAATGTTTTTGTAGTTGCTGTGGTGCAGCTCAACATTCACCTGCTTCGTCTTCTTCCTCAGGTGATAATGAATGTGCTCGGCAAGACAGTTTTGTGCTTGAGAGCCACCAAGTCTTGTTGTTTTTTTTTTTAAATGTAACTTCAGCCTAATTCCTCATTTCTTACTGTTGCAAGGTACACTTTGCTTAGAACATGCACAACTGATAATCGATAATCTGACACATATGGGTGATAAACCACAAGAGTGAAGAATATATGTGTTAGCTGACAAAAAAATTGTACTTGCAAATTCGTAGAAACTTCTCACTGTCTCACTGTCTAACTGTCTCACCCTAACTGTGGGGTGGTTAGAAGCTGATGTCGGAAAATAAGTAGGGCTCAGAAGGGGAGTCTCCCTCCGAGCTCCGACATCCAGGGTGGAGTTGTGTTCCCTCTCAGCTGTTTTGATCCTTTCAAACTCTTATTACACTCAAACTACTATCAATAAATTGAGACTCTTCAAACTTGGATGAGAAAGAGCAAACGTTGTTTTAATACAGTCCACAAACATGAAAGTCCTTTGAGCTCAAGGAGAACAATACTCACAATACAAAACACATTTCTATGTTATTGTAAGCAAGTACACCAGCATACACTGCATCCTCAGTGTCCTCTGTGTTCTCAAAAAAACTCCCTAGAAATTCCCCTCTATTTATGCTGAGGCGCTGAGTAGCGCCTCCTTCTCTACTTTGCATATGCCCCGGCGAATTCCCCTTATTTTCCAATATGGCCCTTTTGGCCCCTCCTATCTTTATTATGCCTTCTTTGCCAAATTCCCCTTATTTTCCTCTTTTCTGAAAAAATCCCCCTTCATGCGTCATTTTTGACTCGCATCCTGTTCTTTAAATTTCCCCTTAGTTCCAGTTTTACTTCTTTCCTTGCGCCCTTTTTTGGTATTTCCGTCTTTTGGATTTCCCCTTATTTTCGTCCTTCGCCGTCATTTATTTAAAAAAAACTGTCTGTATTTAACCTACACTTCCTAGTTTTCGATATATTCAGCTGTGGACTACCGTGCTACTCAACACTTTACCGTTATTCTCCCTTCAGGATGCCCAAAATGTGTAAGTCATATTTTTACTCTTCCCATTTTGTTATTTTAGTTTTATGTCCTTGCCCCTACTACGTGTCTACTATTTTCTGTATTTATATGCTTAATGCTGTTTTTGTGAGACTTTAGTAATTAAGGCTATGGGTACAGTTAGTTTTGGTAAGCTGTGTCTCTAGATTTTTGCAAGCTGTTTAGGTAGGACGTTTCTTATACATAACTGCTACTATATGCTATTGCCTGGCTATTTAGCTTATCTACCTTAAGGCAAGAGTGTGTGATTTTTTCCCAAGTTTTCTTTCCCTGACCCATCTATGTTCTTCTCCTCCTAGCCCGCCCTCGTGGTTCTCTCCCACTCTCCTCTGGGACAGCCGAGGTCACCCTCTATCGTCGTTATCAGTTGACACATCTAGCCACTGGCATTTCTGAGTATCTGGAGCAGCTTTATAGCACTCCTCTGCCCTCCGCTCCTTTGTTCCCGGTCCGAATTTCGCAAGGGGTCAGACTGGAGTCTGTGTCAACTCAGACACCCATGCCTTTCACCCACTCCCGTTTCACTCAGACCCCTATGTTTTTGGCGATGACCACTTCTCGGTCCACACAGACCGAGTGCTGCCCACACGTGGATGGTTGCCCATGGGACTCCAGAATTCCCCTTTCCCCCAGTGTTCTTCAGAACTTGGATGAGTCAACTTTGTCTACTCCTGTCTCTCCCACCGACTATTCCCCAACGAGTCCAGCTACTCCTCCCTCTATTATTCCTCTTTCACCTCCTACTGCTGCTATCCGTCCCAGCGTGAGGCGGGCTCTCCTCTTTCCAGATTAATCTGTATCAACCCTCTTCCTCAATAAACATGGTTGTTTATCCCCCACTCTTGCCTCCTGGTTTTTATTATTCCTAGGTGCTACATACATAAGGTCTAAGCGCTACTTGGTTACTTACTATTCACTAAATATGGTCTTACCTCTCTTTTTTCTCAGCATCACTCCCCCCTCTGAGACTATTAAGTCTCACCTACCTAGGATTCTGTCAGGTCTTATGTCATAATATCGTTATATTAGTCTATAAACCTCTCTCTATAGTTTAGATGCTATAGGGGGTTATTTAAGCCTATCGTCAGTCGGAGCACATTTTGGCCAATAAACCCAATACATTTTTAGTAAGTTATGTTCTAATGGTGCTCGCCCACGGCTCGCTTACGACAGGTATACAAAACAGAAGACATAAACACTCAACAAAATACAAATACAGTCTGCATCACTCACACAAGCAGCACCTCACACAAGCAGCACCTAAACAATATCAGGCACTTCCACAAAGGACAAATATCCTCCCGAGATATCAGGCCCTTAAACAAAATACAACTATCCACCCGACAAACAAAACACAGATACCCACCGACAAAGAAAAGACAAAAACACAATTAAAAGACAACACTCAGCAACAAATAAAAGAATAAAACACAAAGAAAAGACAAAAGAATAAAACACAAAGAAAAGACAAAGACACAAAGAAAAGACAAAGACACGATTAAAAGACAATAACACACTCACAAAATAACACAAGACAACACTCTTACAAGCCAACACTCAGCATCAAATACAAAACATACAACACTATCATAACATACAACACTATCATAACATACAACACTATCACACTATCACTCCCCCCAAGGACACAATACAAAAACAAATATATGTCGAAACGACAGCATAACATCTCCCCCCGCAACGTTTGCTCGCTTGTGGTGAACCAGGGGTGGGTGAAAAACCCTCAAGGCCAATAAAGAGGGAAAAGTCCCACCCTGCCCGCACATAGCGCGACAGTGAGTCCTATAGCCACCAGGGGCACCACAAGACCTCACATAGACCTCATTGCCCGCTGCCCATATTTAGCGCCACCACCAATAATGTCTGTGAAAGAGTCTCCCAATCCATCTGGGAAGGGGGAGGCGCAGACCACGCCGATTACGAAGCTGGGCCCAAACATCAGACAGGGCACAAAAACCCGTCGGGTATGGAGCATCCACCAGCACCTCCGAGTCCGTGTCGCGCCACTCGTGAAAGAACAGAGGCGGCTTGGACACCGCCTCAAACCATGCCAGTTTCTCCGGTGTCAGGGCCGTCCATAGCGGATACTCACAGAAGACGACAGTGCACAGCTGAACAGTAGTCTGCTGCAAAACATGCCGCGAGAGCAGAAAGCCATGGTGGGTGCTTGTTCCATAAGCCTGGGCGACAGTTACCGAGCGACGAAGCTCGTACGAGTGTACCCTAAGGAGAAGACCACGACCCAGGGGATAGTCTGTACTCCACGAGTCGTTGACCCAGAGTCCATCGTAATGAACCATGTTAGCGTGAGACATGACGAGGGCCAGTGGTCTTGTGTCTTCCAGTAGCGTAGTCCACTCCGGGTCCTCCCGGGGCGCTGGGTACGGGAGCCAGACCCGTAGCCCGGGGCTCGACTGGTTAGGTAGACTCCACAGGCAGCTGGACATGTCGGCCTCCATACTAAGACGGGTACAGGCACAGCAGAGAAGACCCCTGGACGAGTTGTCGGCCGCATAGGAGAACGCACCGTTGGGCTCGGGACGGAGTGACAAACAGATGGGAAGACGTCCCTGCCGCCGAACAGCTGGGGGGCTGGCCATGGTCCTGCACACAACATATACAGAAACGCAGGACAACAGGACATAGAGACAAGAGAGACAGGAAGACAGGGAGACGACAACACAACATACACAGTACAGTAAGAGTCATGGAATGGGGTGGAGGGCGACTAAAAGTCTGTGCCGACAACACATGCGCCCTCGTTCTCCTCAAGTAAAGAGTACAGTTCGGGGCAATCAGTGTCCGAAGTATGCAACAGCATGTACTGTCCAAACAGGGAGTGAACAGTTTTGTCTATAAGTGCACGCAGGAGTGGGATGCCACAACAGGCCACAAAGGCAACGCAGGCTAATACTGTGAGAATAATCACTCCTATACGCATCAGACCTGCCAACCAGTCCCCGGAAAATAACCACTTATACCATGCAGGCTCCGGGCCCGCATTGTTCTTGACCATCTGATCCCGCGCCTTCTTCATGCGGAACAACAGAGCTTGGAGGGGCCCGGTCGGCCCCGTATGGAGGGGTATCACTGTACAGCAATCTGATCCAATCATTTCGCACACACCCTGATCCGGACCCCGCATAGTATCTAGGGCAAACCTGTTTTGAACTGCCATAAGCGTTGTGGCGTGTAACTGTTCAGTGAGTAGGCCCAAAGCCGCTATGGTATGATTTATAAAGCGCTGTTGGTTGTACCACACATAATTTATCCAGCGCATGTTTCTGCGGACCTGAACATGAGGCAGGAAAACAGTCCAGGCTGTTGATGAGGATTCCAGTTGGGCATTATGCTCCTCGGGGACACCCACAGGTTCCCCTTTCCAATCTATGTAGATGTGCGGATCAGGGCCCCAACTGGGGAGCATAGTAGAGTTACTGAACCGAAAATACTTGTCCGTATTGGCAGAAAGGCCTAAAAACCCAGAGGCTGTTCTCCCCAGGTCACGCTTGGGCCTGGGGACACGGGGTGAGGCGAACATCTGTTCGAGGTGTGTGTCATTCAGCTCATAAACCGTTAAACGCCCCTCCAGTACCACGGGGGCACACAGACCGTGCCACAGGCGGGGTAAAGTCTGCAGGGCTTTGTTGCTACCGCAGTACCAAAATATGTCTGCCACTGGCAAGGTGCCAAGCCTCAGGCTGGGGACGCGTATCTGTACAATGGATTCCGGTACACAGCCATATTGTGGAGGGTCACAAGAGGGTGCCACATTGACTATGGGGTGATGGGCCTCTATAATTGCCTGGCACGCAGATTTTTCCAGCATCCCGATTTCCACAGCCCCTCGAGAGCGGATGCATAATGGGAACATCTGTCCTGGCCGGACCTGAACATACATGTCAGTGGGAAGAGGAGTGGTCTCGGGGCGGAAAGTGCAGGAGGAGCTTGTTTTACTCATCCACTCCGCACCATGCGTTCTTGCTGTGGAGCCCAAAAGGCACAAGGCTGGGCACAGATAGGACGAATTATATGGAGGATTTGCACACTCGGCGATTCCTCGTGTGGGCATGACATAGAGGGGGCGACGTGAGCGGTTGTGGCAAACCACACATGTACTGTTGGCGGACACTTGTCGGGCGGTGTCATGAAGCCACTGATGGAATAGGTTCTGTGATGTCGCGTCTGCGTCTGAGGAAGAGAAGACACGGGTGCTGACGTTTTGCACAAGGTCTGTGTACTCCAGGCCCATCGCTTTAAAAGTTGTTACGTTTCCGGTATTACAGTCGCTATTTGGATCGCAAGACATCCAGAAGTCTATTCCTGCCTGCCGGAGCTCTAAGCCTGGGCGCCACAGAGGAACATATACTCTAGCTTTATACTTCCTGTCATAGGAGGTGGCCTGCAGTGCCGATGTAGTGGAGCGGCTGCCGTTAATACTATAATACCACAAGGGGTGAATGACCTTACAGTGTGGCTGGGCTGGTCGCCCTGTTATAACAACGCTGCTGGTATTGCTAGTGTCTGAGTGTACTTCCCCGGGCCGTTTTATGCGAATCTCTAGTGAAAGAGTGTACCAGGAGTTTGAATTATTTCTAGCCCATCCTATAGGATCTGTGGTGTCGTTCGGGGGTGCAGGACCGACGTAATCAAAGGAATACATCATAAAGTATTTCTGGTGAGACTTGAAGAGTGATTTCAGTGGTTCTGTCTTGTTGCTATCGTGAAGAAGGCTGACAGCACACTTTAAATGGTCTTGAACTGCTATTTGAGCCCTGCTCTGATTCAAGTAAGCCTGCGGTACATCGTGGACTATTGTGGGGGTTTGATACACCAGTCTGCCAGCCATGTATGCCTGTCCTATGCCCGTGCTGCGCTTAGTCCTGAGCGTGTGGTTATATCGCTGTGCTGCCGGAGAGAACTGCCCTCCGCCAGTGAGAACCAGCCACATGATTCCTGGAACCACTACCACGATTGCAGCTGCCAGCATAATATGCTGGGTTGTCCAGTCCTGGTTGAACCAAGTCTCTTTAATCTTGCGTGAAATAAGCATCATAGTTCAGAGTGGCACGCAGCTCGTCAAGATCTATTGTTTGGGTTGGTATCTGGCTAAGATCAGGTGTCTGCTGCAGGGGAACCGGGCCTGACGGGTCTGACCCTAAAGTTACTGGTGGTTCATCAATTAAACTGGGTCCCCCCTCAAGGTCCTGGTCGGTGGGTGAACCCGGGGCATCCGTAGGGTCTGGACTAGGCGTGGTTATTATTTGAGGGATTCTTAAGAGACTTTGGTCAATTACCTCACGCTTTGACCTGGGACTAGGAGGTACAGACTTCGATGAGTCCCCTGGGGTCTCGGAGACTAGTGGGGCCGAGTTGTCACGTTGTTGTGGTGGTCCTCCTATGTCTTCAGCGGACGCCGGGGCAGGGTCGCTATCCTGCTGTGGTGATGTGCGTCGCGTTTGTGAGCGTGTTCCTTGTGCGGGTCCTACTCGTGATGAGGGTCCTGGTGCATCTGGATCATCTTCCTCTGAGTCAGTCCCTGGATCCTCCTTTTTCCTCTTTGCCTTGGTTGCCCTTTCTACTGGCTCTGTACCAGGGGCACGACAGCAGTGGTTCAAATGGTACCAGTACTCTCTACCCTCTACCTTGACTGCAGTAGGTGTGGCTAACACTACTTTGAAAGGTCCCTCTCGGCGGGGCTGTGCCCAGTTTTTCCTTTTGAAGACCTTAATGTACACGTAGTCTCCTGGTTCCACCTGTCGGAGTGTCTCGTTGGTCACGTCTTCTCCGTGAATAGCCTGCTGGACCTGCGAATACAGAGTTCTATGGATTTGGGTTAAGTGTTTGACATAACTTGACATTTCTTTTTCCAGCTGTTCCAATGAGGGTCCCTTGTAGGGGCCCCGTGTGAAGGCCATTGGCATGGGGCGCCCTGTGACCATCTCGTGTGGTGTCAAGTGTGTCATGCGATTTGTCTGCATACGCATTTTCATCAGTGCTAAGGGTAGCGCCTGAACCCACGTTAGATCGGTGCTTGCGCAAATCTTCCCGATCTTTGCCTTCAATATCCCATTCGCCCTTTCTACCTTTCCCTGTGACTGGGGGTGATACACACATCCCATTCGCTGCTTTATGTGAAGCGCTTCTGTTATTGCTTTAATGACATCATTTGCAAAGTGCGGGCCATTATCCGAACTCAGTTTGTCTGGCACGCCAAAGCGCGGTATCACCTCTCTACACAGGAATTTAGCCACTGTCTTTGCGTCATTGTTTCTGGTGGCGGTGGCTTCCACCCATCTACTAAAGAGGTCCTCAACAACCAGGATGTAGCGACATCCCTCTTTTCTGTCTACCATGTCTACAAAGTCCATCATTAAATGCCGGAATGGGCCTTGCGGCTCAGGAATGTGACCTATCGGGGCTGTAAAGTGCTTCCTTACGTTTCGTTCTGCGCATACTGCACACACTCTTAGCGCCTTATCTACCATGTTGGACAAATATGGTGACCACCATTCTTTGCGTATGGTGTCGATGACCACCCGTCTGTTACAATGATCTACTCCGTGTGCCTCCTTAATCAGCATTGGCAACAGTGCCAATGGAGCCACCCATATTCCATCTACACTTCTCCACAGCCCTGTATTCGGCTCTCTGACCGCTCCACGTTTCTTCCATAGCTCCATCTCCTCTGGGCTTGCTGCTTCTTGGCACTCTCTTAGACTATCCTCTGACATCCCTTCTGCTTCACTCATCTCTGTCTCTTCTTCCTCTGATTCTCCTGCTTGCATCATGACTTTTACTGACTCGCTTCCCACTGCTGCTCTCTTAGCTGCTTCGTCAGCAGCGGTGTTGCCATTAGTCACCATTGTACCATCAGTCTTGTGAGCTTTACACTTAACTATGGCTAACTTGTCTGGTAACAGTATTGCAGCTAGCAATTCTGATATCGCTGGACCATGCAATAAGGTCGATCCGTCCGCTCTTTGGAACCCTCTTTGGGCCCATATTGGACCAAACACATGGCAAACCCCATACGCATATGCCGAATCAGTGTAGACTGTGCATGTCTTCCCTGCCCCTAATTTGCATGCCGCTGTGAGTGCCTTGATTTCTGCTAGTTGAGCCGAACATGGTTGAGGAACTGCTGTTTCTATGACTGTCTCATATTCTCCCGTGTTCTTATTGTACTTCACCACAGCATACCCTGCCTTACAACCCTCCACCGTACGATAACAAGACCCATCTACAAAGAACACGTGTTGGGCCTCTGGCAAGGGATTTGCCACTAAATCTGAGCGTGCTTTTAGGAACTTTTCCGATTCTTCCGTGCAACAGTGTGGAGTCCCATCGATTGGGAGTACCATTCTCTCGGCTGGGTTAACTGTGCTGCATCGTTCGATTGTCAATTCTGGAGCTGAGAGGATGACATCATAGCCTGTGCGTCGCGCATTAGTTATTACAAACGCCTGACTAGTTAATAGTGCGTGTAGCGCATGTGATGTGTACAGGATCACTGGGTGTCCCATGGTGACTGAGGATGCCTTTTGATACGCAAAGGCCGCGGCTGAGATTGCCCGGTAACATGGGGGCATGCCTTTTTCGACATTGTCGAGTGCTGTGCTAAAGTATGCAATTGGCTGTCTTCCTACCCCTTGTTGCTCTTGCATTAACACGGCTGATGCGAAACCCTTTCTCTCGGACACATACAAGTGAAAGGGCTTACTGTAATCTGGACTTGCTAGCACTGGGGCTGAAGCAAGTGCGCTTTTTAGTAATTCAAAGGCTGCCCGCCCATCAGGGGTCCAGGTCAGCAGAGCACTTGGTTTTGTTTGATCTGCAGCTTTTATCATGTCTCTAAGTGGCTGTGCTTTGAGCGCAAAGTCACATATCCACGGCCTGCTAAAACCTGCCATGCCCAGGAATGACAGCATCTGTCTGACTGTTTGAGGCTGAGGTGCATTTGTAATAGCTTCCACATGCGTGGGTGATATCGCTCGGGTTGTCCCTTCTAGTACCCTCCCCAAATATTCTACCTTCTGCTGGCAGAACTGCAATTTTTCCCTGCTTACTTTGTGCCCATTGTTCGCTAATGTTTTTAACACCGTCAATGAGTCAGATAGGCATTGCTCTTTTGTTCGGCTGCAGATCAATAGGTCATCAACGTACTGTAGCAGCCGACTTTTGATTTGGAGACTACCCAAGTCTCGAGCTAACACTTGGTTAAATATTGACGGACTCTCACAGTATCCTTGAGGCAACCTCGTGTAGGTATACTGCTTGCCCCTGTAAGTGAATGCAAACAAGGGCCACGAATCAGGGTGCAATGGAACACTAAAAAACGCTGAACACAAGTCAATCACTGTGTACCATTCCGTACCTTCGGGAATGTTGGACAGTAGGGTGTGTGGGTCCGGGACCACTGGGGTCTCGGCTATTACCACATGATTCACTGATCTTAAGTCATGCACCAGTCTCCATTTATCTGAATTGGCCTTCCTGACCGGAAAAATCGGAGTGTTGCACTGACTTTTTGTTGGGATTAGGACTCCTGCCTCTACTAGCCCTTTAATGGTTGGCCCTATCCCTTCTTCTGCCTGTGGTGACAATGGATATTGCCGTTGATATGGCATTTGACTGTTTGGCTTTATTTGAATTTTTACTAACCCTGCTGACTTCACTAGCCCTACATCTGTTTGATGTTTAGTCCAGAGTTGCTCTGGTATTTCTTTCAACACTTCCTCTATTTCCTGCTCTGTGAGCTCTTGCTCTCCTGTCCTTTGGGACATCTGTGCCCGTATCCCTTGTCTTATCTGTGCTTTGGTTTGCTGACTTATCAACATGTGTGTTGCTATCACTTGCTCTGAAGTGTCCCGTTTTATCCTGAGGAACTTCCTATCCTTTGATGTGCACATGTTTGGGTTTCCTGTGGGCTCCCATACCTGTACCTGGCCTGCCTCCCTCATCATTGGCCCTAAATTTTTGGATTCGAAGTTTCGTCCGACCATCAGAGAGACATGTGGTGCAGCATCTGGAACTTGGTACCAGCTGTCTACCTCACACGGAAGTTCCACATGGGCTGCTACTCCTTGTGTTCCTACTATTATGTCTGATACTCTGGCACTAAATCTGTGTCCTTCCAGCTGCTCTTCCCACAGGGATGCATACTCCTCCTCTTGTTCCCCCTCATCGTATTTTAGGGTACAGTGCCATGGATCTCTAGTATCCCTGCAGTCTGGACGCATATGGGATATCCAGGGTTTCCATTGCTGAAAATCCTTCCATAGTCCTGATGCTTCTTTTTCTTTGACCTCTAACCAGTATACTTTGTCCAAAGTATGTTGAACCTCTCCTCTCTCTATCATCACAAATTGTCGTGTTAGCATCTCTGGGAGTATTACCCATACTCCTGTAGGCCCACAATGAATTTTTGCTCCTAATTTACATAGTACATCCCTTCCCAGGAGATTGGCTGGTGTGTCAGGAGAGAAAAGCAATGGGGCTTGTACTGTGATTCCTTCCACAGTTATCCATTGGGGCTCTGTAAATCGTAACACTTGTGTTTTTCCCGAGAAGCCTACTGTCTTTATCGTTTTTCGAGCGAGGGGGAGCCCAGAGCCTACTTTTCCAATGCTTGTGAATGTTGCCCCTGTGTCTACCAGAAAGGGTACCTGTACTTGGTTTCCAATCACCACCATAATCGTTGGTTCTTGTGCTGGGTGCAGTGAGGTGGCACACTGCACCATCTCCCCCTCAGGCTTCTCTGGGCCTCTTCATTGTCCTCCAGGGGCAGGCCCCATCGGGTTGCCCCCAGGAGGGATCGGGGCCTGGCTTTGGTAGCCCGGGCCCATCCACTGTCCTCCCCAGTTTCCTGTTCCTGGTGAATTGTTTGTAGGTTGCTGTTGCCATCCTCTTGGTCCTCCCATACTTCCTCTTGGAGTTTCATACTGAAGCTGGGGACACTCGCGCTTCATGTGTCCTGGGTCTCCGCAGTTCCAGCATCCCGGTCCCTGGCCTCCTGAACCCCATGTGTTCCTTTGCATTGGTCCTCTAGAGAAATTTCCTCTTCCCCGGCCTCTGCCCTGTCCCCACCCTCGTGTCTGTTGGGGATATGGGGCACTCATCTGGTACCCTCCCGTCAGTGGGGGGTATTGGTAGGCATTCGGGCCTTGTGGGGGGTACATGGGCTGCATCTGTGGCTGATATGCAGCAGGATAGATGGCTGGGGCTTGGGGCTGTATGGTGGCTGGCATCTGGGGACTTCCAGTCGAAGGCTGTACCGCCTGAGGTGGGGCGGCTGCTACTATTACTGCGGCTTGTGTTGCGACCCCTTCTTTCTTCTCTTTCTTCCTTAGCTCTTGAATTTCCTGCTTATTCCGTACCAGTTCTCCCAGTTGGGCTTTATGGAGCTGAGCAAGCAGGCTTTCTGCAGCCTTTTGTGCTTCTCGTTCCCTTCTTCGCTGTAATTCCACATGGTGTATGACGTTAGCTTCAAAAGTCGCCCAGGGCATAGTGTTCAGTCCCACAATGGTCTCTAGTTGTTCTTGTACCTCTTTTGGGAGGGCCCTCTTAAGCATAAGTTTAAACAGCGTTTGGCTCGCCACCGTCTCATCCCAGGTGCCTCCCATTTCTTCTCTCCAGCTATTCTGTAGTTTCAGTATAAACTGGGCCACTCCTTCATTTTCTTCCAGCTTAATTTTTTCCACTTTGCTTGGATCGGCTTTGGTTGGGTAGTCTTTTCTCATCTCGTCCCACAACTGGTTTCTGACGGGTCCAAACGGATGGTCGTCCCAGAGGGGATTATTTGTCATATTCCCGATCCTGCATCTTGTGAACAGCTCCCCTAGTTTAGTCAATCCCACGGACTGTGACAGTATTGCTTTCAGGTCTCCCACGGCCAGTTGATGCCCTGAGGTTTGTTCCTCGAACTTTGTGATCCATTTCTGTGCTCCTTCACATAAGTTAGGGAGTCTGTTTATGAGTCCCGTTACATCCATAAAAGTCCATGGAACATACTGGGGTGGCGTTTTCCCCCCTTTAAACAGCAGTGGCATCATTGTCATCTCATGGGTTCCTCCTTCGTATTCCCCTCTCTCCCGAGTATGTCCTTTCACCTCCTCCTTGTTCTCTTCAACCCCCTCCCCTTCCGACTCCGAACTCACCGCTACCTGCTCTCTTTCTTCAGCTTCCTCTTGCCTTTGTGTTTGAGAGCGTGTTACTCTTCGGATTTCCTCTCGGGGTTCTAGGGTTGTACTCTCCGTAACCTGCCTTTTTCCTTTTTTCCCTTGCTGTGTTTTTGCACTGGGGGATATCTCAAACCTCCCGCGCGGGACTGGCGAGCCTCCCTGACGTAGCATCCTTAACTCTTCTTCACTTCGTCGCAGTTCTCGTCTCATCTCCTCGAGATCGGCTGCCCTTCGTTCTTTTTCTCCGGTTATTTTCCATTGGGTCGCCTCACTTCGTATTCCTTGCTTCCTTAGTTCCTCTGTTCTTCTTAATTTGTCTTCCAATTGGACCACTCTTCTGTCGGCCTCTTTTTCGGCTACTGTCAACTTGTAGCCTGTCTGGGCAGCCTGTTCTTCCATGAGCTGCATGGCCTTTTGTATTTCCTCTTGGGCCCTTTTTGCACTTTCCTCTGCTGTTTCAGCTGCTCGCTCCGCGCCTCTTTTGGCCCTGTCTGCTTCCTCTTCCATATGGCGGAATTTGTGCAGCAACCTTCCTTCCTCTTCATGTGCGCTTTGTTTCACCTCTTCCAATCTTTCCAGCACTCTTCTTCCTTCTTCCACCAGACTTTGTCCTTCCCTCCTCATTTTTACCAGATTTCTATCTTTGTCAATTGACGTTATTTGGACCTCTCCTTGTATCTGTATCCATTCAGCCCCCCCCTTTCCTTCTTCCTCCTCTTCCTGTTTCCTTTCGTCCCTTACTGAGGATTCCTCCGAGAGCCTGCCTTCATCCTCTTCTCGTTTCTCTTTTTTCTTTTTTTGTCGTAGCTCGTCTTCTTCTTCTCCCATTTCTCTTACGCTGACACATAGTCTATCCAGGCAGTCATGTAGACCCTCCCCTTCTTTTCCTTGCCTTGATCCACCTCCCCTTCGTGGGGTACTGTGCTGCCTCACAGGCTCTATTCCGGTTATGCTACCTCTTCGCCCGTACTGTACATCCCAGGGCATGCAGCTCCTTTGCTCGAACCACGCCAGCTTTTGTCGAAGCATCTCATCGTCCCATTCCATTTCTGCTTGCGACCCTTCTCTTTGACTCGGGGAGTATTTGTAGCACTCCGGCTGCCTCCTTCCCTCCTCACGATGTGGACGTCTTTTGTGCTTCCGGTTTCCAGGGCTTTTATCGCCTTCCCGTCTGTCCTCTTCTTCCTCATACCGTTGGAGACCTTCTTCGTACTTTTGGAGGTCCTCCTCATATGACCGGAGGACCTTACGTTCCCTCTCCCTCTCCTGTAGCGCTTTAATCTGTTCGTGGTCATCGTGCACTTGTTTTCTTTTTGTCACTTCGACATCCTGTTCCGATTTCTCCTTTTCTGCTTTTCCACCTTCTCCTTCTACCATTGTCACAAACCCTTCAACTCTACCTGATGTCACGTCTATTTGTACTCTTCTGGAGTCTGGGTTAGTCATTAACATTGGGTACATCCCCAATGGGCTGAATGGGATTTGCGGATACATCTCCGAGGGGCTGGGTGGACAGCTTGCATTATAGGAGGGTGGTCTGATGTGCTCCACATCCAGCTCTGCAGGTGGGGCTTCCTTTTCTTTCCCTTTTTCCTTCTGTTCTTCAATATCTATTTTTATTTTCTCCTTCTCCCTTCCCTCCTGCTCTTCTCTTTTTCTCTCTTCCTGTGCCTTTTTCCTTTCCCTTCCTTCCTTCTCAAACCATCCTAGCACTTCCCCTTTTTTCCTGGTTTTATCTCTGTTTTCTTTCTTCACTTCCCCCCAACACTCTATTCTTTCCCTCATTCTCTTGCACTTCTCTTCATTGAATGTTCCCTCTTCCGGCCAGTGCAGCTCTCCCACTGTCCGCTCATGCCATTTTTTCATGTATTTCTTAATTTCTTTTTCCATCCCTTTATGTTTTGCTATTATTATTTCCACCGGCGTCACTAACTTCGCTCCCTTCTCCATCATGCACCCTTGTCTGGCCCTTGCCGTACTACTTCGTGGACCTGGGTTTCTATTTGCTATTGACCAGGTCAATCTTACCCTTATACGTCGCACTGTTACACACGGTCTTACTGGATTCTTGCGTACTGCTTCCCCTAATGGATTTAGTTTATCTACTAAGATTGCTGTTGTCCGCCCTCTTTCCCACTGCACCTCCCTTGGTTCTACTGTCACAATTGCTGTCAGTCCCGAGCAATAGTTAGATTGTTCTGGCCAGCCTGCCACTAGTTCCACCAGGGGTTCATCATCCTCATCATATGGATCCTTAATTAGTTCGCACAATGGTATTACTGCCTGTCCTGGCCTGGGGGTCTCAATTAGGGTACGTAAAACTGGACTCAGCAACCTGGGACCCCACACTCCTCTTACTTTCTCATACCAGTTCTCTTCTGGGAACAAACTCTGCAGTGCATATAGTCCTTCAAACGTTGTTATTGCCCACAGCCTTTGCTTAATCAGTTCCGGAGACTGCCACCTTTCTATTCCGTTTTTATCTTTATATGTGCGCTCATCAAAGAAATGTGTCCTTATTCCCCTAGTTACTATATCTATTTCCAGTTCTTCCATCCAGGGTTTACCCTTCCCTCAGCATTTGTCTGTGCGTGTGTGTGTGTATGGGTTGTGTATACTCACCCTTTGCTCTGCCTCAAACCATGAAGCTATGCAGTACCCACAGTATGCCTCCTACGGCTTGCTCTAACTCACCTAGCAATATTTCCAGAATTATACACACCACTATCACAACAAATATTTCATCCAACATTTATTCTACACACTCAGTATCCCAACAGTTTATACTATATTGTGCTTTTTAGCACGTTACCGGGGGCCCCCCATCTCTACCAAGCAGACCTGTCTACCCCGACAGCGGTATCTAGAGACACACCTTTTCTCAATCCACCTGCCCGTGCAGTCCCGGTTCTGTGGGTCTAACCCACGATCCAGCGGTATCCGCAGGAATTTCTTATTACAGTCCTACTTGGACCACTAACTCATCAGACAACATCCTTCTTTTTGCTATTTCTCATCCACATCTTCTCCACCCCTTACAGTTCTTGGCCCGTGGCCAGCAACCCACACCCTCCCCAGGGCCGCTTCTCTCAACAGGCCACAGATTACTATACACAGACTTTTGAGTGTAACAGGTGTCTGCTTACCTTTTGTTATTGAGTTCGGCCGTCTGTAGCCTGTAGAGCAGTCGGTCCTAGTTCAGGTCACGGTTAACGCCGGCTGCTTGCGGGCCCCACGTTGGGCGCCAACTTAATGTCGGAAAATAAGTAGGGCTCAGAAGGGGAGTCTCCCTCCGAGCTCCGACATCCAGGGTGGAGTTGTGTTCCCTCTCAGCTGTTTTGATCCTTTCAAACTCTTATTACACTCAAACTACTATCAATAAATTGAGACTCTTCAAACTTGGATGAGAAAGAGCAAACGTTGTTTTAATACAGTCCACAAACATGAAAGTCCTTTGAGCTCAAGGAGAACAATACTCACAATACAAAACACATTTCTATGTTATTGTAAGCAAGTACACCAGCATACACTGCATCCTCAGTGTCCTCTGTGTTCTCAAAAAAACTCCCTAGAAATTCCCCTCTATTTATGCTGAGGCGCTGAGTAGCGCCTCCTTCTCTACTTTGCATATGCCCCGGCGAATTCCCCTTATTTTCCAATATGGCCCTTTTGGCCCCTCCTATCTTTATTATGCCTTCTTTGCCAAATTCCCCTTATTTTCCTCTTTTCTGAAAAAATCCCCCTTCATGCGTCATTTTTGACTCGCATCCTGTTCTTTAAATTTCCCCTTAGTTCCAGTTTTACTTCTTTCCTTGCGCCCTTTTTTGGTATTTCCGTCTTTTGGATTTCCCCTTATTTTCGGCCTTCGCCGTCATTTATTTAAAAAAAACTGTCTGTATTTAACCTACACTTCCTAGTTTTCGATATATTCAGCTGTGGACTACCGTGCTACTCAACACTTTACCGTTATTCTCCCTTCAGGATGCCCAAAATGTGTAAGTCATATTTTTACTCTTCCCATTTTGTTATTTTAGTTTTATGTCCTTGCCCCTACTACGTGTCTACTATTTTCTGTATTTATATGCTTAATGCTGTTTTTGTGAGACTTTAGTAATTAAGGCTATGGGTACAGTTAGTTTTGGTAAGCTGTGTCTCTAGATTTTTGCAAGCTGTTTAGGTAGGACGTTTCTTATACATAACTGCTACTATATGCTATTGCCTGGCTATTTAGCTTATCTACCTTAAGGCAAGAGTGTGTGATTTTTTCCCAAGTTTTCTTTCCCTGACCCATCTATGTTCTTCTCCTCCTAGCCCGCCCTCGTGGTTCTCTCCCACTCTCCTCTGGGACAGCCGAGGTCACCCTCTATCGTCGTTATCAGTTGACACATCTAGCCACTGGCATTTCTGAGTATCTGGAGCAGCTTTATAGCACTCCTCTGCCCTCCGCTCCTTTGTTCCCGGTCCGAATTTCGCAAGGGGTCAGACTGGAGTCTGTGTCAACTCAGACACCCATGCCTTTCACCCACTCCCGTTTCACTCAGACCCCTATGTTTTTGGCGATGACCACTTCTCGGTCCACACAGACCGAGTGCTGCCCACACGTGGATGGTTGCCCATGGGACTCCAGAATTCCCCTTTCCCCCAGTGTTCTTCAGAACTTGGATGAGTCAACTTTGTCTACTCCTGTCTCTCCCACCGACTATTCCCCAACGAGTCCAGCTACTCCTCCCTCTATTATTCCTCTTTCACCTCCTACTGCTGCTATCCGTCCCAGCGTGAGGCGGGCTCTCCTCTTTCCAGATTAATCTGTATCAACCCTCTTCCTCAATAAACATGGTTGTTTATCCCCCACTCTTGCCTCCTGGTTTTTATTATTCCTAGGTGCTACATACATAAGGTCTAAGCGCTACTTGGTTACTTACTATTCACTAAATATGGTCTTACCTCTCTTTTTTCTCAGCATCACTGACTTATGCACGTATGCATCTTTTGCGCTTGTTATAAAGCTATAAAGCCAGAACTGTGCTTGTGCATGCTTTGACATTTGTACCTAAGACCTTTCTGCAGAAGGCAGTAAAGCTTCCTGATTATTCCAAGGCTGCTGCATGTATTGTTTTATCTTCTAGAATTTCCAGAATAGGGTATGTGGTGTGGTCCAGTGTCAGCTGTGGACGGAGAGCAGGCGAGTCGGACCGGCAGGTAACGAGTGATGATTTTCACCTGTGTCGTGTTACCACGAGTTTACTTATGTGTCTGTCTGTGCTTTCAGGTGGCCCGTAACAAGGCAGAGAGAGAGAGAGCGTGCCGTCTTTGAATGAGTCCGCTGAAAAGCGAAAGTGAGAATAAAGAGCCCTTTTGAGTTGTCCTCAGCCTGCCTCCCACCTCCTCTTACCAGACCAAACCCAGAAGTGTTACACAGGGTTTTAACTTGATGGAATTCTTACACTTTCACATATTGAACTGAGGATGTTTCTGATTAATGCTGTAAATTAAAAACAGCTTGTGATAAACTTTAAAGTCAGGCAAGGAGAAGGAAGGCGGAGGCAGGATTGAACCAATTTAAAGCGCTCTTTATTTGGCTCTATCGAGCCCCCCATTACCCCACCACACCCCACCACACCCCACCACACCAATGTTGTCTTTTCAGCATACTCATGCACACACACATGCTCCATGCTGGTCTCTCTCTCTCTCGCTCTCTCTCTCTTATCCTCCCCTTGTCTCACTGCAACAGAGAACATTCATTAGGAGAATTCCACACAGGTGTGCATTCCTTACCTCTCGTCTTCTCCGGCTCCTCCCTCCATTAACAAACCGGCGCTCAACCACGCCCCCACCTCCACACAGCCAAAACAAAAGTAAAATGATCTGGAGTTACTTTTTTCTACTACTTTCTTTTTTTTTTCTTTTTTCTTTTTACGCAACTTAAAAAAAAAACAAAAAACGTTGCTCTGTTTCAGGTAGTTTCACAATTTCATGTCTTTGCAAGTTGAAGAATTCGTGTCCTTAGTATCAAAAGGCTTTCTGTGAGTGAAGAGTCATTTTGGGATAGTGTTCGCATGAAAGTTTTAACATTAAATCTAACAAAAGTCTAAAATTCTGAAATATATATTTACAGCTCACAGGGTCTGATTTTAAATGACTGAAATTTTGAGACAATTAGGAAATATGTTTATGAACACAGACACACGTGCGTCAGATGAAGATTCCCCCTGGATGGGACGCAAGTGCCCCAGGTTGGTGTGTGGGTTCGTGAGGCCCTAGGTGAAATCATGACCATGGGCCACTGAAACACAAGCATACATTCATCCAGTATGTAATACAGTACAATTATTATTTATTTATTTATTCTAAGTTCTTTATTTTGTTATAGTAAACACTTTACCGAAAAAATACACACATATTTGTGTTACAGTCAGCCAAATGCTACTCTCTTTTTTTTTTCCCCTCTCTCTCTCTCTCTCTATAACAAGGTTTTAACTTGATGGTATTCTTAAATGTTGACCTACTGAACTAGCATGAGGATGTGTTTTTGACGAATGCTGCTAAATGCTGTAAATTAAAAGCAGCTGTTTCATCAAAACAAAAGTACAATGACCTGGAGTTACTTTTTTTTCTACTACTTTCATTATTTCTTTTTAAGGAACTTAAAAAAATGTCTGTTTCAGGTAGTTTCACAATTTCATTTTAATGACTTTGCAAGTTGAAGAATTCGTGTCCTTAGTATCAAAAGGTTTTTCCGTGAGTGAAGACGATACTACAGGAAGCAGTACTGGGTGGCAGTGTATAAATGAATCACTAAAGGGAGAAATTAGTCCTTTACATAGATCATCAGAGCTATGACAGCAGTGCAAGTCCTATCTGACAGTGGTATTACAGTATGTTTTGATTTAACTACATAGCCTCACCTCTCCCCTGCAATCTCCACTTTAAAAAACAACAACACTGCCTTAAGTCATTTTTAAATTTTTTTTTATTTAAATAAGATTGTCTGTTCAGTACATTTGTGTCTATTTTTTATGATCAGGTGCTCATGTTTAGCAAACAAGTGGTTTAAAAAAGTTCCTTGTGTGTTATTTTTTTCAGGCAACTTTATCTTTTCAAGTAATCTCTTTGCAAGTTGAATAGTTCATGACCTGAGTGTCATGGTTTCTCTGGGTGAAGAGACACTCTATTTCACCCCTTATAACCTCCATTTTGTGTTTTAACACTTGGGTACCTTCTTGTGTGTATACACACATACACATGTCAAGACATTTAACACAAAGTCACATGAAGAAGATGTTGTAATTTAAAGATTAGACCGTGGAGCCACAAAGCATTGGTGCCCCGTAGCTGTTGGGCCGCGAGTCGGGCTTTGCTGCCGTTTTCAGGCGTTTTCCAAAAATTGCTCATCCACACTGAAACGTCTGAAAATGCTTACATCCCTATACTGTGCATGTATAAAAATGTAAGACGCTTTGGCCTGCGTCATTTCCGTCAGGCGTTTATTTCAAAATGTAATCTGAAGGTTGGTCAAAGTAACTAATCTTTGCTAATAAACCACGCTATCAAACTGGATATCAGGCACAACTGCAGTACAACGTCGTCCTCCATCTCGTTTGTGTTGAGTTGAATGGGTCACATGACTGTCACATGACTTAAAATGCATAATCATTTTTGAACATCTCTGTTTTCTCAGTGCACAGTTATTTTTATGGATGAAAATAAAGTGAACACTGAAAAGTACACTGAACAAAATTATAAACGCAACACTTTTGTTTTTGCTCCCATTTTTCATGAGCTGAACTCAAAGATCAAAGACTTTTTCTATGTACACAGAAGGCCTATTTCTCTCAAATATTGTTCACAAATCTGTCTAAATCTGTGTTAGTGAGCGCTTCTCCTTTGCCGAGATAATCCATCCACCTCACAGGTGTGGCATATCAAGACGCTGATTAGACAGCATGATTATTGCACAGGTGTGCCTTAGGCTGGCCACAATAAAAGGCCGCTCTAAAATGTGCAGTTTTACTGTATTGGGGGGTCTCCTTCGAATAGAGTTGATCAGGTTGTTGATTGTGGCCTGTGGAATGTTGGTCCACTCCTCTTCAGTGGCTGTGCGAAGTTGCTGGATATTGGCAGGAACTGGAACATGCTGTCGTATACACCGACCCAGAGCATCCCAAACATGCTCAGTGGGTGACATGTCCGGTGAGTATGCTGGCCATGCAAGAACTGGGATGTTTTCAGCTTCCAGGAATTGTGTACAGATCCTTGCAACATGGGGCCGTGCATTATCATGCTGCAACATGAGGTGATGGTCGTGGATGAATGGCACAACAATGGGCCTCAGGATCTCGTCACGGTATCTCTGTGCATTCAAAATGCCATCAATAAAATGCACCTGTGTTCGTTGTCCATAACATACGCCTGCCCATACCATAACCCCACCGCCACCATGGGCCACTCGATCCACAGCGCTGACATCAGCAAACCGCTCACCCCCACGACGCCATACACGCTGTCTGCCGTCTGCCCCGTACAGTGAAAACCGGGATTCATCCGTGAAGAGAACACCTCTCCAAAGTGCCAGACGCCATCGAATGTGAGCATTCGCCCACTCAAGTCGGTTACGACGACGAACTGCAGTCAGGTTGAGACCCCGATGAGGATGACGAGCATGCAGATGAGCTTCCCTGAGATGGTTTCTGACAGTTTGTGCAGAAGTTCTTCGGTTATGCAAACCGATTGTTGCAGCAGCTGTCCGGGTGGCTGGTCTCAGACGATCTTGGAGGTGAAGATGCTGGATGTGGAGGTCCTGGGCTGGTGTGGTTACATGTGGTCTGCGGTTGTGAGGCCGGTTGGATGTACTGCCAAATTCTCTGAAACGCCTTTGGAGACGACTTATGGTAGAGAAATGAACATTCAATTCACGGGCAACGGCTCTGGAGGACATTCCTGCAGTCAGCATGCCAATTACACGCTCCCTCAAAACTTGCGATATCTGTGGCATTGTGCTGTGTGATAAAACTACACATTTTAAAGTGAACTTTTATTGTGGCCAGCCTAAGGCACACCTGTGTGTATATATATATATATATATGAGTGAACAGAAGAAAAATCTACATCAAATCAATATTTGGTGCGACCACCCTTTGCCATCAAAACAGCATCAATTCTACACTTGCACAAAATCATGGTTTTTGTAGGCATATAGTCAGGTGTATGATTAAACATTTATACCAAACAGGTGCTAATGATAATCAATTCAATATGTAGGTTGAAACACAATCATTAACTGAAACAGAAACAGCTGTGTAGGAGGAATAAAACTGGGTGAGGAACAGCCAAACTCAGATAACAAGGTGAGGATGCTGAAGACAGTTTACTGTCAAAAGTCCTACACCATGGCAAGACTGAGCACAGCAACAAGGCAGAAGGTAGTTATACTGCATCAGCAAGGTCTCTCCCAGGCAGAAATTTCAAGGCAGACAGGAGTTTCCAGATGTGCTGTCCAAGCTCTTTTGAAGAAGCACAAAGAAACAGGCAACGTTGAGGACCGTAGACGCAGTAGTTGGCCAAGGAAACAGCAGATGAAAGACACATCAGGCTTACTTCTCTTCGCAATCGGAAGATGTCCAGTAGTGCCATCAGCTCAGACCTGGCAGAAACCAATGGGACCCTGGTACACCCATCTACTGTCTGGAGAGGTCTGGTCATGAATGAGCGTCTGCAGGCAACAGTGAAGCATGCTAGAAGTTCCTTGAAAGTCTGGGGCTGCATTTCTGCAAGTGGAGTTGGGTATTTGGTCAGATTGAATGGTCTCCTCCATGCTGAGAAGTACAGGCAGATACTTATACATCATGCAATAACCTCAGGGAGGCATCTGTTTGGCCCCAAATTTATTCTGCATCATGACAACGACCCCAAACATACAGCAAAAGAACTATCTTCAGTGAAAAGAAGAATAAGGAGTCCTGGAAGTGACAGTATGGCCCCCACAGAGCCCTGATCTCAACATCATCGAGTCTGTCTGGGATTACCTGAAGAGAGAGAAGCAACTGAGGCTGCCTGAATCCACAGAAGAACTGTGTTTAGTTATCCAAGATGTTTCGGCCAAACTACCTGCTGAGTTCCTTCAAAAACTGTGCTAGTGTACCTAGAAGAATTGATGAATTGATGCTGTTTTGAAGGCAAATGGTGATCACACCAAATATTGATTTGATGTAGATTTTTCTCCTGTTCACTCACTTTATGTTTTTTGTTAATTGATAAATATAAACTATTAGCATGTCTATTTTTGAAAGCATTCTTACTTTACAGCATTTTCACAACTGCCTAAAACCTTTGCATAGTACTATACACAGCACTGTGCAAAAGTTTTAGGCACCCTATTTTTTTTAGTACAAACTTATAGATATCGTTATAGATGTTTTATTTGATGACGTCTACATGATCAAGTCAGTACAAAAACACATTTTAGATTCCCAAACATTAGTTTTCTGGCACAAAATGAAATGTTACAGAAAAATGTTTGTACGTCATTAAAGAAAGCAGCGTATTACAGTAAGAGACACTTTTCAGACAGTAAACACAATGAAGGCTGCTGGGTTTCACTGCAGAAATAAGAAGCGAGTGCGAAAGTCAAAGTGTCCAGAAGAACTGTGTCTGGTTCTGCAAGATGCTCAATAAAACTTACCAGCTCATTTCCTTATAAAACTGCACACATTGTACCGGAGACTACTGTTTTAATTTATATTTTTTTGTCACAGCAAACATTGACTTTGTTTCATTTACTACTGTTTACTGCTCTTTATGGATTTTTTTTAATGTAGAAATGTTTAATTTCATTATTTTGAAGGCATCTTTGCTCTACAGCATTTCTTTGCATGTGTCTAAAACTTTTTTTTATTTCACCTGTGCTTTTTTTTCTTACCATTCTTGCTATTGTTTATCTTCAATCTTTGTATTTATGTTTTTTATTACCATTTCCTTTATTCTAACCTTGTAAAATTGTATTATGTTTTGTTTACTGTTTTATTTACTAAACTTTATGAAAAACGGTTCGAGTACGCGAGGGCTCTCTAAAAGTTATACACCGAACCTGTAAGGGTTTCTTCAGAGGGACAAGAACCCTGAGGTTCTCACCGCGTGCTCGTGCTGCCGTCTTGTGGTGCAATGCGCGAGCTACATGTTTCAGCACTACAGTTTTTACAGCTACACACATTTCCTGCGGCTCTATTTCAGCACATCAAAATCTATTATCATGAGTAAAAAACAACAACAACAAACAAACAAATAAACAACAACAACAACTCATAATCATTAGCTTTGTTTAAAACAATTAAATGAATAAATAATTAAACAGAAATGGTGATGTGTCACTCTTTTTTTTTAGCCCTTAAGTGTGTCAGATCGATTAGACCGGAAACCCGAAAGTCATGTACATTGTAAATAATTACATTTACTTTTTTCATATTTGCATATGACCACAAGTAATTTGCATATACCATTTTTGTGCAAACGCATACAATACCTCTTCGTGACGTCATACTGCTTGATCCCGTCAAACTGACTGGATCCCAAATAACGGCGTTTTGAAATGGCTTCCTGAATCCCAGTAAACCATTAAGAAGCTGGATTTGAATTATTGTTTATATAGAAATATACTGATATAATAGCCGAATAGTCACCGTGTACATCACAGTGCTGCTGAATTCTGGATTCTGATTGGTCAGAAAGTGTTGATTAAGTAAGGACCCTGCTGAAAAAAGCAATAGAAGCCCTCATAGAATTTGTAATGGTTTTAATGGTTATAATGGGAATCGTATTGGTTTTCATGGAAACTGTAATTGTCCCTGTGGGTCTCTACTGGTAATCTGTTGCCTTCTATTGGTTGCATGTTATGTCTAGTGGATACCACTAAAGCTACACAAATAATAATGGTAATGGCAGTGGTTTTAATGGTTAGCTGATGGTTTGTACTGGTATTTGTAGTGGAAACCAGTAGAATTTCTGTGAGGTTTTCTACTGTGTTTTTTTTTTCCAGCACTCATTTCCTGTAATAACACTTTCTGACATGTTTTATTATTTTTTATACCACAGCAATTTAATAACAATTCCAACATTTTATTTTATTTAAAGAACTTTTAATGAACATTTTATCTATTTATAGTTAAAGATGTATTTTTGTTGTCGTTGTTGTGGAACCTCGGCTGTTCTCACTTACATTATTAGTAGCTGTAAACAGTCGTTCCCTCACCCACCTGTTACCAGGAAAGAAGGGTTGTATAGGGATCATTAAAAAGAAATCATTTATTTTTGGTACTAATGTTATTTTTATAGAAGATATTCTGCCAGTGATCTGCCATATTCGTCATCAACACTGAAAATTTTAGCGCCTGAATGTTAACTGAAGGTTTGTTTATGGTTCATGGTATTCCTAGACATGGACAATCCATTTACTTTTTAATATAGAAAGTGATAATTAGAGAAAGTGCTAATTCATACAGTACATATGTAACATGCATATGTTTTTATGCATGAAAGGGTTGAGTAATCTATTTGTGTTAGTAGTTGACTGTTTTCCTTTGGTAAAGACTATTTCATTGGGTTTTAGGTGCAGGGAGAAGAAGTATTCGTTTCTGTTGGTACTCTTGTACTGCCTGACTGTCTTGCTTGAACTGATTATGATAACAGGTAACACTGAGACACAGAGATGTCCTTCTGATTCTCTTTACTGAATAGTTTTACAACTTTCCTGAGAGATGCAGAGATTTCCGAGACAAGATTGCTTCATTGCTTTTAATAATGAAGGTTGAGTACATGACGAGGTTGCAGTCGTTTTGCATGATCAGGCGACGGGCATCTGTAATGCCACAAGTGTTAGATGTCCACAGCGGCCTCCAGCAATAGACCACAAAGTTCCCATCATCCTGAAATGAGACATGAGTGTTCAGTTTTGGAAAATGGTGGTTGGGTTTATATTTCTGTGAAAAGTATTATTCATGTATTGGTCATGTTAGTAACTAAAATAGTATTTTAAAAAAACCCTGGAGTTTCTCTTTTCTTTCTACCTGTAAGATTGCCTTGTACTCTCGGTTGTTGGATGACAGGAAGTCTCCCTTCTGCAGCTCATCATTCATGGACAAGAGGTTTCTACTCATGGTTCTGAATAGGAAAGGCAGAGTTGTCAGAAAGTCAGGCTCATAGCAAATGATTAATGCAGAAAATCGATAAGGACACTGGGCAAGAATCACACAAGCTGACCTGAAGCTGATCCACATTAATATAAACCTGCAATTTGCAGTTGCACTACTGTCAGAGCTGCTGTTATAGAAAACTAATCAACACCTTTTGTCCAATCACAATCCAGAATTGAACAGCATTGTAGTACAATATTATTTTATTCTCGATATACAAAATGTACTGCTAATGCAGCAACACGTGTATCATGCTTTCATTATTTAAATAAATAAACCAGGTGCACATTTGGGTATAATCATTAAAAATATTTCTCTTACATGTATTTCCTTCCTGATTGTTGGGTTTAATCAGTTTTACTCACCTGCACAGTGAGAGTAACACCAGAGATGAATCAGTGAGCTGCTTTGGAGGTTGGTGTTGAGTGATGGTGGATTTTATGTCCCAGTTTAGGGCAGTAAATAACTGTGATTGACTGCGATTTCTTACAGAGAGCCCGTTTGGAGAGCACAAACATCTGACCAACCTGAAATATTATTTATTATAGTTTTACAAATATAACTAAAAAGATTCTCCAAGCACTAATCCTTTACTGGTTTAGAGTCAGTGCACAATTATAAAAGCCAACTGTCTTGGCTAATCAACTACATTCGGGGCAACAGGATACTAAGATACTAGTGTACGTTTCATGTTTAACAGAAGTGTTCCTTTAAACCCCAGAGATTAAGATAAAGAAGGAACAAAGATTTCATTCTGAGGAACACAATGGCCAGCTCTGGCAACCATGAGTCATAGATAAACTGTTTTATGTGGAACACATTTCTGATTAGTGATAAGGATGTCAATACACCAGAATTATTCTATTATATTATAGATAAAATTATACAAGCCAGTTATAGATTAACAGTCAGCAATCAGTTGACTGCTGACTGAAGACGAAGCAGACCAAAAGTTTATGTACGCCTAGGCTAAAGACAGGAGGAAGCGGGAACATTTTAATAATGAAACTATATATAACTTTACCTGTATATCTGATCATTCATGCAGTTAATCTGACAGCCTATCAGCCAATCATGCCTATAAATAGCAGCAATGCAGTGCATAAAATCATACAGATACGGGTCAATAGCTTCATATAATGTTCATCCAGTTCATCCATCAGTTTGGTTCAGTTTAGTGTCTGCAGCGCCATGGCAGAGAGTCCAAAAAAAAGAAGAAGTACAAAACACACTTCACCTCAGACTACACTAAAGTGAACCCATGCATAATAAGGGTAAAGAAAAACCAACAACGACAGTGTAGCTCGCTGCTCTGTTTGCAGCAGTGATTTCTCAGTTGCCCATGGTGGGTTAAATGACTGTAAAAGACATGCTGAGGTGAGTTTAATGTCATTTGTCCATTAGCATAACTAACGTTATTTTAACTGCTGCTATAAGGAGCTACTGTATTGATGCCTAGGTGATCTAGGTCTGGCCAAACTCCCTGTAGACATGTGTAAAGTAGTTATTGAATTTTAAAAAATGACTCCAAGAGTTGAATAATACAGTAATATAATATAGTATAATATAATACGAAACAAAGTAAGTACATATTTTTGCAGGTTTGGATGTCTGTATTACTTAAAATTAAAACTTAACACAATCTTGTTGCTCAAACTGTGTATAGTACAATATTAAAGTTCGGCCATACTGCAGAAGACAGACGGTCAGCCATATGGTGAGTTGTTTACTCTGAAAGTTTTGCAGTTTGGCAAATTGAATGACACGTTGCCCCTGACAAAGCTGCTAGAGACTGAGCTGTAATTTGTCTGTAATATTCTAGTAATCCTGAAGACCTTAGTAAGCTTGTTCAGGTGTGTTTGATTAGGGTTGGAGCTAAACTCTATAGGACAGTGGACCTCGAGGGCCAGATTTGAAGATCGCTGATCGATCATGTTGGTACAGGTGTACAGCTGGTATGCGTGTCATAAACAGAGCTGTGGTGTTGTTTCTCCTGTGATTAAAGCAGTTAGCGACTAAGTAAGAGATCAAATCTATTCACGCATACCAACTGTATATCTGTACCAACATGATCAATCAGGCTGCTTCTTCATATCTGGTCCCACACCAGAGACATTCAACCTAAAAGGAAGGGGAATTTTCTTGCCCCCATAAAAACTATATAAGAGAAATCTCAATCCTGAAATGTTCTGCATGCACACTATACTTACCCAGGTACCCCCTAATAAACTTAAGACTGAGACTCGAACCCTTCCCATTATAATTTGAGCCTAAAAGTCGAACTGTGAGCAATTTTGAGCATTATATTTGGACTTAAGTTTGAGCAACCTGCATTGGATCACTTGAGATGGAATGACTCGTGTACATATGATCAGTTTTAGAGTTAATCTGGATAATGAAATATTACATTGAGACTGTTTGATCCTCCTTAAAACAAAACGCAATATATTACAACTATTAATACAGTAAATTAATAGTTTTTAATGTAATATTTAACTTGTATATTAATATTAAGTTAAACGTGTATTAAATAAATGTGTAATAAATTATTACACATCATATGAAATAAATCAAAATATCTGTAAGCACTTTTGCGTTTGTTTGTACAGCAGTGTGAAAGCAGAGTAAATGCCTTCATACCACATCCAATGTGATTGGATTCATCAGACTAACTTCACACTGACTGAGTGTTTTGCCTGAGAGTGTAATCTCAGCTCAGAGCTGATTATAATCACAGTTATAACACAGAGACACAGAGACGTCCAGCTGATGCTCTTTAATGATTTATTGACTTTACTGACAGAAATGAAGCTCAGAGAGTTTTCAGACAGGATTGCTTCATTACTTTTTAATTTCTCTTGGTGGATTTCCACACCACATTGCCATCGTTCTCAACCACCAGAATGCCGTCATTCTGCAGAGTCAAACGGCACCTTTTGACGTCCGTCCGGTGGGTGTTGGTGTGCCACACGGGTCTGTCCTTCGTGTACATGACGAGGTTGCAGTCTTCTTGCATGATCAGCCGATGGGCGTCTGTAATGCCGTCAGTGTCGGATGCCCACACAGGACCACAGCCGTACACCACAAAGTTCCCATCCTCCTGAATCAAGACGCGAGAGTTCAATATCGGAAAACACAAGCTGAGTTTATATTTCTGTGAAAAGTTTTTTTTCAAAAAGCAAAGCAGACACTGAGTCTCCATTTTCCCTGTTGTAATTCTACCTGAAAGATTGCCTTGTACTCTCGGTTGTTGGATATCAGGAAGTCTCCTTTCTGGAGCTCTTCATTCATGGACAAGAAGTTCCTGCTCATGGTTCTGAATAGGAAAGACAGAGTTATAAAAAATAAAAAAAATGCAGAAAAATGATAAAAACACTGGACAAGAATCAGTGCACATGCTGACCTGAAGATGTCAATCTTTAGATTTTCACTGTTTCTAAATAATTAATGCCACATTTCTAGTCCTCACAGCTAATAAGCAAGGAATAAAACACTTGTGGGCACACTGTAATAGCTTTCTTTTTTCTCTCTCCTGAACCTAATATGACAAAAACGCAGCTTGTCATGTTACCTAGAAACCGCAAAGAAGCGTAAACTCCTCTGTCCTGAAAATGTCAGAAAACTTAAAGTTACAGCTTTACCTTTGACTGATACAAAGTGCTGACACTGGAGACTCCTTCCATAAATGTTACACAGTCACCTCCTTACAGTAAAATTCCCAATATCAGCTATTACACACATTTTTAATCAGTTTATGAGGAGCGTCTGCTGTACACGTCCCTGTGAATGAGCTGTTACCATAGAAACGGTAAGGTATTAGAAAGAGTGCATTAATATAAACCTGTGATTTGCAGCTGCACTACTGTCAGAGCTGCTGTTATAGAAAATTCATCAACACCTTCTGACCAATCAGAATTCAACAGCACTGTAGTATAATATTGCTTTATTTTTGATTTACAAAATGTTCTGTTAATATATCAGCACATCTTTTTTTTTTGCTTTAAATATGTGAAGTAATAAACCAGGGACACATTTGGTATAATTATTAAAAATGTAAATCCTAATGATTAAAAAACTTATTTAAATTATTTTTTACATTATTTACATTCCTTCCTGACCGTTAGGTTTAATCAGTTTTACTCACCTGCACAGTGAGAGTGAAAGCGGAGATGAATCAGTGAGCTGCTTTGGTTTGCTTTATGATGAGTGATGGGGTTTATATGGACAGACTGAGACAGTTTAGGAGTTTATGGCTCTTACTCTCATTGGCTGGGGTTTCATACAGACCGCCCATTTGCAGATCGTAATCATGACAAACATGATAAAGCAGAAATACTATTGCTTACGGTAGCTGTAAAGTGGATTTAACAGAATGTCTTGCAACAGTGATTAGTTCAACATTCTGCTGAATTGGTACAAATTACAATGATGATTGAGATATTTACATTGAGGCAATACACAGGTTAGAGAAGAGACACGTTGTATTGCATTAAAAATTCTTGATCACCTTCACGCTATGTCAGTATCTGAAATATCCACAAATATCTGGCTGTACTCAGGACTCTCTGGTGGATAAGATACACTGCCAGTTGTCTACTCTATACACATACTGGCATAGGTTATTGTTTCCTGTTTGTCTGTAGTAGGTAGCTTTTTTTTAAATTCTTATTAGCCATGGTGATTTCTTTAGCCCTGATTGAATTAGTGAGGAAATGCTTGTGGTATTAGCACCAGTGTATTGTACACATATTTGGTGGATTTAGCACACTGTGATGTTTCAGTCCATCACTCACTGGTCATCAGCATTGTAACTTATGGGAAGCCGTAGTGCTCCTATACACCAGACGTTAAAGACTCTTCCAGCTCCTGCTTGCTGCTGAATGTTGGAGCTAGTATGCTAACATAAAACAGTAGCGTGTTGTTTTAAATCCCTGTAGCCTCCCCTGATTCAAGATAAAGAGGAAGATACTCTTTGTGTGCTTGATTTAGTTTAAATGTTTGAACTCGTAATGCAATATAAGCAGTGTTTTATGGTGAATAACTCACTTTATTATGCAGTCATATCATTATGGCTTATAAAGATTTATAGTATAGTATAGTATAGTATAGTATAGTATAAACCAGACACAATTTCAGGCTCCACATTTGTTCAGGGCTAAACTGGAGGCTATAAACTTCAGTTACTTGTTAGTTACTGTACATTAGCCCTGTAGAGTCATTCATTCTGAGGAACCAAGATGACGCATATCCTCCTCTGGTCAGCGCTCGCGATCATGAGTCACAGAAATTCTTTTCTATAGAATAAATGTTTTAGGATTAGTGATAAGGATCTCAGTACACCAGACCAATTATACTGTAGATAAAACAAGTTATAGTTTAACATTCAAGTTTACTTTCTTGTCAAATACTGAGTACATGAGAAACAATGAAATTCTTGTGCCACAGTGGCGCGCCCATACAGAAACATAAAGTGCATTACAAACAACAGATATAACATACAACACAGAAACATAGGGATAGAGTTAGACAAGTCTGACTGCATGTAGAATGAGCAGGGCAGATGGAGTGACAGTGTAGAAGAGTTTAGGAGGGAACTGTGCGAATTGAGGGGGGGAAGGAAGATTAATGTTATAGAGTGTGTAGTGCAAATAGAGATAAAACTGTATGAGGAATGATATTAGAGAACATCATCAAATTGTGCAAATTGACACATAAAGTGCGGTAGTGCAAAATGTACGTGTTGAGGTAAGGAGTATGATATATGTGAAATGGGCATGGTTCTGGTGAGGTGAAAGAAAGGCCAGCATCAGTTAACGCCTGCTGCTGAGGAATTTTAAAGCCTGGGAAGTAAGTAAAGCTTTATTTATATAGCACCTTTTAAAACAATGTTTACAAAGTGCTTTACAGAAGACATATACATACTAACCCCATTTCAATAATAAAAGTTTTTTTTTCTAAAATGCAGTAAAAACAAAAATCTGTGATTTGTCAAGTCTCTTGAAACTTTAATTAACTGACCAAAGTATAAAGAAAAGATATTCAGTGTTTTCACTGACCAACTTAATTGTATTTTGTAAATATAAACAAATTTAGAATTTGATGCCTTCAACACACTCAAAAAAAGTTGGGACAGAGGCAAAATAAGACTGAAAAGTTTATAGAATATTCAAGTTACACCATTTTGGAGGATCAGGTTAATTGGTAACGGGGGAGGGTATCGGGATTGGGCATCCACAAAAAGCTCAGACTTTACAAACAAGGATGGGTCGTGGCTCACCCCTTTGTGCCAAACTTCATGAGAGAATAGTCAGTCAGTTCAGAAAGAACATTGCTCAATGCAAGATTGCAAAGAATTTAGGTTTCACCATCTACAGTGCATAATATTGTGAAAAGATTCAGGGAATCTGAAGAAATCTCATTGCGTAAAGGGCAAGGCCTGAAACCACTGTTGAATGTGAGTGACTTTTGAGCCCTCAGGGATCAATGCCTGAGAATGAGCAGTGTAGAATAGAATGGGCTAAGATTCCTCAGGAACGCTGCCAGAAGCTGGTGTCTGGCTATGCATCTTGTTTGTTGTTTGTTGAATAATTTTGAGACTGGAGAAGTCATTATAAGTTGCAGTTTCAGTTGAATTTGGGGAAACCACTTGAAGCATTTGTTGTGTTGAAATATTTCAATGGCTTTTGTTTGATTTGTTCATTGCAAACAGCTGAACGTCAGTAAATGTTGCCAATAAACCTGATTTGCAATGAGGATTGAATAATTTCGATTGCAACTGTATTTATTTAATTGAATAAAGTACAGTACATTTTCCTGGTACAGTCAGTAGTGTTTATTTTTGTAACAGACTTCAGCAATATTTTACTTTGAGTGATGTGTTTTCATTCAGTATCGACTTTAAATTGGTTATCCACAGTTACCGCCCAACTTAGTTATCGGTATCTGTAAAATCCACTATCGGTCGACCTCTAGACTGAAGCGTGTGTTTCTTGAGTGATATCAGCTCCAGTGAGGAGCAGAATTAAGTCCGAGGCTGCTATTTGACAGTTTGATGTAACCACAATACGTCTGAAAATACTGACTGAATACATACTGAAATGTATGTTTTAGCTGTAAATACACTCAAAACACTACGGGATGAGGGTAGATTGTTCTAAGAAAAAAACTTAGCTTGAAAGATGATTGGCTCAGAGAAAGAAGGTAAAAAGTCAACAGTCACAGCATGCATTCCGTTTCACTATCCTAAAACACACACACACACACACACACACACACACACACACACACACACACACACACACACACACACACACACACACACACTGTGAATGAGAGAACCAAAAGCAGATCATTAGGATTAGCCAACACCGCCCCCTGCTGTTCAGTAAGAAAAATGACTCCTTCTTGTGTTTGTGGTGTGTAATGAAAATTCAGACAGGAAATGGTCAGCAATTAGTAACTAAACCCTGGAAGTTTGTTCTGATTGGCTGTTGAGAGAGAGAGAGAGAGAGCGAGAGAGAGAGAGAGCGAGAGAGAGAGAGAGAGAGAGAGAGAGAGAGAGAGATCTATTTTAGGACTATTTTACAAAATTCAACTTTACAGTAAGTGCGGTGTAAATGTTATGGTATGGCAGCCTTAACATTAAAACCACTGGCAGGTGAAGTGAATAATTGATTATCTTGTTACAATGCCACCTGTCAAGGGGTGAGATATAATAGGCAGCAAGTGAACAGTCAGTTCCTGAAGTTGATGTGTTGGAAGCAGGTAAAATGGGCAAGTGTAAGCATCTGAGCGTCTTTGACAAGGGCCACATTGTGATGGCTAGACGACTGGGTCAGAGCATCTCCAAAACAGCAGGTCTTGTGTGGTGTTCCCGGTATGCAGTGGTTAGTACCTACCAAAAGTGGTCCAAGAAAGGACAACCGGTGAACTGGCGACAGGGTCATGGGCTCCCAAGGCTCATTGATCCACGTGGGGAGTGAAGACTAGTCCGTCTGGTCCGATCCCACAGAAGAGCTACTGTAGCACAAACTGCTGAAAAAGTTCATGCTGGCTCTGATAGAAATGAGTCAGAACACACAGAGCATCACAGCTTGCTGCGTACGGAGCTGTGTATCTGCAGACCGGTCAGAGAGCCCATGCTGACTCCTGTCCACCACCCAAATCTCTTACAACGGGCACGTGAGCATCAGAACTGGACCATGCAGCAATGGAAGAAGGTGGCCTGGTCTGATGAATCACATTTTCTTTAACATCATGTGGACGGTCGGGTGTGTGTGCGTCACTTACCTGGGGAAGAGATGGCACTAGGAGGGACTATGGGAAGAAGGCAAGCTGGCGGAGGCAGGGTAATGCTCTGGGCAATGTTCTGCTGCAATGTACCTAGACGCCACATTCTTTATTTTAGCCATTTTACGAAACATGTCAGTGAGTGAGAGGCGGCATCTTGTGTTGGTATTCAGAGCTGAAAAAAACCCAGCACACAATTATACTGCAGTTTTGTGGCATAATTTACTACAGAGTGCAATTAATGTAGTTTAACTAACAGCCATCTTGAGTAACTAAGCGACTGAGCCTCAGCTAGCAGCGAGCTAGTGTTACTATGTTCACTAATCTGTTGCTCTGTTAAACTAATCTGTTCAGTAGCATGTTTGCTAAAAAGCTAACATATTTTATGGGAAATAGGTGTAATCTGGAGCTCTATACCAAAAATTCTGTGTAAATTCTACTCAAAGAGGGGTATATTATATCTACATCTATTCTAATTCGTTATTCATTTAATCTTATATTAGTTTAATCTTAAGTAGTTAGCTGCTAGCTAGCCGTCTTCCTTTAAACTGTACAACTTAACCGCATCCATTTTATAACATTTACACAGCAGAAATATAACTGAACATAAAGATAAAACATTACTGACCTTATTAAAGCAAAATAGTGTTCCAGCTGGGATGGGGCAGTAGATGGAGCTGTGAGAGAGAGAGAAAGAGAGAGAATGAGCCGAGCTTCACTTGTTTTGCAGCAGAACAGACCGTTTGTGACGCACTTTTCAAAGTTAAGACGTTTAAAGGATATCACATATCGTCATTACATAAAATATTAAAATATTAGTTAAATTGGGGCGTGTGATAGTGGTGGGTGGAAGTGGTAAAATGAGGATATCCAGTTTTATTCCTTATCACATGTGTAAAATTCCTTATTTTAATTTTTAAATATTAAAAATAATATCACTTCAAAATAAGATATATTACTACAATTAGTAAGAGTTCATACAGATTATATCTGAGTCATCTGTAACACCATGGCCTGTGATTAGCAGCGAAGTGCTCTATGTTTAAGAACATAAAAATATATTAATTCAAAACAACAGCAACACGGTCTTTAACCGCGGTATGTTAACAAGGCAGGAAACAATAACTGACCACACCAATCCTCAAATATTAGTGGATTTTTATTTTTTTTCAACAACATTGATGTAACTATATGTACATATTACATACACATGCCGTATATAAATGTTTTAAATCAGTGCATTTATTGGCTACTAATGAACAGTTCTGTCTCTCTAACTCTATGGATTCAAATTGCCTGGAAGAACTTCTTGGAACTATCTGAGGTCTGAGGTCTACATGAATCACCTGACAACCAAGTGTATTCAACTTCCATTGAAGCTTACCATCCGACCCTCATTCTGCGGGCCAGAGTTCGAATCCTGACCTCGACCGCACTATTTCAACTCACCTTTCTCACACACCTTCACATCCTTTAATAAAACATAAATAATCCTGAGCCCCTGTGTCTGTGTTCTGCATTTGGGTCCGCTCGTCCCGGCGTTCTTCATAACACTCCATCATCCTACTAGAACAAAAGACAGCTCATTTGTCTGCAGCATGCTGACTGCGATATCATACTGTGTTTCTAAAAATTACGGAAAAATGATGCACTGCTACTCTTCTTCCTACAGAAGTGGATGGAGGACACATCTCACGTCTAATTTTTTTGGCACAAGCAGCGGAATTGAAAACATTGAACGAAGCATGTAAGTATGCTGAGGGAAATCAGTCAACAGCTACACTGACAGTGGATATGCATTTGGGGTCAGCAATGGAGTCGAGCCCAAGCCACCTTTAAGGATGGCATCTGGTATGGGTAACCTTTGTTTACCAATGTAGCGAATCTAGCTCAAATGGGTGAAATATATCTATAGCTCTAATCGAAGCGTGTTCTGATTAAGTATGGATATAAATCGACCATGAAAGGGAATGTTATATTAATTACTGTAACCTAGCTCTAGAATTAAATGCGAAGCAGCTTGATCTGTTTGTCCACCAAACTTACCAGGGCAATCTTCGTATTACTCTAAGAGAATAAATTATTCTTCTCGCCACGAAGCATAGTTTATTCTAAGTTAACAGAAATACAGCGCGTAGCGAAGAGCAACGTTAAAAGTGAACCTTGTCATAAGTAAAAGCAGACGATCCAGCGTGATAACCATGGATTTTAATAACTACGTAAAAACTACCGATATATACAACTAGGTACAAACAAATAATACATATATACAGGGTAAGTGAAAGGAACAGAAGGAAAAGTAATGGAAGTAGCAATGGCAGAACACACAACAGTTTAACCTCGAGAATCAGCAAATGAATTCGAATTCAACTTTTTAACAAAAGTGGCTCTGACTTAAAGGACACCTCTATAGATCAATTGGAATTATACTTGCGTTAATTTTATGCCGTTCACGAGGGTCCTTGGTTCGTAGATTTAGCGAGGAGTTTGCTGGTTCTTCGGCGTCGGTAGAGTAGGGGTGAACGGAGTTGAGTCTCGCCCGAGGATGAAGAATATGGTGATTGCCACGTGGTTTCACGAGACAAAGGAGAGTCCGGAGGAATGCCGGAAACGGAAGGCGGCAAGGTGAGAAGTAGGAAGAGGGTGAGAAAAAGCGAAGGAGCGAGCCAGCGGGGGACGCGTGTCACGGTCTTTTATGGACAATGCCAATGTACACGCCTCTCTGAGCTGCTGGCGAATCCAAAGAGAGATGAGAAAGTTCTGGGGGAAAACTTCTTTGGTCTGTCCCAGAACGGGTCGCATGTCAGGGCGGGGTTTGTGTTAAGTTTGGATCAATATGGTATTTGATAAAACATGGAAAAGTATAGAATGATACATCCTATCGTCTTGTAGTATGTATCATTAATTGGCATATTATGAGACAATGATTTTGGTACCAAACTTCAAGGAGATTATGATATCTTGGACAGTGTAGGATCATTAGACATAGTTACAGACAACTTAAAAATTAGCTTTTCGCTCAAACTATATAAAATTGCTACAACTAGGTTATCTGGACATACAACACATGCATATACGAATACATCATAACTACCTAGGGATATGATTACAGGTTACATTCAAGAGACATGTTCACTGTGTGTGTGCGTGAGTGTGTGCATGTCCAGAAGAGGGGGCTGGCGTTCTTCTAAAGTCACAACGGTCCTTTGGTCACCTCAGGGTGACCTTCTAGGGAGGAGGTTCTTTGCTAGACCGGTTGGCTCCGATGTTAATCTCTGAGGTCGTAAACTGAGATTAAATCGAAGATTTACGGGCCCTGGGGTCGGGAAATGGTGGATCCTTGTTGACGAACTAATCTTGAAGTTTCCCAGACGTTCAGTCATCAAAGGTTTCTTTTATTGCGGGAGTAGGTCCTGTGTGGGTTCCCAAAGAGTCTCCTGAATTCCAGAGTTGCATCTGGTCAAAGAAGGCCTCTCGGGTTATTCTGGGTCACTTAAAGGAATGAAACTTTATATGTTTCACTTGGGTTAATGTAGAAATCAGTTTGGGCACCCCGATACGTTACACCAAAGTGTATGTTTTATGCTAGGTTGACACATGGAGTTGACCACGTGACAAAAGGAGGGATAGTGTCGCAGGTAAAAAACAAAAAAACAAACAAACAAACAAACAAACAAAAAAACACTGCATGATCTGTGCCCAGAACAACACCAGTTGAAGCCAGCAAATGCCAGTGAGCACTCAAAAACAGCCCACAGAGCCATTCAAATATCTGCAAATGGATTTCATTGAGCTTTCACCCAGTGAATGGAAAAATACTGTTTGGTAAAAGTGGATATGTTTGCAAAGTGGGTTGAGGCATTTCCTACTAACAAACCTGACGCCAGCAGGGTAGGAAAAGCACTGGTGAGAGAAACAATCCCAAGGTGGGGAATCCCATGCAGGATTAATAGTGACAACAGGCCACATTTCGTAATTTCAGCCCTAAAAACAGTGAGCACGTATAGGCTTTGATCAGAAACAACACTGAGGAGAGGAAAGAGAGAATGGTATGGTAAAAAAAACAAACGTAAAATGCTGGGCTGGCACCAGGTTGAACTGGGTGCGGACGCTTCCCTTGGTCCTGATGCAGTTGAGAACCAGGTCTAGAGACAGATCGGGATTAAGCCCATTTGAGATTTTGTTTGGGTGACGATGGTCATGAACATGGTGATAGGGCCCCTGGAAGGAATCAGCACCCTCTACTGCCCAATGTGATGATGAAATGTTGCGTTATTGCATTAACCTCTCTTCTGTTCTCAGAAATATACACAAACAGGTGAAGGAGGCTCTGCTCAAAGAGGCTGCTGGACAACTACATAACCTCAAAGACTACAGGAGGAAGAGCTGGAAAACTCCATGCTGGAGAGGACCATACCAAGTGCTCCTGATCGCACCAGCTCCAGTGAAGATCACAGAAAGAGTCGTGTGGATACATGCCAGCCACTGCACACGAGTAGAAATCGACAACCAGCCAAGGAGACTTCCAAGCTCTGAGTTTTTTTGTGATTATTGCGGGCAAAAAAGCTTGATTTTGCTGCAGCTTTTTTCAAAATTTGCGATACAATTTGCAGAGTTATTTGTGATTTTGTTTGCGGAAAAATACTTGAATTTGGTGAAATTGCAATTGCGTGAAATAGTTTTGCACGCTCTTTCACAGTGAGGTTTTTTTTGGTAAATGAGACCTTTTAGCTGTACTCATGTTTGACGCACGTGCATCGTAGATGGCTTTGGCTGAATGCGTGTTGTAATGACGTCACACGACGCGTCTTGGCCAAAATCGCCCAAATCTGCAGAAAATCTGCTGTAATTGAGGAGTTTCCTTGATTTTGCATTAATTTCTGCAATCACAAAATCGCTAAATCCTGGAGGGACCCAGCCCGAGAAGCAAAGTCACTCCTGGAGTAAAAGGATGCATTTCTTCCAGTCACTGAGAAATGCTGTGCCGTCTGAAATAAAATAATCCTCATATATTATCTAAAGGTTTAGCTTAAATTAACAGTTGTTGTATTTTTAAAATGCAATGTTGAATACCAAATTTTGAATTTGAACTGTACACACGTTCTGTTCATTCGTTTTTGGTTTCAAAATTGAAAAACAAAATATAAATGACGACGGGTTCGTTAATCTTTTGTTTTAATAATGGAAATTAAATTACTAATTAACTATGCTTAAAAGTAATTTTTGCTCAAAACTGCAACATATTTCAAATATGCCTCATTTATACTTTCTTCCACTCTTATTTTTTTTTTAGTTTGAGTTATTTCGTTTTATGGCATGCTCGCATAACCCGAGTGTAATTTAACTCAAACATGTTGCTTCACTCCGAGAAGTTCAAAGGCAGTAAGAGGGTTACAGTTATAACAGTCACAAGCCTGTTATAGGAATTGTTATCTTGCTCACCACTGGGGGCAGTAAGGGGCAACATGTTTTTATATACAGCCGTGGTCAAAAGTTTTGAGATTTACACAAATATCAATTTTCACAAAGTCTACTGCTTCAGTGTCAAAAAGATCTTTTTGTCAGATGTTACTGTTACTGAAGTATAATCACAAGTATTTCATAAGTGTCAATGGCTTTTATTGACAATTACATGAAGTTTATGCAAAGAGTCATTATTTGCAGTGTTGACCCTTCTTTTTCAAGACGTCTGCAATTGGCCCTGGCATGCTGTCAATCAACTTCTGGGCCACATCCTGACTGATGGCGGCCCATTCTTGCATAATCAATGATTGGAGTTTGTCAGAGTTTGTGTGTTCTTGTTTGTCCACCCGCCTCTTGAGGATTGACCACAAATTCTCAATGGGATTAAGGTCTGGGGAGTTTCCTGGCCATGGACCCAAAATGTCGATGTTTTGTTCCCCGAGCCACTTCGTTATCACTTTTGCCTTGTGGCAAGGTGCCCCATCATGCTGGAAAAGGCATTGTTCGTAACCAAACTGTTCTTGGATGGTTGGGAGAAGTTGCTCTCTGAGGATGTTTTTGTGCCATTCTTTATTCATGGCTGTGTTCTTAGGCAAAATTGTGAGTGAGCCCACTCCCTTGGCTGAGAAGCAACCCCACACATGAGTGGTCTCAGGATGCTTTACTGTTGGCATGACACAGGACTGATGGTAGCGCTCACCTTTTCTTCTCCGGACAAGCTTTTTTCCAAATGCCCCAAACAATCGGAAAGGGGATTCATCAGAGAAAATGACATTACCCCAGTCCTCAGCAGTCCAATCCCTGTACTTTTTGCAGAATAGCAGTCTGTCCCTGATGTTTTTCCTGGAGAGAAGTGGCTTCTTTGCTGCCCTTCTTGACACCAGGCCATCCTCCAAAAGTCTTCGCCTTACTGTGCGTGCAGACGCACTCACACCTGCCTGCTGCCATTCCTGAGCAAGCTCTGCACTGGTGGTGCCCCGATCCCGCAGCTGAATCAACTTTAGGAGACGGTCCTGGCACTTGCTGGACTTTCTTGGGCGCCCTGAAGCCTTCTTCACAACAGTTGAACCTCTCTCCTTGAAGGTCTTGATGATCCGATAAATGGTTGATTTAGGTGCAATCTTACTAGCAGCAATATCCTTGCCTGTCAATCCCTTTTTGTGCAAAGCAATAATGGCTGCACGTGTTTCCTTGCAGGTAACCATAGTTAACAGAGGAAGAACAATAATTTCAAGCACCACCCTCCTTTTAAAGCTTCCAGTCTGTTATTCTAACTCAATCAGCATGACAGAGTGATCTCCAGCCTTGTCCTCGTTAACACTCTCACCTGTGTTAACGAGAGAATCACTGACATGATGTCAGCTGGTCCTTTTGTGGAAGGGCTGAAATGCAGTGGACATGTTTTTTTGGGATTAAGTTCATTTTCATGGCAAAGAGGGACTTTGAAATTAATTGCAATTCATCTGATCACTC
The DNA here is from genome assembly GCA_023630585.1 of Cranoglanis bouderius. Classification (NCBI taxonomy): domain Eukaryota; kingdom Metazoa; phylum Chordata; class Actinopteri; order Siluriformes; family Cranoglanididae; genus Cranoglanis; species Cranoglanis bouderius. The sequence goes on along the minus strand of CM042557.1, from coordinate 1,726,086 downwards.
TTCATAACATTCTGGAGTATATGCAAATTGCCATCATAAAAACTGAGGCAGCAGACTTTGTAAAAATTAATATTTGTGTCATTCTCAAAACTTTTGGCCACGGCTGTAAGTCAAGTCATATGGTAGAAGGAGAGGATGTGGCATGCAAAAGCTAAAGCATGGCCTTGCCATATGCTTCTTGAGTCCTTGTTGGGAAACCTGTGTTTTAATGCTCAATTGAAAAAAGGACTTTTTGTGTGTTACCTGGAGGATTATGGTCTCTGACCCTACATAGGCTTCTCTTCAATTCATCAAGCAAATATCACCTTTGTACAGTTGTTCCATGACCTTTGAGGCTTGAGAATAACATGAAAATGGATTAAGATATCAAATCGGCTGGAGGATTTGGATGGAGGACACTGGACATTGTGAGAACTTGGAATTCAGATAAGACTTTATTCCCTCCATTGCAGCTAATTCATCATTCATGGACATTCATGATCCGTCTTCAATTCTATTTACGTTTTGGTTTTCTTTGTGTGTTTTGATTTGGTGAGAATAATGTTGCTATGCTTACTTGATTTTTTACTAAATACAAATATGATATTTCGCATTCAATGACAGTCTCTGATCTGTTTTACGCTTTGTTAAACGGATTATGTTATTGCAGTAGGTTACCTTTTATAAATAAGTTGTATGACTAGTTTTGGGTTTAGTTAAATCAGAAACGGTTATACAGTGAGGGAGGAGGACATGTCCACCGGGAAAATTAGCCGGGTTTTTCACCGTGATAAAGTTAGTTTCAGGTTCGATATTCACTGGATATTCACTTTCCCCTGCCCTTGTTCTATAAAGGCGACAGTCTTACACACATATCAATACCACCAGGGGCGCCATGCACCTATTTTTTTTTTTTTTGAGGGGGCACAGTGTGCACAACAAACAGAAACGTGTTCACAAATACAGACGTTAAAAGCAATATTCTATGTATTATATATTTATACATCGAACAAATTGAAGCTCCTTTCCTTTCCTTTGATTAAATGTTTTGGATAACTTTCAAGTTCTGTCTGAATGGGACCTCTCTTAATGTAATTCTCCCTGGCCTGTCGATCTTTTGGGATAATGAAGTCTGAATCTTCTTCTAAAGAGGCAAAGCAAGTAATACAACACGTATTAGTCAAACAGCCTCCTCCCTTGTCTCTAAATAACCAAGCTAGCCTTTCCTACCTGGTACAGTATCAGTGACTGTCTCCCCTTGCTCATCTGCAACCTCCTGCCTTCCTCCTATCTGCCTGCTGACATCTACAGTCATGTGATCAGAAGATGAGAGCATTATTTAAAAAAAAACACATCATGGTACCACTTCACAAAAGTACTATTTGTTACATAATAAATGCTTTAAAAATTTTAAACTAATAATGACATATTTTAGTTAGCTCCAGCATTTATAGTTACAGCATCTACTAATCTTGCTTAATGTTAATTAAGTAAACTTATGATTGTTTATTGCTTAGTTAATAATGTCGTAATTGTACTTTCTTAACATACTATTTTATTGTTAAAATTTAACAGTTTAACAATAAATAAATAATACAATCCTATCGTACAGTGTTACAGACATTACAGTGCTCTGATTTCTAGGCACCAAAACCACAATGACCTGTCAATATGTACAATTTGTGTATATTTTATGGGCTGATATATGTGCGTACATACTACCTTCAGTACTACTGTAGATCCAAGTGCTCGATCCTGCCTGTGCCTGATCACTGGACCTATCTCTGCTTGTACTTGGGGATAATTGATCTAAAATGAATAAATAAATAAAAATACAGGAAGGCAGGCAGATAGAGATGAGGAAATAATAGATGCAAAATATCACTGCAACACAGATTATGGCTTAACATTAACACTTTTTCTGTTCGTAACCTCTTGAAATCTCTAACTGTGGTTGTTGTTGTTTCTTGAAGAATGAGTTTATTTTTCTTGGTGCCATGATCCTAGAAATATACATTAACGTTGAGAGACAGATTGATTTTGAAGTATCTCCTTTGTACGCAATGAGGGTAAACTGCACATTACCTCTGGCTTTGTGTGTAGAAGTTTTGTGATCTTTTCGTGTATGAGGGTTTTTTGCTGATGACGCTGTAATTTCTTCAGAGAGAAAAAACAAAAACGTTCAGCCGCGAGCCTACGACCGCGCACAGATTCTGATCACATCATCAGCCGGCGCTGTTGCGTCTGCAGCGTGGTATAGGCCCTGCCACCTGATTAAAGTGTGTAAAGCTTAGCATGATAAAAACGCCAAAAAAAAATCTCGAAAAGTGATAATATTGAGAATATAAAATCCACTTTTCTCAAAAATCTGAGGGGGCCCGTGACCCCTCAGTTTGAATGGGCATGACGCCTCTGAATACCACCATTAGTTTTAATAATATTCAATTATTATATATGGACATAAAACCTTTACTCAAAAGTGCCAACGTGTATTAGAGCTGCATATTTACACCTGAGAATGTTCAGAGAATGCTCACCTAAATGTGTTAGAGACATAATTCACCTAAATGTTTGTTTTTTTTCCCATTCCAAAAGTTGTAGTAGTTTCCCAGAGGCCAGACTGATGTACTATACAGGAGAGATTTGGCCAATACCTCCCTTTATACAAATACAGTACTCAATTATTTTAATAGGTCAGGTATCTCATTGTGAGCCTGCTACAGCCTTTAGAATGTAAAGAGTGTGTTTTTAAATTACTTCTTTATGTATAAGTAATTAATGCGTGGACAACGTCGACGTTCTGGGCCGGATCTACACTGTAAAAAATTGCCAAATTAACAGTAACTTACTTGCAACAATTATCCAGTAGTTGCTGTATTTCATACAACAGTAAAATTACTGTAACACTAACTACAGATATACTGTACAACTGAAAACAGCATTTCACTGTAACTTTTTTTACCATCTTGAAGTACAGAATTATACCGTAACTTTTAATAATACTGTATAGTAATATACAGTTATGACATGTTATTTTAATTTCATTTATAGTGCTACCGTATAAACTGTAGAATATGTAGAAAATGTAAACTGTTGATGGGAAATAGGAAAAAGGACAACTGAAGATTTAACTGCACAAAATAAGTTTATTGTGTATTTTTAAACTACACATTAGTAATAATAATAATGCAATATAATACAATAAAAATCTGTTTTAAAACAAGACCGATTAATGATTAAAAATTAATAATTAAAAAACCTGAACCGCACAGAAGAAATGTTTACGGTGACATCAAGTTTTGTGACGAGCCTGTGACACCTGCAGAGCTGTTGTTTAATAACGTTTTTGTTTTTTTTGTTTTTTTTAATGCCAGAGCTGTCTGTGTGTTTTAGATGTCTTTCATAATAATGCATGAGGCCGGGCAGAGCACAGCTGTAAGAGTCTTACTAAAATTAATAATTAAATTACTGAACAATTCATGTATCAAAAATTATCCTGAACACAACAGCAGAATATAGAAAACAAGACAGGTGAGGAAGAAGGCCAGGTGAGGAAGAAGGCCAGGTGAGGAAGAAGGCCAGGTGAGGAAGAAGGCCAGGTGAGGAAGAAGGCCAGGTGAGGAAGAAGGCCAGGTGAGGGCGTGGTGATGGAAGGGGAAAAGGGTGACAGCACTTCTGATTATCCTGTAAGAAATAAGCACAAATCAGTCACTGAGGCAAAACATACAACTAATCATCAAAAAATCCCAACTCACATTATCAACACCTTTAAATGAGAGGTAAAAGTTTGTGCATATCTGACCCCACAGCGACCGAAAAATTAACTTTAGAGGGTTAAATAACAAACGATTAGTTAATTCTGACCTTAAGAGGCTACATATACTATCTATCTTTATAAAATCACATTTACTAATCAAGTATTTTAAGCTATTAACATGAATGAAATCCTCTTTTAACTTACAGACACAGTGACTCGAGGCAAAGGTTCTCTCAAAGCTGCTGAGAGAACTGAAGTTTCCTTCACAAAATAGCAGTTTGTGGTTGTTTTTCCCGCTCAGTTCGTATTACTGTATTTAAACATACAGTAACATTTCCCAAACTACATTGAAATCTACAGTATCATACAGTATCACAGCTTATACACTAGGAAAATGTTGAGAATAAATTAAATACCTTGAATATCAAAGTCGTGGTCAGTTATTCTAAACTAACAATAAAGTTATGCTACTAGAATTCCTGTATGCATAAAAATATTAAGATTTATTCCTCACCAGATGACGAAGCACGTTCCAGGTCGGCAGAGAAGACGACATGATGCACCGACACGACGAGTATTGGACACGACAAAAAAAGCTCTTTCAAATGTGCTCTCATGCACCTGCCCCCCACTGACAGAAATTAAAGGAGAAGTTCACTTCCAGAATAAAAATTTCCTGATAATTATTCCCTGATAATAAACAAAGACTAACAAACATCGTTATTGTACCTTTTTTTGTTGTTGTTGTTGTTGTACAGGGCGTTTGTTAGTCTTTGCATGTTTGCTTTGTAAACACTGGGTCGGTAACTCCGCCCATGTCACGTGTGACCTTGCCAACGTGATTATGTAATGCGCGATGTTTTCTGCAAGAATATTTGGCTAGCAATTTTACCTGCAAAATTTTTGTGTGGTTTCTTTCGCGGGCAATTTGCACTACTGTATTTAAACGTACAGTAACTGATAATTTCCCAGAATGCATTGAAAATCTACAGTAACATACTGTAAACTGTGTACACAGTAAGGAACGGTTGAGAATACAACAATAATACTGTGAAAACAACAGAAATCATTTACAGTTCATATACAGTACTCAATTATTTTAATAGGTCAGGCATCTCATTGTGAGCCTGCTACAGCCTTTAGAATGTAAAGTGTGTGTTTTTAAATTAATTCTTTATGTATAAGTAATTTTAATTAATGCGTGGACAACGTCGACGTTCTGGGCTGGATCCAGGCATGGGCAGGAGTGGGCTGAGCCCACCCAAACGTCTGTCTTGCCCACTCAATCAAAACTTAGTCAAAGTCAACATTAATCTTTTATTTTTTTATGATTTGTGTATTGGTTAAAAGCAGTCTGAGGCGGACTTGTGTGTTGAGAAGTTGGAGGACGGGCTGTAGACTGTAGACTGCCCCAACCAATCACAAAATAACTCCAGAAAATTGCAGTACTTTTCTATGTTTTTATTGGCTGAAAGCAATTCTACACTCATGAGGCGGCTTCATTCACCTTCTTTAGCTGGCAAGTACCGGGCATGTCGACGTTTTAACTCAGTGGGTGGAATTGCCAGACGGTCCCTTAGGCAACTTGTGCCGTGATACCGAGTCTGAACATTCTCAGGTGTAAATATGCAGCTCTAATACACACTGGCACTTTTGAGTAAAGGTTTTATGTCCATATATAATAATTGAATATTATTAAAACTAATGGTGGTATTGATATGTGTGTCGCCTTTATAGAACAAGGGCAGGGGAAAGTGAATATCCAGTGAATATCGAACCTGAAACTAACTTTATCACGGTGAAAAACCCGGTTCATTTTCCCGGTGGACATGTCCTCCTCCCTCACTGTAACCCTCTTACTGCCTTTGAAAAGCATGTAATGAACTTCATTGAGCATGCCACAAAATAACTCAAAGAGAAGAAAGTATAAATGTGGCATATTTTAAATATTTTGAATTTATGAGCAAAAATAGCTTTTTAAACACAGTTAATTAGTAATTTAATTGTCATTATTAAAACAAAAAATTAATGAACGCGTCATTTGTATTTTGTTTTCCAAAACCAAAGACGAATGAACGCAACGCACACGGACCGTTAAGTTTACTGTATGCAGTGGATGCTTTTGGCTTAAAAACCACTCGGTCACAGCGGCACTGAGAACTGATACAGTCCGTTGTAACCCCTGGGGTAAATCCCGTCTCAGACAAGGACTGGCACAAACTCGTCTTCCACTCCTCTCCAAACACCAAGTTCAGACAGGTGCTCTGGAATGTCCGTGTGTGTTTTGTTTTGTTTTTAAATTATGTAATTTTAAATAAAATTATGAAGTCACCTCTCTGTATGGTTCCAGAGACATGGCTCTTCTCATTCAACAGTGATGTATTCTCAGATTTTTGTTTATGACTTTTGGCACCTTTATTGAACATTTAAAACATTCACAAATTAATATGGGGGAAAATGTCGATTTTACCTGTTTTCTAAGGCCAAATTAAAACGCGGAAATAATGTTTTTTCCCGCAATGTTAATATTTTTTTTGCGCAGCATTTGGTGTGTACAGTTCGAGTTTAAAATTTGGTTTTCCGCAACATTGCGTTTTAAAAATACGACAACCGTTCATTTTTCGTTTTTTATTCATGGGCTAAAAAAAAAAAAAAAAGGATGAATTAATGGACGCAAAAGTACACACCCTTAAGACGGCTAAAAATGGGGCAATTGTTGTGGAAATTTGATACATTATGCAAATATTCCAGCTGCTGAAGTGGAAAACTCAGGAAGCTGTTAAACCACGGTCTCTCGGAAGCAGTCAGAAAAGGCTATTGTAAGAGACAGCAGAAAAACTCCATGTATGGTGATGTTTTCATAGACACATTATCATCACCAGAACTCTATATAAGCTGAACACAGCCCACAGGGCGCTCAAATCAGGTTAAATACTTGCTCTGTCTCTCTGAGTGTATTTGATGTTTTGATTTTCCAGGACGCTGTTGTTGTTGTTGTCATTTGGCAGGTGAAACTATTCAACCGTAATTATTAACCTTACATGTATTTCCTGTCTGTTTGTTAAGTGAAGTGTTTGGTGAAAGTTAAAAACTGTCACATTTCATTTTGGATTTTTTTTTTTTTTTTCCTGTTATGTGATTTTGGAAAGAATTCTGAAAAAGGCATAGCTATAAAACGGTAGATCATTTTCCTGCATAAGAGACAGACATGTTGACATTCAAGATGAACTGAGATGTGAGAATTTTTTTCTTGGTGGTTTTCATGCTGCATTAACTCTGTCTTTCCTTTTCAGAACCATGAGCAGAAACTTCTTGTCCATGAATGATGAGCTCAAGAAAGGAGACTTTCTGATATCCAACAACGGAGAGTACAAGGCAATCTTTCAGGTAATAAACTCTGAAACAAACGTTATAGAAAAGCTATGAGAGATAGCCTGTACTATCTCATTACCTTATGGTTGGTTTGCTGCTGTTCACTGTTCATAAGCTAATCTCTCGTGTCTTGATTCAGGATGATGGGAACTTTGTGGTCTATGGCTGGAAGCCGGTTTGGCAGTCTAACACTGCTGGCAAGACAGATGCCAAAAGGCTGATCATGCAAGGAGACTGCAACCTTGTCATGTATGGTGATGGCCCAGGTTTGTGGCACACCAACACCCACCGCTCTGACGTCAAAGTGTGCCGTTTGACTTTGAGAAACGACGGCATTCTGGATGTTGAGAATGATGGCAAAGCGGTGTGGAATTCTACAAAAAAGTAATGAAAAGTAATGAAGCAATCTTGTGTTAAATCTCTGAGCTTCATTTCTCTCCAATTGGTGAAAAAAGTGTCAATAAAGTACATTAATCTGGATGACTCTGTTTGGGTATTTGTAACAAACTTTAAAGTCGGGCAATCAGGAGGCGGGAACCGGCTGAATGTAAACATAAACTTTAATAGTAAATCAAACTCAAACATATATATATATATATATGTGTGTGTGTGTTAAAACCATTCCAAATGTTTGAAAATAGTTCTAAATGCATTAAAAAATACTAACCACCAATTATTTAATTTTAAACTCAGATACTCAGAGCGTATCAGACACCACAGATTCTACAGTGAACAAGCAGCAAATCCAAAGTGTTATGTTCACTAGGATCAGATGGGTCTTGTGGTTTGGGAATTTTCAAGAAGGTGTCATCTATAGCATAAAAAGTTTCAAATAAAAAAAAACAAAAACTTAAAAGCCCTGCACACACCTCTTTTTAAATGTCATCTATATTTTAGTTAGCTTTATCTTGCTAATTTGGTTCACAGTCACTTCATTTTCCTCGTGGAGTGCTTTAATTTGACTTTTTGTGACTTCATTCGCTCTGCAGATATCCACAGCTTTGTTCAGATCAAGATCCCGGTCTCTTAAGAGTCGAGCTCTAATCTGATCATTGTTTACGTCACACACAATGCGGTCTAGGATCAGTGATTCAGTCAACTGTGCAAATTCGCATTCTTTGGCTTTGTTTTTTAAGGTGTGTGTGTCCTTTAATGGTTGCATCATTCCTAAATTTGATACTGTCATGGAAAATCATCTTCCACAAAAATAAAAACTTCTGAGTCTCGAGGTTTTTGATGGCAAAAAGGTGTTCGACTTTATTACCATAGTAACAAGCCGAGATGTCTGCAGATCATCTGATGGGTACGATCAATCTCCATGGTTTTATACAGTACTAACACACACACACACACACACATATATCCTTGAACATTGGTGTACCTCCTCTAACACAGGTGGCCTTATCAGAACTTGCACATTCTGTGTTTTTCTAACTTCTACAGTTTGAACAATGGCCCACTCATGAAGCTTTGGCAATGATAGTGGAGCTAGGAAGATAAAGATACAAACTGCGAGCGAGAAAATTTGTGCTCAGTCATTAACCACAATCTGGAGTTACATCAATTTGTCCTAGTGTCACCCCCATGAATATTCTCTTATTATTTTCTGATTAATAAAATATTCTATGTACTATTACGACATACTCATGTTTAAATGTTGATTTAATATTATGTGTCTCTCTCTTCATGATTCAAATACATTTCACAATCATTATTAAGCCTTTGATGGATTAAAACATTTCTTATCACTCTGATTATTTTAACTTTTGACTGGACCTGATGGGTTACATGATAATCATACTTAAATCATAGTTTGATCAAAGAAATTCTTCTATAATACTGACACAAAGGAGAGGGCACTGGCCTACAGAAAGATTTATTATCGTCATTCGTGTTGCACAATGTGAGTGCGCCCACACTCACTGGCAGAAGGTTTACCAACAACAAAAGGTTGCGACATACCCACCCAAACATCAGGTAAAAAGACGCATACCCAGTCGTCTTGTGAGTGGTGCAATTATACAGGAATGTCAGTGTCTGAAGCCGCCTAGGCAGGTCTCCCTTTACATCTGACGGGAATGCACGGATCATGTTGCCAAGAGTTCTGTTAAAACGTTCCACACTTCCATTACCCATAGGGTGGTATACTGAAAAAAAAACTATTCGTTGGCTCAACAACCATTACATATAAATATAAATGGATTAAACTCAAAAACATTCATTTTTTTTAAAAAAACATTTTAGCTTTACTTAACATACAATAGTGTTTTCAACACAAAAATGTCCATTACAAGGTGAAATTCAAAGTATGCATAAAGTGAACAAAAAAACATGAGTCACGTCAACTACAATTACAGTTAGGTTAAAATGTGAAGTATGACTGTGAGCCACGTGACGTGCAGATATCCGGTGAAAAACGTGAAGGAGCCATTTTCTGAAGCACAACTTGGTGAAGACGGTGAAAACTTTGTCAGGTAATCTTTAAATAAATGAAGTGAGTTTTACTTTTTATTTCTTTTTATATGTATAAAAATGCATGACAATTAACTCTAAATACATTATATTATTAAGCAAAGTGTCCTGCACATGAACCTAACCGCAAATTTAAAATATATAATTAAAAACATATAATAAAAACTAGCTAGAACACTAAAAAATAGAATTTTTTGCATGTCCCCACTCTCTATCTCTATACTTTACATTGAAATATAATGATTAAAGTCCTTCAGAAATCTTTTTTTCCCCCATTGTTCCGTGACTTTATATCCAATCTATGATTTAAAATGTTTTTTGTTTTTTTTCCATGAGAAATCCATAACATTTTAGATAAAATAAACATTTTAGTTGTGTCCCCGGGTTTTCACTCAGTCCTGTTACCCGAACACATTGCCCTCCTTGAAAAACTTGGAACATTCCACAAGACACATTTTCAACATTTGCCAGTGATCCTGACCCCTTCTGCTCTCTGGACCTGCCTGATCCATCCTGATGCCCTACATCTGGTTGGAGATCTCATCAATTGGAAGTCACATGCTGCTGCTGAGGATGGCCCCACACGGTGCAGCCTAAAGATCATTGAGATTACAGTGGTGAAGTTCAACAAAACAGACTTCATATAAACACTGTAATGAATTTTCATGGTCTCACAGCTGCTATTTGACCGTGTGGTACTGGTACATTTATAGAAGGGATTTATTTATTTTTAATTGCACTATCCGGTGTAACCCAGATGAGGATGGGTTCCCTTTTGAGTCTGGTTCCTCTCAAGGTTTCTTCCTCATATCGTCTCAGGGAGTTTTTCCTTGCCACTGATGCCTCTGGCTTGCTCATTGGGGATAAATTCATAAATTTAAAATCTATGTCCTGAATTTATATACAGTGGGGGAAAAAAGTATTTGATCCCCTGCTGATTTTGTACGTTTGCCCACTGACAAAGAAATGATCAGTCTATAATTTTAATGGTAGGTGTATTTTAACAGTGAGAGACAGAATAACAACAAAAAAATCCAGAAAAATTCATTTCAAAAAAGATATAAATTGATTTGCATTTTAATGAGGGAAATAAGTATTTGATCCCCTATCAATCAGCAAGATTTCTGGCTCCCAGGTGTCTTTTACACAGGTAATGAGCTGAGATTAGGAGCACTCTCTTAAAGGGAGTGCTCCTAATCTCAGTTTGTTACCTGTATAAAAGACACCTATCCACAGAAGCAATCAATCAATCAGATTCCAAACTCTCCACCATGGCCAAGACCAAAGAGCTGTCCAAGGATGTCAGGGACAAGATTGTAGACCTACACAAGGCTGGAATGGGCTATAAGAACATCGCCAAGCAGCTTGGTGAGAAGGTGACAACAGTTGGTGTGATTATTCGCAAATGGAAGAAACTGTCAGTCTCCCTCGGTCTGGGGCTCCATGCAAGATCTCACCTCGTGGAGTTTCAATGATCATGAGAACGGTGAGGAATCAGCCCAGAACTACACGGGAGGATCTTGTTAATGATCTCAAGGCAGCTGGGACCATAGTCACCAAGAAAACAATTGGTAACACACTACGCCGTGAAGGACTGAAATCCTGCAGCGCCCGCAAGGTCCCCCTGCTCAAGAAAGCACATGTACAGGCCCATCTGAAGTTTGCCTGAATGATTCAGAGGAGAACTGGGTGAAAGTGTTGTGGTCAGGTGTGGTCAGATCTCTTTGGCATCAACTCAACTCGCCGTGTTTGGAGGAGGAGGAATGCTGCCTATGACCCCAAGTCATAACACCATCCCCACCGTCAAACATGGAGGTGGGAACATTATGCTTTGGGGGTGTTTTTCTGCTAAGGGGACAGGACAACTGCACCGCATCAAAGGGATGATGGATGGGGCCATGTACCGTCAAATCTTGGGTGAGAACCTCCTTCCCTCATCCAGGGCATTGAAAATGACCTTAATGAGTTGTAGAGGATCCACAAAGAGGAGTGGGACAAAATCCCTCCTGAGATGTGTGCAAACCTGGTGGCCAACTCCAAGAAACGTCTGACCTCTGTGATTGCCAACAAGGGTTTTGCCACCAAGTACTAAGTCGAAGGGGTCAAATACTTATTTCACTCATTAAAATGCAAATCAATTTATAACTTTTTTGAAATGAATTTTTCTGGATTTTTTTGTTGTTATTCTGTCTCTCACTGTTAAAATACACCTACCATTAAAATTATAGACTGATCATTTCTTTGTCAGTGGGCAAACGTACAAAATCAGCAGGGGATCAAATACTTTTTTCCCCCACTGTACTTCTGTAAAGCTGCTTTGGGACAATGTCCATTGTTAAAAGTGCTATACAAATAAACTGAACTTGAACAGGAAGCTGCGTCATTTGAATCCTCTGAAGGCAATGGGAAGACCAAAAGTAAGTCCTCTCATTTTTGGTAAATCACTAGAATTTGCTCAGTATCCTCATGCTATGAGCATGTATGCCATGTGGCTATATTCCATGTATTTGCTAATTCTATGCTAAAAACTCAGTCCTGTTACTCATATAAACCATAACAGGACTGAGTAATAGGTAACAGGACTGAGTAATAGGTAACAGGACTGAGTAATAGGTAACAGGAGTGAGTAGCATCCTATTGTGTATTGATTTATTAGTGTGAATATTAGTTTATGTAATACAATTTACTTGATTTTTAAGTTTTACAGTTACTGTTACTTAAGATATAGAAGTATCAGTTTTACAGTGTGAATGCCGTGCTTACAGGGAGCCAATCACCACTAAGTGCTGCAGAAAAGCTCTTCAGGCCAGGATTCACTGCTGGTACGTGGAACTTTTTCGAGGCGAGCCAAGGGAAGGGTGCCCCAGATGGTATGGGACACACACACACACACACACACTCACAGATACACACACACACACACACACACACACACACACACACACACACACACACACACACACACATTCCTGTTCCTCAGCGTTCATTCCTGTTACGCAATATTCATTCCTGTTATTAAATTGTTTTTCTCTAAAAAATAAAGTTAAACCACTGCTTTTCTCAATTGTGTCCATCATTTAACCAATAGTTTAATTAATTGTATGATAAAAAAATAATAATAAACCTGAGGTTTAGGTCTCCTTTGAAATGAAAAAATGGCTTTGCATTTTTTTTTTAAATACACATTGTGTGCATATATAGTGATTTTTTAAATTGTTTTTATAAATATCAATTATTTAAACACACAACCAACCATTTCTTTAACATAAACACTTTTGTGAGAGGAAAACAAAGAAATTAGTGACATTGCTTTTAAACTTGCTTTTTAAAAGACACATGATTTTTGGTAACAGGACTGAGAAAAATGCATCCATCTCCCACTTTGAAACCTTGTAAAAAATGAAATAAAGTTACCAGAGATTGACCAGTATACATTTTGAACAGTGGAATATGTGTGCTATTAGATTCAGTGTTGAAAAAAAGATTAAAAAATGAGTTTAATTTTTAAAAGTTACAAGAGTCAAATGTCACCCATTCGGTGGAATGGCTCATGAATACATTTTGGGAAGCCATAAATGCAAAAAAACTTGTCTCACAGAACCTTAGCACCTTGCCTAGCAGACTGGTCTCGACACACAAACACTTGTGCTAGTCTCATAAAGTAATCGGTCACAACTAAGACGTCGACAGACTTGTTATGGGAGTCCTCTGCTGATCAAAAATCTATACACACAAGCTCTAACGGTCTACTAGATGATATACTCTCCAGTGGAGCTCTAGCGGAAGGGCCGTTAGCTTTGCTTATGATGCAGCGCTGGCAGTGACGCACATGGTCCCGTATGTTGCGATCCAAGTTTAGCCAGAAAAAGCGTTACCTTTCCAGGCTGAGGCTCCTAGATTGGCCCTGGTGACCCGCACTGTCATGAAACCCCTGCAAAACTGCATGCACTAGCAATTCTGGAACAACATATTGAAATCACTTAGTTTTCGATAGCTGATCACGAGACACTCTGTAGAGGATACCATTCCTCACAACTACATTCTCCCAATGTTACAAGTCCCAATACAGACTTTGCTTTTTCCCTTCTTCAAGGTCTACAGTGACGCTCAACATAATACAGGACTCTTGATAATACCCTGTCATTGAGCTGATTCTCACGAAGCTCCTGTTCTGAGTATGCCGGCAATGGTTCCTGACCTACAAACATCATCTGTGGTAAGTGATCAATGACTGATATAGCCCGGGCCCTAGCACAAACTTCCCACATGTGCCCTAGGAATGGAAAGACCAACCTGTTCAGGCGGGCTGTTGGGTACACACTGCTGACTGTGATGATCAACACCCTGCCTACTCTCTGCATTACTTGAAGCCCAATTGAATGCATTCCGCACTGAATTAATAGACATACTGTCACGTCGCTTCTCAAGAAGCCTTCACTAGACCCATTTTGGTTTTACCATTCATTTCAAAGGTTTTATAAAAAATTGTGTTTGAACAACTGCAGTCCTTTCTAAATCTGAATTTTATTACTGAAGCTTTTCAATCTGGTTTTAAATCTGCTCATAGTACTGAAACGGCCCTTCTCAGAGTGTTAAACGATATCCTTTTAGCTACCGACTCTGGTGATTTTTTGGTCCTGGTCCTTTTAGATTTCTCAGCAGCATTTGATACTGTGGACCATTCTATTTTGATATCTAGATTAGAGTCAGACGTGGGCCTAAAAGGTACGGTCCTCAAGCGGTTTCAGTCATTTTTATCCGACAGAAAATACTTTGTTAAACTAGGTGACTTCTCCTCCTCTCTGTTGCTCCTCTCACTTGTGGCCTCCCTCAAGGCTCGATTTTGGTGCCCTCCCTTTTCTCCCTGTACATGCTTCCTCTGGGTTCCATTCTAAGAAGGCATGGGGTGTCTTTTCATTTCTACGCTGATGATACCCAGATCTATTTACCTATTAAGAGAAATGATCCTTCAGCACTTAGTACCTTACTAAGGTGCTTAGACGAGGTCAAACTCTGGCTCACTCAAAATTTTTTAACATTAAATGAAGATGAAACAGAGGTGATTGTTTTTAGTCCTACTGATCATTCTCAGACTACCAGCCTAGATCTGGGCAGCTTATCAGCCTTCAGATCTTCTCTTGTGCGAAATCTGGGTGTTCTTCTTGATGAGTCATTAAAATTGGACAAACGTATCTCTTTGGTAATTGGTTCTAGTTTCTACCAACTCTGCTTGCTGTCTAAAGTTAAACACTTTTTAAATGTTTCGATGTTAGAGATGGCTGTCCACGCTTTTATTACTTCACGATTAGATTATTGAAATTCTCTATATTGTGGTATTTCAAAGTCACAAACTACTCGCCTGCAATTGGTCCAAAATGCTTCTGCTAGATTTCTTCATAATAGTCGCAAATGTGACCACATCACCCCCATACTGAGAGCCCTTCATTGGTTGCCTGTTCAATTTAGAATCGATTTTAAAGTTCTCTTACTGGTGTATAAAGCTTTACATAACCAGACCCCTAGTTATCTCTCAGAACTGCTGCATTTTTATACTCCCACTAGAAGTTTAAGATCCAGTGACCAGAATTTCCTTTTAATTCCTCAATCCAGACTAAAACGTAGAGGGGATTGAGCTTTTTCTGTGGTTGGGCCTTGGTTATGGAACAATCTGCCGTTTGAGATTAGAGTGGCATCTTCCCTATCCATTTTTAAGTCTCTGTTAAAAACTTATTTGTTTGATCTGGACTTTTAATATCCCACTCTTATTACATCTTATATGGTCTTAGTTTATTTGTTATTTCTTTGGTTTTAAATTTATGTCTTATTTCTTCTACAGGTGCATCTCAATAAATTAGAATGTCGTGGAAAAGTTCATTTATTTCAGTAATTCAACTCAAATTGTGAAACTCGTGTATTAAATAAATTCAATGCACACAGATTGAAGTAGTTTAAGTCTTTGGTTCTTTTAATAGTGATGATCTTGGCTCACATTTAACAAAAACCCACCAATTCACTCTCAACAAATTAGAATATGGTGACATGCCAATCAGCTAATCAACTCAAAACACCTGCAAAGGTTTCCTGAGCCTTCAAAATGGTCTCTCAGTTTGGTTCACTAGGTAAGCCACAAACATTCATTGCCAAAGAAGCTGGCTGTTCACAGAGTGCTGTATCCAAGCATGTTAACAGAAAGTTGAGTGGAAGGAAAAAGTGTGGAAGAAAAAGATGCACAACCAACCGAGAGAACCGCAGCCTTATGAAGATTGTCAAGCAAAATCGATTCAAGAATTTGAGTGAACTTCACAAGGAATGGACTGAGGCTGGGGTCAAGGCATCAAGAGCCACCACACACAGACGTGTCAAGGAATTTGGCTACAGTCGTATTCCTCTTGTTTAGCCACTCCTGAACCACAGACAACGTCAGAGGCATCTTACCTGGGCTAAGGAGAAGAAGAACTGGACTGTTGCCCAGTGGTCCAAAGTCCTCTTTTCAGATGAGAGCAAGTTTTGTATTTCATTTGGAAACCAAGGTCCTTAAATCTGGAGGAAGGGTGGAGAAGCTCATAGCCCAAGTTGCTTGAAGTCCAGTGTTCAGTTTCCACAGTCTGTGATGATTTGGGGTGCAATGTCATCTGCTGGTGTTGGTCCATTGTGTTTTTTGAAAACCAAAGTCACTGCACCCGTTTACCAAGAAATTTTGGAGCACTTCATGCTTCCTTCTGCTGACCAGCTTTTTGAAGATGCTGATTTCATTTTCCAGCAGGATTTGGCACCTGCCCACACTGCCAAAAGCGCCAAAAGTTGGTTAAATGACCATGGTGTTGGTGTGCTTGACTGGCCAGCAAACTCACCAGACCTGAACTCCATAGAGAATCTATGGGGTATTGTCAAGAGGAAAATGAGAAACAAGAGACCAAAAAATGCAGATGAGCTGAAGGCCACTGTCAAAGAAACCTGGGCTTCCATACCACCTCAGCAGTGCCACAAACTGATCACCTCCATGCCACGCCGAATTGAGGCAGTAATTAAAGCAAAAGGACCCCCTACCAAGTGTTGAGTACATGTACAGTAAATGAACATACTTTCCAGAAGGCCAACAATTCACTAAAAATGTTTTTTTATTGGTCTTATGAAGTATTCTAATTTGTTGAGATAGTGAATTGGTGGGTTTTTGTTAAATGTGAGCCAAAATCATAACAATTAAAAGAACCAAAGACTTAAACTACTTCAGTCTGTGTGCATTGAATTTATTTAATACACGAGTTTCACAATTTGAGTTGAATTACTGAAATAAATGAACTTTTCCACGACATTCTAATTTATTGAGATGCCCCTGTATTTTATGTGTTTATGGGTTGATTTTAATGTCAGTCTTGTGGCTGTTTTTAAATGTGCTTTATAAATAAATGAACTTGAACTTGAACATACCTTTCACAATAGCCAGCAGGGCACCATAAGGCTCCCTGAACAACCTGTGAGTGACATTCGCACTAACGAATGGAACAGGGCTGAGGGCGTCAGCAACCACATTCTGAGGACCAGGCACATATTTCATGTCAAAATTGTAACTAGCCAGCTTAGCCACCCAACTTTGCTCACAACAATCAAGTTTAGGCTTTGTGGGTATATGTGACAGTAGATTGTTATCAGTCAGACAGAAAATCTGTGACCCTTGAGCCAGTGGATAAATTTATCACAGATTGACCACTTCAAGGCTAGGAATTCTAACCGATAAGCTGGATAGTTACGCTGTGACTGGGAAAGGGAGTTGCTGGCAAAAGCAACAGGTCTGGCTGTCGTTTCTCGATTTGTGAGAGAACCGCTCCGATTCCATCCAAAGAGGCGTCTGTGGCCAGTATGAAAGGGCGAGAGAAATCAGGGTGAGCGAGGATAACACTCTCAACCAAAGATGCCTTTAATCTCTCAAAAGCCTGCTGCTGTCTTTCAGTCCAATCACTGGGCTTCAGTTTCTTGTTCTGATGAGCACAGGACAACTTTTTACACATTTTTCACCCTGCCTT
Source organism: Cranoglanis bouderius (assembly GCA_023630585.1). Classification (NCBI taxonomy): domain Eukaryota; kingdom Metazoa; phylum Chordata; class Actinopteri; order Siluriformes; family Cranoglanididae; genus Cranoglanis; species Cranoglanis bouderius. The sequence goes on along the minus strand of CM042557.1, from coordinate 1,708,485 downwards.
TCTGCCCTTTTAGGAGATCGAAGAGTGACTTTGATTTAATAGAGTAGTTAGGGATAAAGTGCTGGTAATAACTGACCAGTCCCAAAAATGAACAGATTTTCTTCTCAGAGGGTGTTGCTGCATCAGCCTCCATTAGGTCAGAACTGGTAATTTTGGAAATACTTCTTTACAATATTCTGTCAACTTTACTAGGGTCCGTAGAGACACCTGTCTGGTCAATGATATGGGCGAGGAACTTCACTGATTTACTCAGAAAGTGACACTTTTTTGGCTGCTAGTTTCAGATTGTGGGTGCGAACTCTGTCAAACACCATGTCCAAAGCAGTCTGCTCATCAGGGCCAAAAACCATCAGGTCATCTAGATAACACAGCAGACTCAGGAAGTTTTCGTCACCGAATATGCTGGTCATCATATGCATGAAGCTGCCTGGACTATTACATAGGCCTTGGGGTAACCGATTGTACTCAAACAAACCCATAGGCGTCGTAAAGGTGGTGTACTTGTGGTCCTCCTCATGCAGCGGCATGTTTTAGAACCCTGATGTCAGGTCTAACGTGCTGAATAAAGCGTCACCACCAAGTGCTGCCAGACAATTAGACTGATGCGGAAGGAGATCTACATCCTTTACTGTTCTCCTGTTCAACCAACAGAAATCAGTACAAAAGCATACGCCTCCACTTTTTTTCCACACCAGTACCAGTGGGGATGCATACTCACTGGTGGACCAGCGTATTATTTATTTTTCCTCCATTTCAGTCAGTACCTGGTGTAGCTTCTGGTATTGACTAGGTGCCACTTGTCTGAAAGGAAGCCTGAAGGGTCTGGGATATGAGAGATGAATACAATGTACGAAACCCCAAGCTTTCCCATAGATGGTTGCATGAAAATATGTCTTTGTACCTCAGAATCAAATTAAGCAGTTGTTGTTTGCACTGATCTGACATATCACACAAGTCACTGTTTAGCTCCCCCAATCCTACCAACTCCAGCTTCTCACTCAAAGATGATACATTGCCCACATCATCACAGGAGCTCGTGAGGCAGCTAACCTATGAGGGCTTAACTGTATTAATGTCACCAACTGTTCCCAGATTCTCAGGAATACCTTCTCCTCTCCAGCAGTTCAGCCCTGCAAGCATTGACAAGAAACTTTCACATACAGGATCTTTCAAAGAGGGACTCGAGACACTTTCCAAATGCCCTCACACTGCTTCAAATTGTGAAGAATGTGCTTGATAACATTAGTGCCAATGATCAACTCATCATGCTGGCCAGGAACCACCAAGGTAGGGATGATCATTTTCATGCCATACACTTCCATCACTAGACTGAGAACTGACTTGGGTTTGACATACAACTCTCCACATCCTACAAGTACAACATTAGTGTTGAGCTCATCACAACTGTCAACTGCACGAGCGGATCTCATCTTTCCTTAGCAGTTTCATTTATAGTACAGGCCATCGAACCACTGTCCAACATAGCACCTAACGTTACTGACTCACCAATTTTCACAGGCATATAAAAGAGGCTGTCACGTTCCCCCACAGCATGGATATTCTGATACACATGTAACGAATTCAAAAGACATTACTAGCATTATTCTTTTCCACCAGAATAATGAAATGTATCAACTTTAAACATGAAACAAAACAGAAGCGCACGCTTGGATTCAACGCACCTTTTTAAAGGAGACGAGTTTTAAAGCGTGCCCGCATTATCTACCAGAATGTGTAGTAACTCAGATGAATCTGCAACATTTAATAATATTCTCCACCAGTTACAATTCATGTAACAAATTAAGAAAATATGTTTTAACACGTTTAAATGTATTCTCCAATTTATATGAGGAATTAGCTCGACTGGCGTGAAATATATCTATATATCTAATCAACGCGTGTTGTGACCAGTTATAAATATACATCAGCCATGAAAGGGAATCCATGTAGGTGCACATATACATATAGATAATTAACTACAATGGATTATAATTAATTATGACTATGTATGTGGCCTAGATCAGCTTTATGAACTCTAAAGAGTGAGTTTATCCTTCTGGCCAGGAAGAATTAACTCACAGAGTTTGTTATTAAAGATTAGAGCGGGTAACGAGATCTTATGCAGTATTTAATTGACTCATCACGTGACCAAAAACAGAGAAAATCAAGCGTGGGATAATAGATTTTAATAGCTATATGTAACTATGGATACACACGACTAACTCTAAGCAAAACATACATATATACACATCTATATACAGGGAGAGAAAAGGGATAAAGAGAAAGTAATGAAAGAAAGGGAAGCATTCAGAAAGACAACTATTTAGCCTTTTTCAGAACCAGCACGAACTTAATTCTCCTGTAACACAGGGGTCCAATCTTAAACGCAGATATAGGTCATTAACTATACCTGCATAGCCTCGGGGTTGACAGTTTGCGTGAGGTTGTGTAGAGTTCGCTGGTTCATTGTGCCGTTTGAAAAGGCGTGAAGAGGTTGCATCCTTTGTCCGGGAGAGAGATCCTGGCTTCCTCTTCCCGGGGCACGTGGCCCCGGGGGAGAGAAACCGGAAGGAGTGTAGGAGTGAAGTTAAAGAGACTGAGAAGTGAACTCTAACTCAAGTGTGTGGTGTTGTTTTAAAGACAACACCAATGCACACGCCTCTTTGGGCTATGGGCCAATCAGGAAGTTGGGTTTGCATGTCCGGATGAACTCTCTTTGTCTGGTCTTGGACCCTAATTTAAATGTCCAGGGAGGGGCTGGTTTATACCGTGTTATAAATGAAATTACGAGAAAACATGAAATAATCTATCCCATTGCAATATGATATGCATAATCAATCCGGGTATCTCGAGACGATTAACTACATACCACATTCGATGGACTTGTAAAGAATATTACAAATAAAACCTGGTTACAGACATTTAAAATGATATGCTAAATTAAAACTATCTAAAGTCATTAAGGTTAGTTACATAAACACACAATATATGTAAACAAGATAACATCACACTATTTAGACATCGAATAATTACATATAATTACACGTTACATTGAAGAGAGAGAGATTTCTCCATTGTGTGTGTAAGGTAAGCGTGTGTGTGTGTAAGGTAAGCGTGTGTGTGTGTGTGTGTGTGTGTGTGTGTGTGTGTGTGTGTGTGTGTGTGTGTGTGTGTTTGTGTGCGCGCGTGCGCATGTGTATGTCCAGAAGAGGGGGCTGGCATTCTTCTAATGTCCCACCGGTCCTTGGTCACCTCAGGGTGACCTTAGGGAGGACGTTTTGTCCTCTGGCCTGCTGATTCTGAGGCTAAATCTATGTGGTCGTAAACAGATTAGATCAGAGATTTACAGGCCCTTGGTCGGAGTTTTGGTGGACCCCTGCTGACGAACTAATTGTTAAGTTTCCCAGACGTTCAGTCATCAAAGGTTTCTTTTATTGCAGGGGTAAGTCCTGTGTGGGTTCCAAAGAGTCTTTTGCATCCCAAAGGTGCATCTGGTCAAAGGAGGCCTTTCGGGGTTACTCTAGGTCACCTGAGTGGTGAAACTTTCTATGTTTTGTTTGGGTTAATTTAGAAATCAGTTTGGGCATAGTCCTATGCTACACACATCACAAATCTCTCTAATTGAAAAGTATGTAGCTTCAGACACAGACTCACTAACAGCTTGGGAGTTGCAAGGAAGACCCGTACTGCCCCCCACCGAATACAGGTCCGCTAGTTTCCCTTGGGCTGTGTCTGGGCAGCAGAACGTTTGGGACAATCACACTTCATGTGTCCAGGTGATAAACATATAAAACATAACTTGTCTGTCATGCAGTGTGTTATGGTGGTATGCTTACTTTCACTACAAATCCAACAAGTATCCAATAGTCCACAGGATTCTCTCTGGCTTTGGGGAGGGTAGCATAAAAATCTGCCAGTGGCAGACATGATGATGTCTCGCTAAAGTATTGTAACAGAATACTGTAAATTAACTCTGGGTTTTGTTTGATGTTGAGTGTATGGTCACTGCGCAAACTGACCTTAACAATGTCCCTTGCTTTCCCAGCAAGCCTATTCGTTATCTCCTCAGACTGATCTGGAACAGGGCACATCTGCTTTCTTAGACAAGCTGGTCCTATCAACCCACTCTTGAATGCAATATTTGTCAGATCCATTGCCTCTGAATGTATCATGTTCTGATTGCATGTGCACTGTCACATTCGGTACCATCACCATAGAAGACTATTCTGGGCGTGTCTCTGCCCGAGTGTAGCTGAGTGAACTGTCCTGGTGAGCAGTGTTAGTATTGACTATGCTGGCAGACACTAGTTTTGCCACTATTGACACGCCAATCTGTGAACCTAACTGGCTTACCATGCTAGTGAGATGACTGAGTGCATCATCATCATCAGTACTAGGTGTTGAGGTGCATGGACTGTCCCTCACGACACGCCCAATAGGAGTTCTACCCGGGGTCTGACTTAACCCATTGCCCCTACCAGTGTCAGTAGATGACTGAGGTTGTCTAACTCCCCTCCAAACACCTTCACTGAAAATACAACCCCCAGTGTCACTAATAAGCCAACCACCTCTCCCCCGAGGGAAACCCGAATTACCAACTTGTTTAACATCCAAATCAGCATCACACTCAAACTGTTCAGCCATCATAGACATTAAAATATGCAAATGAGAGAGAGAATACAGACATGTATATAAAATGAAAGTGACAGTAAGAAAACTCTTAAAAATATGTGTATGTGAATTAAACCATAAAATACTACAAAAATAGAGATGGCACAGATATGATTACCAAAATGTGTTGTGTATACAAAAACAACTACACAGTTCCAACCACACTATGTGTGAATGTGTTCACTGTCCCTATCCACAGCATAGTAGTCATTCAGGTGACGAATATGTCCTGCATGCAGCTACCACGGCCGATCTGTGTCGAGCTGATCAGGGAGATCCGTAAAGTCGCAGCACCAGTGTAACGGATGAGCAAACACATACACACACATGCTGGACAGTGTTCTCCAATTTATTTCTGCAATCCGCAGCGGTAGCTGTCAATTCTGCAATTTTGAACAGGGTAGTATAAGCATTCAGGGCAAAAATACTGCAGACATTCCTCAAAAGAACCACAGCAGTGGCAGTCAATTCTGCTGTGTACATGACAAGTGTAATTGGCTTAGCTAATGCTTGGCATATACACAAATATAGCATAGTAACAACATACCTGCAATTTTGAACAGGGTAGTATAAGCATTCAGGGCAAAAATACTGCAGACAATCATCAAAAGAACTAAAACAAACAAACAAACAAACAAAAAAAATATGTGCGTATACATATGTGCGTATTGACTTAACCATGTGCTTGCTTGGCTAGAGCACGCCACGAGGAGAGAACAAAAAGTACAGATGATCAAACAGTTCACTGTTCATACAAAAACATTATGTGCATAATATACTTGACACACTTATGCACACAATTCCACATAGAAAAGGTCGATTTAGAACATATTTTCCAAATTATTCACTTAATATGAAAGACAAAGCCTGAGCACAGAGAAGAGGATCAAAATAACCATGTCTGCAGTACATTAGGGAGCTCTTTATTACAAACTGCTTAGTTTCATGAAATTCACCAACAAAGATTTCATTACAATATTCTTTTTCTTTTTTCCCCCCAAATTGTTACAATAACACACTCACTCTGTGGGGACCAAAATCCTTGTGGGGACTGAAATTGTGGTCCTCACAATGTTCACAATGCTAATTTTTTGCTCAGGAGACGATGCTGATATGTATGGTGTAAAAATATTTGATGGCCCCCGCCATGCACATAAACCTGACATCCGTGTGTCCAGGTGTGTGTCGCGTGTGCTCACTAACCCCCCCTGTAGTCTGGAACTGGTATAACACCATGGATGGGAGAACACACACAACACTTATCACGTCTAATGCGCATGTGCCAAACTTGTTATTAGTGTGGCACATGTGTATTAAAAGCAGGCCTGTTAGAACTGGATATTCAAGTCCTTCAACAAGGTAAATTATAAAAAATAATTATAATAAAGACTTACATAAACCATACATTTAAATCAACCATATTTTACGCATGTAATATTTTGTAAAATTGGAAATTATTTATTTAAAATAAGTTGCGGTGGATGGTTTATAAATTTATTAACCAATCGATTTTAATGGCTAGTTAGCTATATCTCCTCTGTCTTGTAGGCATTACCCTTATAAATTGTTCAACAGGAATAAACGTGATCATGTATGTATATAATTATTGCACATTATTAATGTGATAGATAGTTCATTAGAATAGCTCGCATAGTTAGTTAGCATTAGCATTGACATATTCAGTTATATTACATGTAACTTAATAAAAAGCTGCTTGGCGATGGTCTTGTAGCCCATTCCAGCCTTGTGTAGGTCTATAATCTTGTCCCTGACATCCTTGGACAGCTCTTTGGTCTTGGCCATGGTGGAGAGTTTGGAATCTGATTGATTGATTGCTTCTGTGGACAGGTGTCTTTTTACAGGTAACAAACTGAGATTAGGAGCACTCCCTTTAAGAGAGTGCTCATAATCTCAGCTCATTACCTGTGTAAAAGACACCTGGGAGCCAGAAATCTTGCTGATTGATAGGGGATCAAATACTTATTTCACTCATTAAAATGCAAATCAATTTATAACTTTTTTGAAATGCGTTTTTCTGGATTTTTTTGTTGTTATTCTGTCTCTCACTGTTAAAATACACCTACCATTAAAATTATAGACTGATCATTTCTTTGTCAGTGGGCAAACGTACAAAATCAGCAGGGGATCAAATACTTTTTTCCCCCACTGTACGTAGGTTCAAGTGATATAAGAACTAAAGACGTCTATTTTACCAGTTAATAATAACAAGAGCCGAGAGACAGAGTGAGGACAGGCGGGGTGATTAGGAGTGCTCCAAACAACATTCCAGGAACACAAAACAATTCTGTTCCTGTACATCGTGTGACAAACTAGAGACCTTCAGAAGTGAGACACAGAGATCATGTCATAAAACTCAACATTTCCCTCTTAGTTCACAAAGTGAACTGCATGTGATCTCTGTGGACTCTACACAGCAGCGTCCTGCTCGACGGAAAGCATGAGCCGGCGCAACACAGACATGAAACATTTTAGAAAACATGGGAGGAACAGTAATACTAGAAGAACGATCAGACAGACAGGCACGACAGAGTGCATTATCCAGTAACCCCATCCTCCCCACAGGGATGAGAACCAGGAAAACCAGGAATCATCCGCCTCGGGAGGAATCGTTATGGCCTGTTTCATGTGATGTATGATGTTAGTTATATTGTGTGAGTTCTCTGGGATGTAGAAACAACACAAGGAATTCAACATTTTACACACACCTCCACGCTCAGCGGTTAATAGGTCTAGGACTAACCTATTCTGAACCACGAACTCACGAAGGGCCTTCAGTTCGTTAGTGATTAGGGTTAATGCCTCCTCAGTGTCGTTAGCCAAAGAGAGAAGCATATAGGTTAAGCCACTGATCATATTTAAAGTAGCTGTTGTGCCACCACATAAAAATAGAGACCACCCTATTCTGGCACCAGGTGTGGTCCACGGGTCTGCTAGCGTGTACTCCATGAATTTGCTAGGGACACCATGTTTGGTTATCCTATGTGAGGGAGGGGCCCAGTGATCGGTGATATAGATAGAAACACTGGGGATCATGAAAGCAGGATAACAACATCCTGTCCAAAGGAAATCACTCGGGATTTCCGGAAAGGCTCTCTGACCACATACCCATAACACATATACATATAGTTTGGTGAACGGGCATTTACCATTAAGAGGGAATTGAGTGCCATTAATGGAACATCTGGGTGCTAAACCCTGAGAAGTGGGTTGCACATCTACATAGGTCTGATAGACAGAGTGCCATAACACTAGGGTAGAGTTGTACTATTGGCGCAGATATACATATCACCTATTTGCCAGGGTACACCAAAGACCTGAGATGTATACATACTACAGAATCCACTACTTCAAAATATTAATTACCCTAAATGACCTGTGAGAACACACACTACAGAATCCATTACTTCCAAGTATTAATTACCCTAAATGACAGTCACCTTTTAAGGCCACGCAATGACAAAGGATCAAAATAACAACGGGAATAACAGACTCTGCATATGTATGTGTAATACAAAACTAGGCTATATGTGTATGTGTTAAGGTGAGATGTGATGAGGCCCCCTGAGGGCTACTTGATAGCAATATTGTCTTTTGTCACTGGACAGAGCTTGATGCAGCTGGTGTGAATCCAGTGAGATTGTGAATCGGTGAGGACGGCAGTACGAGTAACGGCCACCACACATGTAGGATGACCGAAGGCTGTTTCCCCAACCTTTCGTGGTTTCAGGCCCTTGACAAGAACTATGTCACCTGGAAGGAAAGTTCTGTGGGCGGAGGGAGAGAAACTGAAACATCACCATGTATACTGTTCAATTTTCAATGAGAGCTTGAGTATAATCGCCGACAATCACGTCCAGATCACCTGTAAAGCAAACATCTGGGTTACCATTAGTCCACGGAGTGGGAAATGGTCTGCCCATTATGATCTCAAAAGGAGACAATTTTGTTTTCTGATTAGGAGTCATGCAAAGTTCGCACAGAACGGCAGGTAGTAGATCGGCCCAATTGCTTGAGGGGTTCTCTAAGAGCCCCTTAGTAAGGTGCTCCTTAATGGTGCGATTTTTTTCTTTCCACAATATGAAAATGCCAATCAATATTCAGATACTTGCACAGTTTCTGTGTTACTTTGGAAACAAAAGGTGTCCCATTGTCTCTATCAATAGTTTGGGGGATACCGTACCGGGGTTTTTTTCTTTAGCAAGAATTTTAACGACGGTATTGGCATTTTCCTTTGAGCATGGAAAGGCTTCTACCCATTTAGAGAATTTATCCACGATAACTAGAAGATATTTGAGGCCTCTGATAGCTGGCATATAATTTGTAGTGCCTGAAAAGATAATGCATCATGTTTGGCGGTTTTCCCTGGTACAGTTACTCTTGTGCAAGTTAAACATGCATAATAATTAAAGGAGTAATTTAACAGTTTTGTGAGTGCCTCGAGTACAAAACCTCAATGTTATCACAGAGATCACCTCTCTTCATGCGACATGAGAAACACAGTGAAAATGACGCACGAGAAACGGAAGAGTGAGACGGCCATCAGGGCAGCGTATTAAACCATCAGTGGGCGAGGGGGTACAACCTTCCAAGGACCAAAAGGTGAGGTCATCTGGAGAGGCCTGTGTCTGTAAGAAAGCAACGTCAATGTCACAAGGATCCAGAGAATGCGAAAACATGAAAAATGGAGACATTATTCTGGACAAAGGGGCTGGGCGAGCACTGTTTGGGTGGAGTTTGACCCCATGGAGACAGGGGCAGATTGTGGCAGATTATTTTTTAAGTCCCTATGCTTTTTACAGCATTCCCTTTCCCAGTGACCTGGAGCGTGACAGTAATGACGATTACCTGGCCATCTGCCTCTCGTATTACGTTTATGTTGGCGTGAGGGGTGCGAGAATCCCTTGTTGGCATTAGTAGAGACCATCACAGGTTTAATTTTTTGTTTGACAGAGGCTTCAAAAGCCCCAGCAGACTCCATTTCCCTGACGCGCGTGGCAACATCGCCAGCTTTCATTGTTTACAGATTTGGTGTCTAATTTTAATGGGTTGAGCGCACTCGATGCACATGTTGTTTAGACACATGTTTATAAATAAAATAGAATGTTCCCCGGTTAAAGGCAAACATGAATTGTTTTCCCATTCACTCTGGAAGCGAATTAAAAACGAGCTAGGGGATTCGTGTGCATGCTGTTTAGTGTTAGCCGCATGTGAAATATCCTGTTCCCTCAAGGTCTTTGCTGCAAAAATGTGCATAACTCAGCATAAAAGTTAGCGAGATGGTCCGGGTCGGCCCAGGCATATTCAAACGGTCTACTTGCTCGACCTGTGCCCTGGACACTATCATGGGTTAAGCCCAGTGTCGGAATGGGACCCATTAACTGAGCATATCTAGTCTGCTGTTTAAGTGAATCAACAAAGTGACCAGGTTTTCCATAATACTAGAGGTTTCAATGTAAAACTTTTTCCTACTTGTATGAAAGGCGCAGCGACATTGGGATCAGAGCTAGAGTGCGCTTCGGCTCCTTCTGGCTCTGAGCCAGAGCTTGGTTTATTTGCTGTTTGCTCAGTAACCGTGTTTGTCATCTTTTTCTTCCCTACATGGGGATATGGTGGAGGCGTACAGGGAGCACTAGGCTTCAGGCTAGATGCCATTACTAATTTTATTGTTTGTACCTTTTCGGCGTTTTATTTCTTAGATGACTTCACATATTTACCCTTTTTCTTATCAGAGTGCTTCTCATCCCATTGGATTTTACTAGACTGACCATTTCCACCCATAGTTACAGCTTACAACTTGTAATTTAATAATCACGAGAGGATATCAGACAGTGTTGGTTACAATGTTCAGTAACGGGTATCAGATTCTTTGTCGAATCACGTGGTAACCTGCGCCCGCAGAAGCACCGTGGACTAAAACAGCGTGATATTTCAACCTCTGTAGTTTCTTTTGAAGTAGTAACAGAATTTTGTCAAATCATGTATGCGCAGCATCTTTAAGACTGACTGTGTTCACAGAAACACCGTGAACTAAAATGTGATATTCCAACTGATACTTCAAGATTGATCAGTATATCTACACGGAGGTAGGATGAATTAAAACCATTCACTTACCTCCGTCCAGATATCCCCGCTTCTGACACCAGGAAACTGTTAAGTTCTCGTCCGATACCAGTCACAGAACCAGACTTTGAACCCTGCTCTGGCTGATTTCCTCTCATCTGAATTCAGGAAGAAGTTTACATGGACACACAAAGTTCAGTGCAAAACTTTCCCTGAGACGATATGAGGAAGAAACCTCGTGTTAGTGTTTCCCTTCGTTCTCCGAGTCTCCGGTGGACTCGAACACTTCCGCATTCCACTGCGCGCTTTCCAGCGCTATTCAAAAACTCTCCGATGGACATTTCATTCACAAAGACTCTCGTGGTGTTTACCTCTGCCATGTGCTCATGTTTTGGTTTGTGTCATGTCTCCGCCTCCTTAATTCTTATGGGTTCCGTCTAATTCATTCTGTGTAATAATGAGTTTCAGCTGTTTGTGATTTTCTTTGTGTTTAAATACGCCACTCCGTTTCCGCTTCGGCGCGGAGTATTTAGTTTATATTAGTATAAGTTTGTCATAGTTAAGCATAGTCTTGGGTTTTTCATAGTATTGTTATTCATAGTTCAGTTTGTTAGAGTATAGATGTGTTTATCCGTGCGCTTTGTTCCGGTGATTCCCAGATCACTAATCTTGTTTACTACAGCCTGGATTATAGTTTGTTTTTGTTCGTGTTATGGATTCTTATATTTGGAATAAACTTTTCTATATTCACTGATGTCTCCCCAGCGCATGCATCCTGACTCCCTCTTCCGACCAACACCTCTGTGTTTCGTAACAGAATACTCCGCCAAAAATGGATGCAGCGGGGAAATTTGGGCCATGCCGCGCCACAAATTTTGTTCCTCCCCTGGACTCAATCTCTTTCTCCCAGTGGGCCTGCATTTATCCACCCTCTGCTTATAATGGTTTTTCTATTAAACCCCAGCATTTCCTTTGGCAGGCCCAGACGTATTTCTGTAGTGTAAAGGACCCCAAACTCAGTGAGGAACAATGGGCGCGGTTCCTCCTATCACGTTTAGTTGGCTCAGCCCGCTGGTTGGCAGAGATCCACCTCGCCAGCGGGTACCAGGAACTGTATACAGTCTCGGGTTTCGTGGATTTCCTGATCCGTGAATATGGGAGCGCGGAATTTGAGCCGGACCTCAACGTATTTCTGAGCAAAGTTCACCTGCCCGATCAGCTTAGCCAGTCGTTCCTGGAATACTATGAGAGGAAGCAGGCAAATGTGGCAGCCTGCACCTCTCAGCCCCAGTTTCAGGAGTGTGCAACCGAGGGCTGCACCCGACCAGCCATTCTCCAGTGCCCCACCTGCAGGAAACAGGAAGGAAGGATCAGCTACTTCTGCTCACAAACCTGTTTTAAGGGCAACTGGCGAGCACACAAACGGCTCCACAGGCGGGCAACCCCAAAGCTCCAGCAGGAGGTCTCCACAGCGGAGCTGCCCCTGGAGGTTAACGTGGCAACCTCCAGCCCCGAGCTCCATCCAGAGGCCCAGCAGGAGGTCTCCACAGCGGAGCTGCCCCTGGAGGTTAACGTGGCGACCTCCAGCCCCGAGCTCCAGACGGAGGCCCAGCAGGAGGTCTCCACAGCGGAGCTGCCCCTGGAGGTTAACGTGGCGACCTCCAGCCCCGAGCTCCAGCCGGAGACCCAGCAGGAAGTCTCCTCCACGGAGCTACACCTGGAGGTAAACGTGGCAACCTCCAGCCCCGAGCTCCAGTTGGAGGCCCAGCAGAAGGTCTCCACAGCGGAGCTGCTCAGGGAGGTTAATGTGGCGACCTTCAGCCCCGAGCTCCAGTTGGAGGCCCAGCAGAAGGTCTCCACAGCGGAGCTGCTCAGGGAGGTTAATGTGGCAACCTCCAGCCCCGAGCTCCAGCCGGAGGCCCAGCAGAAGGTCTCCACAAGGGAGCTGCTCAAGGAGGTTAACAAGGCGACCTCCAGCCCCGACAAGCAGCAGTCAGAGGTTCGAGAAGAAACCTCCACTCCTGCCCTGTCCATGTCGGAGGTCCATGGGATGACCTCTTCTCAAGCTAGTCCATGTCCAAGTCCATGTCCAGATTCCTGCCTGAATCCTAGTCCAGTTACTAGTCCAAGTCCAGGTTCCGACCCTGTTCCTAGCCCAGTTCCTAGTTCAGTTCCAAGTCCAGTTCCTGATTTCGTAGCTAGCTACATAGGTTTAGTTTCTGGATATGTGTTTGCTCTCCTTCTCAGTTTGGAGGCTGATTTGATTCCCAGCTCCACGTCCAACCCAACTCACTCCTCTGTCTCCTCCTCTGTCTCCAACCCAGCTCACTCCTCTATTTTGTTTTTGTCTATGGTTTTCGGTCTAACCGAGTTCTCTCGAAGTCTGTTTCCAAGTCCTTCTCGAAATCTGTTTCCAAGTCCTTCTCGAAATCTGTTTCCAAGTCCTTCTCGAAGTCTGTTGCCAAGTCTCTCTTGAAGTCCTTCTCTAAGTCCGTTTCCAAGTCCTTCTCTAAGTCCGTTTCCAAGTCCTTCTCGAAGTCCGTTTCCAAGTCCTTCTCTAAGTCCGTTTCCAAGTCCTTCTCTGATCCAGGTGCCAAAGCTGATTCCGATCCTGGTTCCAGAGCTGACTCCGATCCTGGTTCCAGGTCAAGCTCCAGGTCAAGCTCCAGGTCAAGCTCCAGGCCAAGCTCCAGGCCAAGCTCCAGGTCACGCACCAGGTCACGCACCAGGTCACGCGCAGCTCCGAGATCCAGGTCAAGCACCAGGTCACGCGCAGCTACGAGATCCATGCCCAGCACCAGGTCACGCGCAGCTCCGCGATCCAGGCCCAGCACCAGGTCAAGCATCACTCCGAGCTCCAAGTCAAGCACCAGGTCAAGCATCACTCCAAGTTCTCGACCAAGTTCTCGACCAAGTTCTCGACCGGACAGCCCGACACGCTCTGCTCTGGCCTCAGGACACTGGACATCGCCAGCCTCGGTGGGCAGATGTTATGATCCTGCCCAGGGGCCGGGTCCGCCAGAACGGTCAGAACTTTCGGCGCTTCAGGAGAAGCGCCTTTGGGGGGGGGGGGGGGGGGGGCTCTGTAAGTTTGTCATAGTTAAGCATAGACTTGGGTTTTTCATAGTATTGTTATTCATAGTTCAGTTTGTTAGAGTTTAGATGTGTTTATCCGTGCGCTTTGTTCCGGTGTTTCCCAGATCACTACTCTTGTTTACTACAGCCTGGATTATAGTTTGTTTTTGTTCGTGTTATGGATTCTTATATTTGGAATAAACTTTTCTATATTCACTGACGTCTCCCCAGTGCATGCATCCTGACTCCCTCTTCCGACCAACACGTCTGTGTTTCGTAACACCTTGAGAGGAACGAGACTCATAAGGGAACCGATCCTCATCTGGGTAACACTGGATAGTGCAATTATAAATAAATAAATAAATTCCTTCTATAAATGTACCAGTACCACATGGTCAAATAGTAGCTGTGAGACCATGAAAATTCATTACAGTTTTTATATGAAGTCTGTTTTGTGGAACTTCACCACTGTAATCTCAATTATCTTTAGGCTGCACCGTGTGGGGCCATCCTCAGCAGCAGCATGTGACTTCCAATTGATGAGATCTCCAACCAGAAGTAGGGCATCTGGATGGATCGAGAACTAAGAACTCTTTCTGTTCTTGTTACTGTTTTCCATGTGTGCAGCATGGATCTGTAGTAAGGGGTCAGCTCGGACAAGCTCAACTCTTCCAGCTTCATTAAGAACAGATGTTTGTCGAGCTTGAGGCCACCTACTCTCCTCAGGAGGGCACTTGCAGTTTTCTCCCACACCACATCTTTGTGGTATAGGAGTCTCTGCGCAGCTTGTATCCGGAAGGCACGGATTCTGCTCCTCACGTCTACCAGCCCTTGCCCACCTTCCTGTATCGGCAGGTAGAGTCCTGCAGCACGCAGCCAGTGTTGTCCACTCCAAAAGAAGTCCACTATTCTTCTTTGTATGTTAGAAACCAGCTCTTCAGGTGGTTCCATAACAATAGTCCTGTGCCACAGAGTTGAGGCAGCCAGGTTATTTACTACCAGAACTCTTCCTCTGTAAGACAAATGTGGTAATAGCCATTTCCACTTGGACAATCGGGCAGACACCTTTTCCAGCAGCCCCTCCCGATTTTTTTTCTGGAATTGTTCATTTCCTAAAAATACCCCCAGGATTTTTAGTCCATCTCTTCTCCACTGTAGCCCTCCTGGAAGTTGTGGAACTGCTCTGTGCTCCCAGTTGCCCAACATAAAACCTTCACTTTTTGGCCAGTTTACCAGTGCAGAAGAAGCTTTTTCATATGCCCCAATGATCTTTTTTAAAAGTGTGATGTCATCTTTCTCAGTGATAAAAACAGTAATGTCGTCTGCATAAGCTGCTAAGACCACCTTAAAATGACCATTGACTTTTGGTATTAAAGTCCCTTTCAGTGTTGCTCTGAGCCTACATAGTAGGGGTTCGATGACTAGACTGTATAACTGTCCGGAGAGTGGACAGCCCTGCCTAATACCTCTAGTCACCGGTACTGGGGCACTTAAACCTCCCCCTGCTTTAACCATCACACATACCTCAGAGTACAGAAGTTCTACATAGGATATAAAACCTTCTCCAAAGCCAAAGTGCTTCAACACATTAAAAAGGTACCCATGGTCTACACGATCAAAAGCTTTTTCCTGGTCTAGTGACAGGATTCCCAGTTTATTCTTATTTAGCTGATTAAAATCAATTATGTCCCTTAATAAAAAAAGGTTATCTATTATAGACCTTTCTGGGATGCAATAAGTTTGATCATTTTTTATAACTGAATCTAAAACAAGTTTCAGTCTATTGGCTAGGCACTTGGAGAAGATTTTATAATCAGAAGACAAAAGAGAGACTGGCCTCCAGTTCTTTAAAAGTCCCAAGTCTCCTTTTTTTGGGAGCAGTGAGAGGACTGCTCTCCGACAACTTACAGGGAGTGATTTAGCCTGTGTGCATTCTGATAAAACCTCATGTAGGTCTTGTCCCATTAACCTCCAGAAATGTTGATAAAAGTCCACGGGTAATCCGTCTATTCCAGGGGATCGTCCCTTGGATAGCTGAGACATTGCCTCTGTAAGTTCCTGAAGAGAGATGGTCCGGTCTAATTCCTGTTTTTGTGTTTGCTGTATTTGTGGCAGCTCTTTGAGTAAGTCCTCAGCAGATTCAGCATCACAGCTCTCAGCACTGTATAACTGTCTGTAGAAGTTACTCGCTAGTCTCCTCATTTCTGCCGGGTCGGATGTGATGGATCCGTCCGGACGACAAAGATGGCACATCGTCTTCTGTTGAACACTTTTTTTCTCAAGACTAAAAAAGAAAGTACTGGGAGCATCCATGTCTTTAATGGAGCAGTATCTTGCTCTTATCAGTGCCCCTTTAGCTTGTTCCTCATAAACACTGCCACATATGGAGATACAGCAATGTGGCACACACACACACACACACACACACACACACACACACACACACACACACACACACACACACACACACACAGACCACCCACTATAGCTTTGTGACTCAAGAGTGCAAAGATGAGGGATATATAACACACACACATAACACACACATACATCAAAGTGAGAGCTACCTCATCCTCTCTCTCTCTCTCACACACACACACACACACACACACACACACACACACACACACACACACACACACACACACTATTCTGTCATGACGCGGTGCAGAATGTACATGGCATACCTTATATGAGATTTTTTCCACATTGTGTGTGTGTGTGTGTGTGTGTGTGCCACATTGCTGTATCTCCATATGTGGCAGTGTTTATGAGGTTGTGTTAATACTGATGACAAACAACGTGTTATTTTAATGGAAAGTATTTAAGTTATTTATATTCAAATAAAGAGTGAGTTTAATGAGAAAGTGTGCACTATTTAGGGGACTTTATTAAAGATTTGGGGTTATATTCCCCAAGTTACGTGCACACTGAAGATTGAATACTGAAATTGTATTTAGAACTCAGACACATCTACAGGCTTAAACGCTTTTCAGAAGTTATGTGCGAGTTACACATGCAGGGGGGCGGAGTCTGTCTAAAACAGGCATGTCTCATTTACTCACAATTCTGAACATGGACATAAGTAGGGGTCGACCGATTGATCGGTTTCGCCGACTGCCGGAACTGATCTGTTATCAGCATAAATCCACACCGATAGTTTTTCCCGGGTGCGTCCATTGCTGAAAAGGGTCCGCTGTCATTATACAGTACGAGAGCGGCCTCTAGAGGCGAAATAAAAACTACCACTGACAAATTTTGTTGTGTTATTTGAAGTGTTTTTTTTTTTTTTTTAATTAATTTTGAATGTCTTTATTTTTATTTGTACTGTTATTTTTTGCCTCAGTTTGGATGTATATCTTTTATTTACTTGTATATGTATTTAATTCATTCAGAAAAGCACTGTACATTTTCATGGTACAGTCAGTACTGTTTATTTTTGTAATAATGTTCAGCAATATTTTACTTTGAATGTTATATTTTCATTTAGTATCAATTTTAAAAACTATCGGTTGATTAATCGGTTATCAGCAGGTAGGTACCGCCTAAATTAGTTATAGGTACAATCCACTATCGGTCGACCTCTAGACTTAAGCGCATGTTCCACTTGATGGTGGAGTGGCTGGCCGCCTTGTGTCCCAGGGAGCACTCATGTCTGTGTTACCTTCTGGCTCTCCCTTTTAGTTATGCTGTCATAGCTAGTCTTGCCGCAAAGTACATTGTCCTTAACCATTACGGGACAATAAGCATATCTAATAATCTCTCTCTCTCTCTCTCTCTCTTTCTGTTGAGCTACACATGATACTCCTGAGATGCCAGTGATCCCGACCCCTTCTGCTCTCTGGACCTGCCTGATCCATACTGATGCCCTACTTCTGGTTGGAGATCTCATCAATTGGAAGTCACATGCTGCTGCTGAGGATGGCTCCACACGGTGCAGCCTAAAGACCATTGAGATTACTGAGGATGGTACCACTTAAAATCCATAAAGGCTTGGACCTCAATTCATATGAACAGTTATGCTATGATGGCTACGACTACAATCGCCACAAACAGTTTTGCACTCAAGTCTCCATCAGTTAACAGTGGAGAAGTTCAACAAAACAGACTTCATGTAAAAACTGTAATGAATTTTCATGGTTGCACAACTGCACTATTTGACCGTGTTGTACACAGAAGAGATGTGAGATTTATTTATAGTTGCACTAACCGGTGTCATCCAGATGAGGATGTGTTCCCTTTTGAGTCTGGTTCCTCTCAAGGAGAGAGTTTCTTCCTCATATCACCTCTGGCTGCTCATTAGGGATAAATTCATACATTTAAAATTTATATCCTGAATTTATATATTTCTGTAAGATGCTTTGGGACAATGTCCATTGTTAAAAGCGCTATACAAATAAAACTGAATTGAATGGAATGTTTCTTGAGTGATATCGGCTCCAGTGAGGAGCAGAATTAAGTCCAAGGCTGCTATTTGACAGTTTGATGTAACCACAATACATCTGAAAATACTGACTGAATACATACTGAAATGTATGTTTTAGCTGTAAATACACTCAAAACACTACGGGGTGAGGGTAGATTGTTCTAAGAAAAAAACTTAGCTTGAAAGATGATTGGCTCAGAGAAAGAAGGTAAAAGGTCAACAGTCACAGCATGCATTCAGTTTCACTATCCTAAAACACACACACACACACACACACACACACACACACACACACACACACACACAATGAATGAGAGAACCAAAAGCAGATCATTAGGATTAGCCAACACCGCCCCCTGCTGTTCAGTAAGAAAAATGACTCCTTCTTGTGTTTGTGGTGTGTAATGAAGATTCAGACATGTTACAGTAAGTGCGGTGTAAATGTTATGGTATGGCAGCCTTAACATTAAAACCACTGACAGGTGAAGTGAATAATTTATTATCTTGTTACAGTGGCACCTGTCGAGGGGTGAGATATATTAGGCAGCAAGTGAACAGTCAGGCATCTCGTGTTGGTATTCAGAGCTGAAAAAAACCCAGCACACAATTATACTGCAGTTTTGTGGCATAATTTACTACAGAGTGCAATTAATGTAGTTTAACTAACAGCCATCTTGAGTAACTAAGCGATTGAGCCTCAGCTAGCAGCGAGCTAGTGTTACTATGTTCACTGAGAAACTGACCAAAAAAATACAAACAGAACTTCTTACAACTTTAAGACCCATATACAGTTTCTGATTTAAATATGATTATGATTTAAAGCCAACAAACTGTCATAAAACCACTAAAAATAGATTACATGTAGATTTTAAACTCAGCTCACTGTGCTAAAATAAACTAATCTGTTCAGTAGCATGTTTGCTAAAAAGCTAACATATTTTAGCGGGAAATAGGTGTAATCTGGAGCTCTATACCAAAAATTCTGTGTAAATTCTATTCAAAGAGGGGTATATTATATCTACATCTATTCTAATTCGTTATTCATTTAATCTTATATTAGTTTAATCTTAAGTAGTTAGCTGCTAGCTAGCCGTCTTCCTTTAAACTGTACAACTTAACCGCATCCATTTTATAACATTTACACAGCAGAAATATAACTGAACATAAAGATAAAACATTACTGACCTTATTAAAGCAAAATAGTGTTCCAGCTGGGATGGGGCAGTAGATGGAGCTGTGAGAGAGAGAGAAAGAGAGAGAATGAGCTGAGTTTCACTTGTTTTGCCCTGGAGGAGGCTACACTCACTCAGCTCCTCATCAGAGCCCTTTCACTCTAATGGACCTTTTTTTTTTTTTTAATAAGAAAAATGGCGGATCATGGAGCCTCTCAGTAGTTCCCGGAAGCACCAAATACTAGCAGCGCAGTAGAGTTGCAGCAGAACAGACCGTTTGCGACGCACTTTTAAAAGTTAAGACGTTTAAAGAGTAAGATCACATATTGTCATTACATAAAATATTAAAATATTAGTTAAATGTAACATTGGGGCGTGTGATAGTGGTGGGTGGAAGTGGTAATCCAGTTTTATTCCTGATCACACGTGTAATAAAGAATAAAATTCCTTATTGTAGGAAGAGAGCTACTTTTTACGATGCATCCTATTGCTATATCTCTCATGTGTCCCTCATCCCTGATATAGGCAGAAGACATGGTACTGTTACTTTTTAAATATTGAAAATAATATCAAATCACTTCAAAATAAGAAATATTTCTACAATTATTAAGAGTTTGTACAGATTATACCTGAGTCACCTGTAACACCATAGCCTGTGATTAGCAGCGAAGTGCTCTATGTTTATAGGTCCAGGGGTGCATCGTGGTGCAGGGGCCCTCCTCTTTCTGACCACAGGACGATGCACAAAGATGGTGGGAATAGCATCTGGTCTCAGCCTAGTCTGGGCCTTTTTGGTCCTGAAAAACTGGTCTGCCTTAAAATGAATGTGCCTGCAGAGTGACTTGAGTTTATTTCCCACACACATCTCCTTCTTGTCTACCCACACACCGTACATATCCCATAGTGGTTTAATGCACAGTATTAGGGAACACTTTATACATCATACATACAAAAGACAACGAAGAACATGAGACGACGGCCTGAAGGCTCTCTGAATTGAGACAGCACCCTCACCATGAGTCTTTCGCTGTTCCTTATTTTTAATAAACCTAACATTAAACTTCCCCATGGTGTGGTCTTTGTGAAAAAGTGCAGGTCTACTTAAGTATGATTACTTTACAAATTTTTTTGGGGTGTTGTAATGTTTTGTTATATTTAGATTGCTCCTGCTGATTTGAGCCAACCATTTATTTCTCCTCTCCGTGTCAGTGGGGAAACCCTACATTCACACTACTTTCTCTGAGCGATTAGAGCGTCCCCATGCAGCACACAAACCATGGTGGACATTATATAAGGGCAACATGGAGGAAGGGACACAGACAAAACGCTCGAAATGCTTTTCAGTTTATTAGAGATTTATTTATGAATCCGTTGCTGTAAATAAGTGCATAGCAAAAGTCAGCAAAAGTTTGAATATATTATTTATTAATGTGTATTTTAATAAGTGCAGGGGTGCATAATAATTATAAACATTAAGATTAGTTCAATTTCACTGAATTTTAATTTTACATTTCACTTGTTTGCAATGGATTTTCTGAGACAATGCACTTAACATCATGCTGCTGCTGCTAGTCCACTGACCCACTGTACAGTGAGATGACAATCACTGATAGTCACCTGTCGGTCTCCTGTCTCTAGTCCTATCTGAAAGTCCTAAAGTTGACATTAGTGATTGCCCTTGACTGACTTACAAGTTTAAGAACATAAAAAATATTAATTCAAAACTACAGCAACAGTTTTGAATTCAATCTTTAACCGCGGTATGTTAACAGGGCAGATAACACTAACTGACCACACCAATCCTCAAATATTAGTGGATTTTTATTTTTTTCAAACAACATTGATGTAATATATATATATATATATATATATATATATATATATATATATATATATATATATATATATATATATATATATACACACACACACACACACACACACACACATATATATATATATATATATATATATATATATATATATATATATATATATATATATATATATAATGTTACGACACGTGGTGTGTAGTAGAATGAGGGAGTCAGGATGCAAGCACAGGGTAAACGTCAGTTTAATAGAAACTGGAAGTTCAAAAATAACTGAACACAAAAAACACCATCAAACATAAATCCACGAACAAAAGAGTAACAATAATCCAAAATAATAATGTACTTAGCCGAAGAGACAGTAATCCAAAAAAGAAACACAGTAATCCACAACGGGTAGTAAATCCAGAAAACACAGGGAAATAAACGCGCAAGGCTAGGAGGTGGTCTGGAAACCACGAATTACGAGCTTACGAATTACGAATTATGAATAAACACACACAAATCACATGTCCCAATCCAGGTTAATTGGTAACGGGGGAGGGTATCGGGATTGGGCATAAAAGGAGCATCCACAAAAAGCTCAGACTTTACAAACAAGGATGGGTCATGGCTCAGCACTTTGAGCCAAACTTCATGAGGGAATAGTCAGTCAGTTCAGAAAGAACATTGCTCAATGCAAGATTGCAAAGAATTTAGGTCTTTCACCATCTACAGTGCATAATATTGTGAAAAGATTCAGGGAATCTGAAGAAATCTCATTGCGTAAAGGGCAAAGCCTGAAACCACTGTTGAATGTGAGTGACTTTTGAGGCCTCAGGCATCAATGCCTGAGAAATCGTCATGCTACTGTGATAAATATAACCACATGGGCTCGGGAGTACTTCGGAAAACCGTTATCACTTAACACAGTCCACTGCTGCATCCAGAAATGCAACCCAAAACACTATTACACAAGGAGGAAGCCACACATCAACTCTATGCAGAAATGCCACCGAGTTCTCTGGGCCTGAGCTCGTCTCAGATGGACTGAAAGGCGGTGGAAACGTGTGCTGTGGTCAGATGAGTCCATGTTTCAGCTTGTTTTCGGGAAAAATGGACGTCGAGTTCTTCGTGCCAGAGATGAAAAAGACCAACCAGACTGTTATAAGCGAAAGGTGCAAAAGCCGGCATCTGTGATGGTATGGGGTGCATCAGTGCCCATGGCATGGGTGACTTACACGTGTGTGAAGGTACCATAGACGTGGAGGCATATATTGAGATTTTAGAGAGACATATGCTGCCATCAAGGGAATGTCTTTTCCCAGGAAGTCCATGGTTATTTCAGCAGGACCATGACAGGCCTTCTTTATAAAAGAAATAAAAGACAATAAGCAAATAAAATAGAAATAAAAGTATACTGTAAAATCAAGTATGGAAATGAAAAGGTTTGAGGAAAGGAGTACTGTACATATATACATATACAGTGGGGGAAAAAAGTATTTGATCCCCTGCTGATTTTGTACGTTTGCCCACTGACAAAGAAATGATCAGTCTATAATTTTAATGGTAGGTGTATTTTAACAGTGAGAGACAGAATAACAACAAAAAAATCCAGAAAATTCATTTCAAAAAAGATATAAATTGATTTGCATTTTAATGAGGGAAATAAGTATTTGACCCCTTCGACTTAGTACTTGGTGGCAAAACCCTTGTTGACAATCACAGAGGTCAGACGTTTCTTGGAGTTGGCCACCAGGTTTGCACACATCTCAGGAGGGATTTTGTCCCACTCCTCTTTGCAGATCCTCTCCAAGTCATTAAGGTCATTTTCAATGCCCTGGCTGAGGGAAGGAGGTTCTCACCCAAGATTTGACAGTACATGGCCCCATCCATCATCCCTTTGGTGCGGTACAGTTGTCCTGTCCCCTTAGCAGAAAAACACCCCCAAAGCATAATGTTCCCACCTCCATGTTTGACGGTGGGGACGGTGTTATGACTTGGGGTCATAGGCAGCATTCCTCCTCCTCCAAACACGGCGAGTTGAGTTGATGCCAAAGAGATCTGACCACATCTGACCACAACACTTTCACCCAGTTCTCCTCTGAATCATTCAGGCAAACTTCAGACGGGCCTGTACACGTGCTTTCTTGAGCAGGGGGACCTTGCGGGCGCTGCAGGATTTCAGTCCTTCACGGCGTAGTGTGTTACCAATTGTTTTCTTGGTGACTATGGTCCCAGCTGCCTTGAGATCATTAACAAGATCCTCCCGTGTAGTTTTGGGCTGATTCCTCACCGTTCTCATGATCATTGAAACTCCACGAGGTGAGATCTTGCATGGAGCCCCAGACCGAGGGAGACTGACAGTTTCTTCCATTTGCGAATAATCGCACCAACTGTTGTCACCTTCTCACTAAGCTGCTTGGCGATGTTCTTGTAGCCCATTCCAGCCTTGTGTAGGTCTACAATCTTGTCCCTGACATCCTTGGACAGCTCTTTGGTCTTGGCCATGGTGGAGAGTTTGGAATCTGATTGATTGATTGCTTCTGTGGACAGGTGTCTTTTTACAGGTAACAAACTGAGATTAGGAGCACTCCCTTTAAGAGAGTGCTCCTAATCTCAGCTCATTACCTGTGTAAAAGACACCTGGGAGCCAGAAATCTTGCTGATTGATAGGGGATCAAATACTTATTTCCCTCATTAAAATGCAAATCAATTTATAACTTTTTTGAAATGCGTTTATCTGGATTTTTTTTTGTTGTTATTCTGTCTCTCACTGTTAAAATACACCTACCATTAAAATTATAGACTGATCATTTCTTTGTCAGTGGGCAAACATACAAAATCAGCAGGGGATCAAATACTTTTTTCCCCCACTATATATATATATATATATATATATATATATATATATATATATATATATATATATATATATATATATATATATATATATTTTTTTTTTTTTTTTTTTTTTTTTCTGTAACATTTAATTTTGTGCTAGAAAACTAATGTTTGGGAATTTCAAATGTTTTTTTTTTTTTTTTTTGTACTGACTTGATAATGTAGAAGTCATAAAATAAAGTTTGTACTAAAAAAATGGGTGCCTAAAACTTTTGCACAGTACTGTATATATTTTTTCATCTCACCTCTCAGTCTGTCTGTTCATTAATTATTTATCTATTTTTTTCTAGGATAACCAGGTGCTCTATTGCACAACTTTAAAAAGTTGCTTCATCTATTCATCGTCTTTGCAAGTTGAACAGTTCATGACCATAGTGTCATGAGCCAAAAAGCATTGTTGAGTGGTGTTGCTCTCAGAATTCAACATTAACAAGCCTGAGTCACAAAGCTAGTGATCTTCACTAACTCGCACCCACAGGTTGGAGTGTGTAGGAAAATAAGGGGTTTGGATCATCAAACTCAAGTCATCTCAAGTCAATATTTGGTGTGACCACCCTTTGCCTCAAAACAGCATCAATTCTTCTAGCTACACTTGCACAAAGTCAGGGATTTTGTAGGCATATAGTCAGGTGTATGATTAAACAATTATACCAAACAGGTGCTAATGATCATCAATTCAATATGTAGGTTGAAACAGAAACAGCCGTGTAGGAGGAATAAAACTGGGTGAGCAAAAGCCAAACTCAGTTAACAAGGTGAGGTTGCTGAAGACAGTTTACTGTTAAAAGTCATACACCATGGCAAGACTGAGCACAGGAACAAGGCAGAAGGTAGTTATACTGCATCAGCAAGGTCTCTCCCAGGCAGAAATTTGAAGGCAGACAGGAGTTTCCAGATGTGCTGTCCAAGCTCTTTTGAAGAAGCACAAAGAAAGAGGCAACGTTGAGGACCGTAGACACAGCGGTTGTGCCAAGGAAATAACAGATGAAAGACACATCAGGCTTACTTCTCTTCGCAATTGGAAGATGTCCAGCATTGTCATCAGCTCAGACCTGGCAGAAACCAGTGGGACCCTGGTACACCCATCTACTCTCTGGAGAGGTCTGGTCATGAATGAGCGTCTGCAGGCAACAGTGAAGCATGGTGCAGGTTCCTTGAAAGTTTGGGGCTGCATTTCTGCAAGTAGAGTTGGGTATTTGGTCAGAATTAATGGTCTCCTCACTTCTGAGAAGTACAGGCAGATACTTATACATCATCCAATAACCTCAGGGAGGCGTATGATTGGCCCCAAATTTATTCTGCAGCATGACAATGACCCAAAACATACAGTGAAAGTCATTAAGAACTATCTTCAGCGTAAAGAAGAACAAGAAGTCCTGGAAGTGACGGTATGGTCCCCACGGAGCCCTGATCTCAACATGTCTGGGATTACATGAAGAGGGAGAAGCAACTGAGGCTGCCTAAATCCACATAAGAACTGTGGTTAGTTATCCAAGATATTTGGGCCAAACTACCTGCTGAGTTCCTTCTGTGTGCAAGTGTACCTAGAAGAATTGATGAATTGATGCTGTTTTGAAGGCAAATGGTGATCACACCAAATATTGATTTGATGTAGATTTTTCTTCTGTTCAATCACTCTGTGTTTTGTTAATTGATAAAATATAAACTACAAACTTATAGATGTAGTTATAGATTTTTTATTTTATGACGTCTACATGATCAAGTCAGTACAAAAACATTTTAGATTCCCAAACATTAGTTTTCTAGCACAAAATGAAACGTTACAGAAAAATGTTTGTATGTCATTAAAGAAAGCAGCGTATTACGTAAGAGACACTTTTCAGACAGTAAACACAATGAAGGCTGCTGGGTTTCACTGCAGAAATAAGAAGCGAGTGCGAAAGTCAAAGTGTCCAGAAGAACTGTGTCTGGTTCTGCAAGATGCTCAATAAAACTTACCAGCTCATTTCCTTATAAAACTGCACACATTGTACCGGAGACTACTATTTTTATTTTTATTTTTATTTAATTTTTTTTTTTAAACCAAATATTGACTTTGTTTCATTTACTACTGTTTACTGCAGTAGTAACGTTTAATTGCATTATTTTGAAGGCATCTTTGCTCTACAGCATTTCTTTGCATGTGTCTAAAACTTTTTTTTATTTCACCTGTGCTTTTTTTTCTTACCATTCTTGCTATTGTTTATCTTCAATCTTTGTATTTGTTTTTTATTACCATTTCCTTTATTCTAACCTTGTAAAATTGTATTATGTTTTGTTTACTGTTTTATTTACTAAACTTTATGAAAAACGGTTCGAGTACGCGAGGGTTCTCGGCTCTCTAAAAGTTATACACCGAACCCGTAAGGGTTTCTTCAGAGGGACAAGAACCCTGAGGTTCTCACCGCGTGCTCGTGCTGCCGTCTTGTGGTGCAATGCGCGAGCTACATGTTTCAGCACTACAGTTTTTACAGCTACACACATTTCCTGCGGCTCTATTTCAGCACATCAAAATCTATTATCATGAGTAAAAAAAACAACAACAAACAAACAAATAAACAACAACAACAACTCATAATCATTAGCTTTGTTTAAAACAATTAAATGAATAAATAATTAAACAGAAATGGTGATGTGTCACTCTTTTTTTTTTAGCCCTTAAGTGTGTCAGATCGATTAGACCGGAAACCCGGAAGTCATGTAAGTTGAAAATAATTACATTTACTTTTTTCATATTTGCATATGACCACAAGTAATTTGCATATACCATTTTTGTGCAAACGCATACAATATGATTGGGGAAGAGGAACTCTTATTTTGACACACATACACACACACTCACACACACACACACTATATCTGGCGGGCTTCACACTCTTCAGTACATAACTATAACAACATTTGTTACACATACAGCAGACAGAGGTTATAAAGGAGTCCATGATGTTGATATCCAGATGTGTGAGCAGATTCCTGTGCAGGATTAAATCAGATCCAGTGCCGCTGTGCTTCAGGTAAAATCAGTTTACTGCACTTTATTCCACACTGTCCTTCACCAAATCCAACAAATACACACGATTTCCCTTCCAAACACACACTTCAACTATTACTCCTGTGTTTCATTCTAACCCATGCGCACTTTGTACTGGAATAATAACTTTACATAGGCTACTAGGGGAAAGTTCAAGGTCACGTGAGCACCTCTTCGTGACGTCATACTGCTTGATCCCGTCAAACTGACTGGATCCCAAATAACGACGTTTTGAAATGGCTTCCTGAATCCCAGTAAACCATTAAGAAGCTGGATTTGAATTATTGTTTATATAGAAATATACTGATATAATAGCCGAATAGTCACCGTGTACATCACAGTGCTGCTGAGTTCTGGATTCTGATTGGTCAGAAAGTGTTGATTAAGTAAGGACCCTGCTGAAAAAAAGCAATGGAAGCCCTCATAGAATTTGTAATGGTTTTAATGGTTATAATGGGAATCGTATTGGTTTTCATGGAAACTGTAATGGTCCCTGTGGGTCTCTACTGGTAATCTGTTGCCTTCTATTGGTTGCATGTTATGTCTAGTGGATACCACTAAAGCTACACAAATAATAATGGTAATGGCAGTGGTTTTAATGGTTAGCTGATGGTTTGTACTGGTATTTGTAGTGGAAACCAATAGAATTTCTGTGAGGTTTTCTACTGTTTTTTTTTTTTCCAGCACTCATTTCCTGTAATAACACTTTCTGACATGTTTTATTATTTTTTATACCACAGCAATTTAATAACAATTCCAACATTTTATTTTATTTAAAGAACTTTTAATGAACATTTTATCTATTTATAGTTAAAGGTGTATTTTTGTTGTCGTTGTTGTGGAACCTCGGCTGTTCTCACTTACATTATTAGTAGCTGTAAACAGTCGTTCCCTCACCCACCTGTTACCAGGTAAAGAAGGGTTGTATAGGGATCATTAAAAAGAAATCATTTATTTTTGGTACTAATGTTATTTTTATAGAAGATATTCTGCCAGTGCGAGAGAGGGGAAAGTTTTATCTGGCTGTCTGTGATTGTTATTTATAGGATTCGGTAATGGATTAAAGTGTCTGATAAGGTGGAGCGTGGGACGGCAGTGGATTTGGTGTGGTTTATAAATATAAATGGTGATTTTGGAGTATTTTTCAATGGTGTAGATAATCTCTTGTATTGCGGTTGTGTGATTTTGTAAGAAGAGTACTATATCATTGATAGACCACAGAATGAAGGCTGGATACAGGTGTGGCACAAACTGTCACTTTATTAGTAACAGTTCAATTCGGCAATCTTAATCAAGGTCAGCAAACAGGCAAAGTTCGAGGCAGGAGCAAATGGATAAGTCCAAGGCAAGGCAATAATTCAAAATCCAGAAAAACATTAGCAAATGTCCAGAAACCAGAAACGGAAATAATCAGGGCAAGGCGATAATCCGAAATCCAAGAAACGTTAGCTAGGATCCAACAAACAGAATAGACAGTCCATATAAATCAGCTTGGTAGTTGTAGTGTTGAGGTGAATGTACAAATACTTCGAGTAGTGTGAGTGCAAACAGAGTCCTTAAGTAAAATGGCTGTGAATGAACTGAAATTAGAAACGGGTGCGTGATCAAAACGAGGGTGACTGTGAGTGTGGGAGTGTCATGGAAAGTGTAGTCCGTGGCGGCCATGTTTGTGGGCCGCTGTGCAGGCTGGGAAGTGGAGTCAGTGTCGTGGCGTGAACGTGAACGTGAGAGTCTGTGCGTGGTGTGTGAGGTAGAGTTCACGGCGGCCATGTTTGCCGACTGCTGTGAGTACTGGGAAGTGGAGTCGTGGCCGCGGCACGACCTAACAATCATCTGCACATGTTCGATGTCTGGTTACCACAGGTGTTCACATTATGTTGTTGAAGCTAATGGTTTGATTAAAAATGGCAAATAGGGATCTGGAGATTGGGCTTCCTTAACTGGTACGTCTGTGCAGAAACTCTGTGATATTAGTTTGTTAGTAATAACTGTAGCTTTAGGTAAAGTGGATGAAATCTGAACTAAATAAATAAATTAATCTATGATTTTTGGTGTGGTTTAAGATGTGTCTGTTTACTCCTTATATACACAAAATGCACAATTATGTATTATCGATTTAGGCTGTTTTTAAGAAAATATAAGGTGCGAATCTCCTCCAAATCACTTTGGACCCTTACTGTACTTTTACCATAAAACATTATCCTTATTTTTCTTGCTCTCAACACTATTTGCGGTTCTCAATGAAGCATGTTTACACAGAATAGTGCAGAAAACAAAACAAAAAAAAAACCTTCCAGTGAGCGATAGTTCTGCAGGTGGAACCAACATGTTGATGATGGAGGTCAGAGGAGAACGGCCAGACAGGTTTGAGTGGACAGGAAGGCTGTGGTAACTAAAATAACCACTCTTTTCTGGTGAGCAGAAAAGCATCCCAAAGTTGAAACTTGAGGCAGATGGGCTACAACAGCAGAAGATCACAGTTGAAGGAAAAATGTCACCTGTCCAACTGAGGAACAAAGAATTCGTTCTGAGGAACACAATGGCTAGCTCTGGCAATCATGAGTCATAGTTTTCTATGGAATACAAAACACCCTCACAACATGATGCTACCACCCTCATGCTTCACAGCTGTCTCACCAATTTTCCTCCATACATAGCGCTGATCACTGATCATCGCTGGTTTATAAATAACCTGAACTTGCCCGTAACTTTTTTCCCCCCAGAATGCAGTACTCGCAGCACCTGCAGGGTGACACGCCTGCCCCCTTTCGCCCCGAGACCTCGATGGCCAAGACGCTGATGGACGTCGGGACACGGCGAATTTTCTCTGAGGAACATGACCTGTTCAGACAGAACGTCCGGCGGTTCTTTAAGGAAGAAGTAGTTCCTTATCACACAGAGTGAGTGCAGTGGCTGCG